>CM021100.1:843411329-843853993 GCA_007115665.2 Sequoiadendron giganteum | reverse complement strand
AAATTACATTATGATTTTTTTGTAAATTGGCCTCCAATTAATCAAAATATTTCAATTCAAACCCTTTTCATTTATGATAAAAATGTATGGATTTCTCTTTCTTTCCTTTTTTGTTGACTCAAGGGTATCCCTGCGACTTAGCCCAACACCTAACCCACCTTACCTTGGTCTTACATTATGCCAAGTTGGGTTCGAGAATGGGTGTCATGTTGAGGTGAAATTAGACCCCTAGGGATGGGCGTACACTGAAACCAGGTAAAATTAAGGGACTCTCTTTTGTGGACTTAAGGGTATCCTCGTGACCCAACCCAATTTCTAACACGTCCTACCTTGGTCTTACATTCTTCCAAGTTGGGGTCAAGAAGGGGTGAGTTGGGTCACAAGGATAGAAATTATTCGAGACACTTTTGATCCAAAGCGCAAAGGAGAAGGATGTTATGTTACTTAGTACGAATAGATTGTTGGTGTATCAATCAACATGTACACTAAAATCGCATTATCATTTTTTTGTAAATTGGCTTCCAATTAATCAAAATATTCCAATCCAAACCCCTTCCAAAAATGATAAAAATTTATGGACTTCTCTTTCTTCTTTTTGTTGACTCAAGGGTTTCTTTGCCACCTAGTCTAACACCTAACCCGCCTTACCTTGGTCTTACATTATGCCAAGTTGGGGTTGAGAATGGGTGTCACGTTGGGGCAAGAGTAGTCCCCTAGAGATGTATGCAATAGCATGTAAGCCACATGTAAAGGTATTAAATTCTCTCTCTTTTTGTGGATTCAAAGGTATCGCCATGACCCAACCCAACACCCAACCCCCCTTACCTTGGTCTTACATTCTACCAAGTTGGGGTCAGGAAAGGGTGAGCTAGGTCACAGAGATAGAAATTATTCTAAGGCACCTTTGATCCAAAAGGTAAAGGAGAAGAATGTTATGTTAATACGAATGGATTGTTGGTGTATCAATCAACAGGTATCCTAAATTCAAATTATAATTTTTTTTGTAAATTGGCTTCCAATTAATCAAAATCTAATCTAAACCCCCTTTCAAAGATGATTAAAAGGTATAGAATTCCCTCTCTTCTTTTTTTTTGATTCAAGGGTATCCCTACGACCCAGCCCAATGCCTAACATGCCTTACCTTGGTCTTACATTCTACCAAGTTGGGGTCGATAATGGGTGTCACACTAGGGTGAGATTAGTCCCCTAGGGATGAATGCAATAACTTGCAAACAATGTTTGCAAATTTATAGACTTCTCTCTTTTTTTGTGGACTCAAGGGTATCCCTACAATTTAGTCCAACGTCCAACCCACCTTACCTTGGTCTTACATTCTGCCAAGTTGGGGTCAGCAAGGGGTGAGCTAGGTCATAGGGATTTAAATTCTTCTAAGGTACCCTCGATCCAAATGGTAGAGGAGAAGGATGTTATATTATTTAATACGAATGGATAGATGGTGTATCAATCAACAGGTATACTAAAATCATATTATGATTTTGGTGTATCAATCAATAGATATACTAAAATCATATTTTTTTCTAATCATCTAACAATTCAAGGTTCAATATTGATGTTTGAAGCTCTTAGTTCTAAGTTTTAATGCCTAGCTTCTTGGGATCTAATATGTTTGTATTTTTTTGTCTAAGATCAAATATCTAGTAGAATAGCCTAAGCACTGAGGTTCGTCCATAATTTTAAGGTAAATGGTAGATAGTAATATTTCATGGTCTAGGTTCCACAAGTACAAGACATAGCCTCTAAGGTTTACGGTTCAAAAATTAAGGGTCTAGGATCTAAGTTTATAGACTATAAGATATTTTTTATCAATATATGGTCCACTATCCATGAGGCTAGGGTGTAGATCAAGGTCTATGGGTCAAAAACTTAAATTCTAATGTCCAAGGTCCAACCCATATAGAAAGAGAGGGAAATAGATGGAAAGAAGAAACGGAGAAATAGACATAGAAATAGAAAAGGAAATATAGAGAAACATTAAAAATAAATAAAGATATTTAGACAATAAGAAATAACTAAGAGAAAAGAAACTTAAAAGGAAAAAAGATATGTCAAAAGAGAAAGAAAAGAGGTATAAAGGTAGATGCAAGTGAGAAATACACTATAAAAGAAAAAGGAAAGAAAAAATATAGGAAGAATAAAAGAAAAAAATCATATAAACATAAAAAAAATTAAAATTAAAAAAATTGATAAATATGAAAAATAGGAATTAAAAAAATAATAATGAAATTAAGAAAGAAGAGAGAAAGTAAAAACAAAAGGAATTATATATATATATATATATATATATATATATAGAGAGAGAGAGAGAGAGAGAGAGAGAGAGAAACAAAATTAGAAAACACTAAGGGAAGGAAAGATCCAATAAATTGGATACAAAGAAGAAACAAGGGTAAGAGGGAGAGAGATTGAGATTGAATAGAAAGAATGACATGAGGGGAAAGAAAAAGAAAGTTAAAGATAAAATTAGCGAAAGAAATAGTAGAGAGAGGTAGAGAGAGAATAAAGTAAATATAGAGAGAAAATAAGGAGAAAAGATAGAAATACAAAAAACAAATATAAGAAAAAAAAATAGATATTAAAAAATTAAGATAAATAAATAAATAATGCTAAAATAATACATCCCAATTAAAGAGAAAAAAATATATAAAATGAAAAAAAAAATGATGAAACGTGGAGAAAAAGAGATAGACACATATACGGAGATAAAGAAATAATAAAGATTGAAAAATATAGAAAAATAACATAACTAAAAAAGTTTGAGAGAGAATGACCAACATAGAGATAAAGATTTTTAAAAGACGGAAAATGTGAGAAGGCGAGGAACCAAAAACAAATATTAATGAAGAAACATAGAAAGATAAAAATAGAGATGGAGTGAATAAATATGAGAGAAAAAGAGAAAATCAAACACCTCTTAGGGTGCAAGAGGTGCAATGAAATTCTTACCAAAGGGCTTTTTTTTGGTGAATTTTGAAATAGTGCTAATAACAATTTTGTTCTAAAGAACACTCCACAAAAAGTGGGTGATTCCACCCTTCACAGTCAAGAATTTATTCCAAACTCAATCATCTCTAACGCTCCCCTAATTATGCTTCATGTGGAATACAACAATACAATATTCTAGAGGAGTACTAGATCAACAATTATTTATTGAAGAACGATGCTTGTGTAGGAAAAATTTATTCCATCAACTAGGACCTAATCAATAAGAATTCTCACATATATTCCAAGTCATAAAGGTTACCTTGATCCACAAAATCCTAAACCAAATCACCATTTCCATATCAGCTAAGGATTTGATTCAAGGGTTGGAGATTGAGGAAAATAAGCTATTTTATGTGCATTATAGAGGTAATGATCATGTGGGCATCAATTATGTAAGGAAGCCAACTATCAAGTGACTCAATGCTTGGTACCTAAGGAAAATAACAACGAAACTGGGAGTTCTGCTAGAACTGAGGAAATCAAATAATAATCCAAAACGATAATAAATTTGGTCATGATCGCTAATCCAAAAAACTTGCTATCATTTCCTTTAATCCAATAGCCTATAATGAGGAAGGAATGGTCATGAATGTGAAGAATAATGAGGAATGGTTGAGCTTTGAGAATTGATCAAAGGATTTTATGGGTATTAGTGACATGAGGTGCATCAGTTAATTAGCCTATAAATTGCTCAAGGCCAACCTTAGCTTAGGATGCAAGAGAGGTAAGAAAAAAACCAAATAGAAAAGGGAGCAAACTACATTGGAAAAAGTTCTATATTCCTTGAGAAATTATCTTCCAAGATCTAAGGGAGAATTCCCTTGTCTTACTGGGCAATGAAGATCTACAACAAGAATGTTAGGGGCATTCATGACCAAGTGCCAAATTAATCACACATTGACTGATATAATTATACTTTAGGAACAAAACTAAAGTTGAAAGAAATGGAGTTGTTCCTTCTTTCTCAGGTTGGATGGGTACTAATGTGGATGCAATTAGCACAACCAATGGGTTGTGGCTCTTTGGAATCCTACTCACATTTTTTAGGAGGTTCTCACTCCACCCTAAATTGGATCTAAAGGATTAGAACAAGAACTCATTTAAAAAAATTTGTAAAAATAAATTCAAAATTAAAAAGGAGCTACTTCCACAACATGGTAAAACCCTAAGTAGAGAATAAATTTATTAGAATGACAAATCAAGAGAAACACGGTTGGAAAAGGGAGATCAAAACCAAATTCTCTCATAATACATTTAAGGTGAGGAGTCAAAACAAAAAAATTTGTATTTGTGTAGTGGATGCAAATATTTTATTATGGCTAAGGATATTCAAAAAGGTAGTTGTTTGATTTTCTCCATATTTTTTGGTGGAAGATGGTGCCTCATTTCTTTGAAACATGAACATGCTTTTAAACTACATTCTATTGATGATAAGGGAAAAGAAAAATGAAATTTTGATGGCACTCTTTACCAAGGAGGAGGTCAAATGTGTTACTTTTTAGTTGCATCCAAAAAAGGTCTCAATTCCAAACGGAACTCTCGCAAGATTCTACAAATGTTGTTGGATTTCATAGGGAAGGAGGTGAGGAGTGTTGTGGAAGACTTGAGAAAATCTAGGAAAATATTAAAAGACTTTCAAATAACACCAATATTTTTCTCATTCCAAAGAAGACAAAATGCAACTCATTTGCAAATTTATGCCTCTTCTCACTATGCAACGTGTCATATACAAAATTATCTCAAAGGAATTGGTAATCATATTCAATAGTGGTTTTACTCCAAGAAGGACAATCTCTGACAAGATCATCATGGTTCATGATACCATACACTCAATTGTCATTTTCATGCAAAATAGCATGGCAATAAAGTTGGAAATTGGTAGGCTTATGAAACAAGTGGCTCTCATGTGTTTCCTCTTGTATTTCTTCTCCACATTTCTCAATCATAATCAAGTGGTAAATCATGATCAAGGGGTCACCATTCTATTTCTTCAACTGTGTTTGTGGGATAAAGCAACGTTATTTGATTTTCCCCTTCCTATTTATTTTGATGGAGAAAGCCCATGAGCGAGTGATAGAAATGAATTTGATTGATGGGCTTTCGAATAATGTGTTGGTCACTAGAAACCAGGAGTCGATTTCCCATAAGAAATTTACTAATAACATTTTTATGTCTACAAGAAAACTAGGTGAAGGTCGCTATCATTAAGGAGACATTTGAACAATCTTTAATTTCTTTGAACAATTGATCAATATTTTCATTTTTAATACTAGGCAAGCAACACAAAGGCATAGAGCAGCTTTTTAAGGCTTCATCAATATTATACCAAGTAAATAATTAGGGTTTCTCTATTCACGAGAGAGAAAATCCGATCTATTGGATAACACCATCGAGGTTTGCAATAACAAATCAAAATCTTAGAAGCGATAGTGGCCTTCACTGACTTGAAAAACTTTGATGATCAAATTAGTTCTTTTTACAATCTTGACTATTTGATGTTGTGTACATAACTCACAAAGAAAGAATCCTATGAATTTTGATGAGATCCTCAAAATATTTCTATGGGACGATTCAAATGACACCAAAAAATCTTACTAATTATCTAGGATATGGTAAGGAAATAGAATTGAACAGTGACATAAGCATTCATGCTTCTTCCCAAAATGGTATGTCTCTAGGTATAAAGTTAGTGTCAAAAAGATTCAAGAGACTTATGGCTCTATGGTACAAGATTCTACACAATATATACTTGGATAATAACAATTTTGAAAAAATCCTAATAGTTTCCAATCCTCCTATAAGCTCACATTTGGAGTTTTATGATGAAGTGCAAGCATATAACAACCAAGCATTTGACTAGATCATCAACAATGAAAAAATTGCTAGATTTTATAGAGCTTGATGGATGCAATGAAATCATGATTTATGTGTGGGAGGATAAAGTGATTGACAATATTTTTGTTATGGGACAAGAATAGGGTTAAAATAACCTTTGTATCACACCAATCTCGAAGGTGACCAAGATCAAACTCAAGGAGAATCTTAAAATTTATGTTCAGTCATTTACTCTCCTTCGAAATAATGATCTCATTTTCTAATGGCGGTAACCTTGGAAAGATGATTTTTTTATAATGAAATTTATTTTTTACTAAATACTGTAAATAAACTGCAACAGTGGTGTATGAAAAAAGCATAAAAAGAACTAGCCACATTTAAGATTCCAAGAAAATAATATGTGATTTTAGTAAAGGATGTTGTTAGCATTTGAAGTTACCAAAGTTGAAATCAAAAATTGTATATAATATATTATATACTATGGTCATACTCGCTAACTGTATAATCTGCCCAAACCAGCTAAATTATTGTAGAAACATATATTTTTAATCACAAATTAATTATTAATGATAAATATATAATTATATATTTAATACTGCTTAATTTATAAATTATTATATTATGTTAAATTTAATTAATATAATTAATTCTTGTTGCTTATATTATATTAAATATATAGTAATATATTATACTTTATTCTATTATATCCTTACTAAATATATTATATCTTAAATAAATTTATTGTATAATAATATACAATATATATGAAATATTTAGTATGTAATGAAAATATATAATATAATATAATATAAATAAATATATTATATAACATAAACATTATATATATTATATTATATATCAGAAGTAAATTATTATGAAACATATATTTCTCATGTAAATGTTTTATTTCTCAAGTCAACAAATAATATTATTGATTGAGAAGGAATTAACTTAGAAACATTATTAAATTTAAATTTAAAAGTTGAGGTCAAATGTATGATTGAGAAACTAAACCAAGTTGAGTTTTTGCATACACAAAAATTCCCAAGGTAATGAATGAGTAAATTGTAAATCAAATCCAGGCCCTTGGGATGTGTGAAGTCAAAATCAATAAAAACTCCACTGATTTACCAACTTGTAGTGTGAATTCAAAATCAATCAAAACTCTACTAATTTACCAACTTGTACACAAATACTAACACTTGTGTGCTAGTCATTACATTCAATAATTATGGTTAAAGGTGAGTTCAAAGGATAAGAAAAATTTGCAAAGCATGCACTTTTCACCCTAGCAATTAAAAAATATCAACTTAACTAGTGATGGATACAAAATATAATATAATATAATTAAAGTATTAAAATATAAATAATTGTGATTGAAATTAAACCTTCACTACTGTTAATCTAGGCTAATTAAATAATTTCACCCACATAAGCATAACTTAATCTAATTAAAGTAAATAATAGTTGGATATGATGAATGTGTGTAAATCAATGCTAAATTATGAAATATAATATGTAGGTTTAGTTTTTGTACCTTGGGAAAATATGTCAAAGAATAAATTCAATGTAACATAGAATTCCACTCACCTCAATATTGAAATGGATGCAATTGATTTTATATGTTTTGAGATTGGAATAGTCTTTGAAATCATTATAGGTCAAATATGTGTCATTTAGGATTGATCCTACTTACCACACAAATGAACTTGTTGATTGTAGAGAAATGTGACTTGTTTCACAATTATTTCTTCTAGATTCATTGATTCTTCAAAATTAGTGGTATTTAAAATACTTGGAAAATTGTTAGATAACATGGACCAAGTTCTTCTAGATCAAGCCAATTGAATATGAAGGAATGATGAATTAAGGAAAATCCAATATTACACAAATGGTGTTATTTGTTGATATGTAATTGTATAATCCACATATTCAAAAAGGGCTCAAAACTAAATGGGAATTAACATGGGTATGCAAATTTCACCATTATAATAATGAAATTATACTTTAAATTTTTACATAAGAATGCAATTGGACACCTTGATTAGTGTAAAAGTACATATAAAAAAGACATAAAGCATTACTAATTTAGATGGAACTAATAGTTTTTATTTAAGCTTTACTTTACTTTTATAATATTCTTTCCATGATTTTAAATTATATTTTCACAAAATCAAATATAGACCATCACAACTTTAAAATAAAGCCTTCATGTTTTGAAACTAATAATTTTGTTCAATCTTTACTCTTATGATATTTTTCAATTTACTCGATTTAAATTTCTTAGATATGTTTTCCTCCATAAAATATAATGATAAACAAATTTTTATTTATCTTTTATATTATAAAACTAATATTTTTATTTCACAATTATTCTTATTACATTCTTTATTTGAAGAACCGTCATAACTCTATTTTGATGAAATATTTTTTTAATATTAAAATTTAAGTTAACTTATTCACCCTCGTAACTCTATTTTTATGAAGTCTATTGAAATATTAAAATTTAACTTATGAAACATCTAGCACCTAAATATTTTCTTCCTCCTTTCATATGGATGAAGCTATATTAATTTCTATATACTATAAATATAATATTATTACTATAATACATACAATATTATAATTACATATTTATAATATTATATTACATATAAATATATTTATTTATATTATTATAATTCTAAAAATATATTATAGTTAATAAATATAATAATATATCAAATATATTATAATTAATATATTTTATTACCTACTTAAAATTTGCAATAAATATATTTACTATATTAATATAATATTGTATTATAACATTAATAATACAAATAAAATACAATATTATATCCATAATAATATAATAAATATGTATTACAAATTATAAATAAGTAAAAATATATATTAATTATATATATGGTATATTATTATTTATTAACTATTATATATTTTTTATAGTTATAATAATATAAATAAATATATTTATATGTAATTATAATACTGTATGTATTATAATAATATTAATATACTTATAGTATAAATATAGAAATATAATACAATTTGATCCATATAATATAGGTAAGTGGACGGAATGGACTGATCGTGGCAGCACTGGCAGGCATCTAGGGTACAGTCATTAGTTACATCTTGTATTTTGCATAAACAGTGCCCCATAACAAAATCTCATGTACCAAAACTTGTCATTCCTCCAAACATTGAAAGGAAGCGTAATCCCCATAAGGGGGGTGTGAATTTCATTCATTCATCAATCTTTTCATCTACATGCAATCACACTCACCTAATCTCTCTTCTGTAAAATCCCCTTCACTTTCCTCAATAGCCTCTCCCCTAACTATCTTGGCACATCTCATTTTTAATGGCTCTGCTACAAGTTCATTCCTACGCTTACCTTCTCCTTTCCCAAAAATGAATATCTATTGATTGCATTGAGATCTAAGTGGCCCTCTTCTTACGTTCTAGCAGTCGCCTAAATGACTATCTAGCTATTTTGTAACAATAGCTTAAATTCATGAAATGGTACACCATGTGGGTGGAAGATGAATGAACCATGAGATTATTATTTACCAACCCACTCAATGCTTTTGTTTATCTATCAACATTTATTTCACATATTACTTTTTAAAATTCACACATATAAAACACTCAACTTCGAGGAATTTGTGTAACGCCCCGCCACGCGACCCTAGAGGAAGTTGCATTTAACTACTAAGATGGAATAATTTTTATTTTTATTTTTAAAAGTATAATTAATAAGTGAGTTAATTAACTAATGCCAACTTCCCCTAAGGTTGCAAGACAGAGGTTATTTAGAACCTCAACACAAACATGATTTAAACTATGCCAAAATAATACTAAGTAAATTAAACACATACATTCCAATAAGATGAAATAACTACCAACATAAGATAAAACTCCCATTGCATTAATCCAACATTAAAAGTTCAATTACAAGAGATTACAACACTCATTCTCTGAATGAGGCAAGTCCAATAACATAAGGGTTACGATTACAAATTCCACCTCGATAACATGAGGGGTAAAGATAATACAAAATAACTGAAGTGAAATAGAACAAGATGCAGGAACCAACGAGCTCTCCAACTGGATGTCTCGTCCACAAGAACATGAAGAAGGAACCCAACAGATTAGGTGCACGCCACCCAACCAAGTGGAACCCAAGGGGCCCACACCCCCGTGCTAGGAGGTAGTAACAAGGATTCCTAACCAAGACGTCTAGCACAAGACATAAACTGACACAACTGAACTGAAATAAATACCATGACATTCTAACACAAAGGTTACATGCTTCCAGAATTTTGACATAATCAATTGCATCTCAATGCGAACAAACTGTTGACCTAGGAGAAGTGTCATCACAATGTTACATGGGTTATCCTGGTGAGTCTTCCTAGGTCCCGGCCCCCATCCTGGGTTATCCTGGTAACCTCTCATGACTTCCAGCCCCTCATGTAAACCAATGCGGAATCAGTTATCTTTCATGATGACAAGATAACGATCTTGCCATTCCAGGCCTTCTCATCCCAACCCAAGTCTTTACAAGCCCTTGTGGTCGAGAACGAGGCATAATTATCTTATTTAGATGTTTGAAACTACATGATGCTCTAACCATTTAATTTTAGTTATCACTGGGTTAACTAACTTGCAACGAGTTATCCTGGCACCACTTTGTGTGTCGGCCCCCGTTACAAGCCACTCCTCTAAGACGACACGTGGAACAACTCCACAACTCAAGGGTACACAATTGCGACCAAAAAGGATACCACATCCCTAACCAAGACACGTAGTTCAAATACCCTCCCGTTCGTGATAACCGGAAAACCACTTGGTTAACGCACTACCCTAAGCCATCTATGGTTGACTTTACACAAAAGACAACCCACCAAAAGAAAACTCCACTGGAAGACTTGTTAAGAATCAGACTCACATTTCTCGATAATACACACGTAATTCAATGCAAGGACAGTAATTAAACTCTACTTTGGGTTCACTAAACCCATACTTCACACATATTCAATAATTCACTGCAGTTAATAATTCAGGACAAGAATAAAATACAACTCAAATGTTTGGGTTTAACTAAAGTTCAATGATATCTCTATGTTTCAAAATAACATTTAGAAGATTAAAAAGGGTCTATATAAAAAGAACAAATGTTTAACTAATCGAGTTAACCTTCCAGTAAGACGTTGATTTAATACATAACATTTAAAGAAAAACACCCCTTAATAAAATTCAATAAAGTGGCATAACCCGTTTGCCCAAGAATAATTTCCCCTGTTGAAAAAAAACAAGACCATTAAAACAACTACTTATTTATTTCAATTTCTCGATCACACTTTAATCCAAAAAAATATATATATTATTACTATAATATTATTATTATTAATTATACGGATGTAATTAATAATAATATTATTATGAATAATAATATAATATTATATCTTATTAATATTTTAATAATATATATATATAATATACATATTAATAAACTATTAATAAAATAAATATAATAATAAAACAAAACAAATGAAAAGCGAATTTTAAAAAACAGAGTTGAAATTCTAATAAGGGCGAAGCCCTAATTTTATTTATGCCCATGCCAATGTCTTTACCAGCAGCGCATTGGTCGCGTCGACGGCTGTGTGTTACACACAGCCATCCCCATTAATGGGGGCGACTGTGTGTAACACACAGTCGTCCCACGACTGTGCCAGAGGCAGTAGGAAGTGGCGGAAGGGGGAGTGGCGGGGGAGTAACACGCGCAGGGCGCGGCTCCCCTCACTCGCCTCCCATGGGGGCGCGGTGGGGGTCGAGCCCCCTACGTCTCCCCTGCTTCATTTTTGTTTATAAATTTTTATTTTTTTTAAATTTTATTCAAGACCAAAACCATTTCGTTTTTTCCCAAAGGATTTTTTTATTTGAAGTAAAGTAAACTATAACCAGGCATTTTTAAAATTTCGGCCAGCATAACCCCACCCAGGTTAAATTTTCATTAGTTAAAAAAATGATCATAGAAATACCCAACCATAGAAAGAACAGAATTTTATTTTCCTTTTATGAAAGAATAACCATAAACATAGCAGCTGGAATTCTTTCAAACATTCAACAATTTAAAACTTACAATTCCAATAACACAATATCTAAAAGAAAAGAACCTGATCCAAAGGAGTTTGATGAAAACCCAATTGTGCTCAGCCCTTCCTCTTCTTTTCAAATCCCAACTCCTCTAAGTTTTTTTTTGTCACTCCAATCCAAACTCTCACAGAATTTTGCCAAATTTTCTCTCACAATTTTCAATCAATTTTCTTTTGCCAAAACAAACTCCAAATCTCTCCCAAAAATTATGTAGCTAATTCGATCCCATAAGGATTTTTACCCTAAAAATCCAACTACCCTCATAATTTCAAAAATGAAAAAAAATATCTATTTTTATGAATTTTTGAAAATTTGAATTTTTTGAATTTCAACTTTTCAACTTGACTTCAATTTCATTTCTTTTTTTCTCTAACTTTCAATTGCACAAATAAACATAAATCATCCAAAATGATTAATTTAACTCTTGCAACAATCCTGAATTTAATCAATCAATAACATAAATTAATTCAACGATTAAATTATTTACTAATTAGATTAAAATAATAATAACATATATTTCATTGCAACATAATCAACAAGGAAATTGCTAAATTTAACAATAAGAGTATTTATAAATATATCTATTTTCCATTTTCTTGAATTACACATAAAATTTAAAGTTAAAGCCAGAAGACTCAGATCAGACAACTTAAACCGACTAACAATAGACGACACACTAGGACTAGGGTGACGGTTTGGCACAGGGATCCTAGCTACTACCTCCCAATCAGATGCCGTTGGGCATTGGACACACTCGAACCTGTGAAACCAGGTGGAGTCGATGTCCGGTACCTGTCAACCTGCAAAGAAAGATCATATCCATATATATAACATGTCAAAACTAAAGCACACCGTGAAGAGGAAATCACGAGATCGCAGGGCACTCGCAAGCGAGTGATGCGATACCGTCCTCTTCACCAATACAATAATTCTAACTGACGCATCTAACATAGCAACATAGTCGAAAGCATAAAACATCATAAATTAAATATCCACATGCGTTAATTCCAAACATGGAAAAATAATCACATCAAAGTAAAGTATCATCACATCAAAATACATCCGATAAACAGTTATCCACTGTAACCAAGTACGTAGTCCAAGTACGACCCACAACAAAAGCATAGAAACGAAATAACATAGTTCGCACAAAAGATCAAAACGGAGGGGTATTACAATTTGATAGAAAATCAGGAAATTAAACGTCTTATTATTATTATTTGTAAGATAACAAAATTATCTTATTTCAGAATAAATTGAATTACTACTAAATGGTGACAAACTGGTTATTTTCAAATAGCATTTGTTAAGTTTGTCCCAACAAATATTTCCACCCTAGTAATAAGAAGGTTATCCACTATGCAAGCGATGATATTAATTTCCATTAGCATTAATGAAAATATTTATATTTTCAAAGGATCTCAACCTTTTCTCTATTATTAATATTATAACATGTATGAGCATTAGTATTCCAATTTTAAAATACCAAGATCACTATGTGAAAATTTCTCAGAATTATATTTACACCTAATAACATCGCTCAAATGACTAAATATTAACATTGTGATTAAATTCATTAAGACCACTCCTTATGTCACTATTGGTGTTTATTTTAATACTTATTTTGCATTAATATATATAACATTGTCATCAATACCAATATTACCTCACATCAAATTACCTCAATATGCATTGGCCAGTGACATACCCCCTACTTTTGGCATATATATATATATAGTCATCAACATAGTATCTATATAGGATGTTCTTTATCATTTACTATAATAGTCTAATTCTCATAAATGAAACACATAGTTTTGAAATAGAAACTCTTTTTGAACTATTAGTAAAAGAGAATATAATAGAAGACCCATAATCAAATTTGAACTAACACAACATGTTTTCTTAAGAATAATACGTTAATAATGAGCTCCTTGAGGTAGAATTTTAATCCTCGTACAAAGTTAATGTGAAGAAAAAAAATTCCTTAGTCTATTTTTTTATTTTTGACTTTACTTTTGTCTTCGAGAAGATCCATGCGTGAAGAGGTTGTGTTTCCAACGGGCATGTAATGCACCATGTGGTGGTTGCACGCGCTTTATTAATCACTTTTTCCTCAGCTTAGAGGCGGACCACATGTCATCTTGGCGGATGATTTCTTGAAACCACTTTTCACAAATCTGAGACTATCCACCCACGTGACACGTCATCTCTTTGTTGTTGAGGAGTTGTACCTTAGGAGTTTTCATTCGAAGTCTATCGGAACGCATCCTACCTTGTTCTAGAGAAGGATGTGAGTCAGTGCCTCCAGAGCCACTTGACCATTTGACGAGACCTTTGCCAAGATGTTCTTCTAATATCTGAGTGATTACAAGGGGCAATCCTATTAAAATATCTAAAAGACATTAATGCGGTAGTTGAAAGTTGATTAGTAGGATTGCAGTGACCTAACTAAAAGATCTTTGATCCAATTCCAAGCTATCAGGTGTGGACATCTGGCAGTCATTACTTCTGAATGAATTTAGTGTTTCTCTCTCCTTGGTGGCTATAAATTGGAAGCAACAAAATGTAAAAATGGTTCCTGAAATTTTCCTTTTGGAAAAAAAAATCTTTAGCTTTCATAGTTATAGGAGTATTTTCTTTTTAGTTTATAGAACACTGCTTCACTTTGTAATGTTATGTCTTTTATATACTCAAACTATCATTGGATTGTAATTTGATCTTTGTTTTAAAGTTCATTTAATATTTTAAGTATGAGTTATTTAGGCGAAATATCTAAAACTATGCATGATATGACTTTTGTCAATATTTCCTTCTGTGTATCTTCGTCCAGAATAGAACACTATGTCTTGCTTAATCTGAATAGTTTGATTATCATATTTCCATGTTGTTTGTGTGCATAATTAAGTTATAATATGTAGGAGCTGGATTATGTCTTCGGACTTCTTTGTTTCCTTAGTAGGTTATCATTTTTTCATGTTATGCTATATTAAGAGGAAGGGTTTGTATAGCTCCTAAATGTTTTCCTATTTAACTCTTGGAACTTCTATGTTTGGTCTGATCTTAATACGCACTTCCTACAGGTGGATTGAATGAATGTACTGTGCTTGTATCTAGCCTATGTTGTTTGTTATCTTCCCAACAATGAAGGGATGTGATGTTCTCTATCTATCATGTCATTCATAGAAAAGAACTTGCGATTTTGAAATGTTGTAAAAGCGTTGGCACATTGCCATTTTTCATATTTTTTTGTTTGCATTTCTTTCTACTCTTTTCCTAAACTCAAATAAGAGTTGGCTTTCTATAAAAATCCCAGAGGTATTCAGTGAGGCACATATTGTTTCCCCACTCACTGAATTTCTCATAAGACTGTCAGAGAGATGCAAGCTTTGATGATCAATAGTTTCTTTCTTGGCACGCCTAGTGGTACAAGTTCTTAAAACCTAATTAGAAGTCATAAATACTTCTAAATCAAATATTTAGGAAGGAAACTAGAGGTTTCATGCTCAGGGTTCAAACAAGAGAATTATTGAAGGGTACCTTTCAGTACTCCCAGCTACCATCCTCACTACCTAGGAGAAGAAGAGTCATGGGTTTTATATCGCCTGTGAGAAAGAGTAGAGTAAGGAGTAAGAGTCTTGAGATTAGAACCTTATCCAATTTTCCTAGGGATCAAAGTTTCCAAATAAGAATGCCATTTTACCCAATCTATAGGAACCTTTTCTCTGTGGCCCACATACCATCTCCTACCCCCAAAAACTTCATAACCTGGGACAATGGTAGTCCCTTGTTGCCACCTACTCCTAATGTTTGGCCCACCATACCCTCTAATGCCCTCAAATCTATCTCAAAATTCTTGGTGGAGGACTTTAAAACCCCTTCTGAGCACCTCCAAGACGTAGTGAAAGTATGAAAAGTGCACAATATCATGGAGGAGAACATTGCTATGAGATTTTTGGCCACGTCTTTCAAAGGGAAGGCTCAAGACTAGTATAGATCTCTGACTTCCATCTCCATCAGCTCATGGGATGACCTCAGAGAAAATATTTTTCAAACATTTTTTAGAGAAAGAAGATCGTTCCTTGCTACTACACCAACTGATCACCATCAAGAGAGCCCCGCAAGAAGCTATTAGCAACTTGAACACCAGGTTTAACAAAACCTGGAAAAGGATCCCAACGACTGCATGACCTCAAGCTGCCATGGTGTTCATGTTCTACTTAAAGGCTATCAATTTGAATATCATGGTCCTGAAAACTTCCATGGGAGAGGATACCTTACCCAATGCCTACGAGGTGGCAGTACATGTGGAGAATAGTTTGATTGATACAGGGAAGCTACCACCGGGACCTCCAATGCCTACTTTTGTAGAAATCTCAGGCACGCCACTTCAAGAAGAGTTTTCTCTGAACACTTCTACGACACAGGTGACAGGCTCAACTCCACCCCAGTCTATGTACATGTACCCTATCGCTCAACCGAGCACGTCGAGATCTTCCTCTGTGGTGGCAGACATAAATGATATGAATATTTTAATGCACTCTTTTGCTAATGAGTTAGTTCTCATCAAGCGACAACAAGCAGTCCCTCCAAAGGAATCCCCCCAAACTTACTAAAGAGGAAGGACATTTTATGATTAGAACGCATACCAAGGATCTTAGGGTTGGGGAGGCCAACAAGCGACTCCTGCCAACTAGATAGTTTTGGTCACCATGCCATTATATATGGTCAAATATAGCCACACCAAAGAGTTAATTCTAGGTCAAAATAATCTAGCAAATGATGAAAATGCATGGTTTTTTCCTTGCAATGATAGCCATGTGCCTCGAAATTGTCCAAAGGGGAATATGTAGCAAAGGATGGGAGATCAAAGGAACAAAGGAGTGCCGCAAAATGTGGAAGGATAGGAATCTTCCAAAATGGAGAATTCTTGTTTTAGAGCACAGATGCAAGGGATATCCGTAGAGAAAGAGTTGGCAATCCCACCTGATAAAGCACTTTTTTCTTGGAAGGAAGAAGAAGATACGGTGTTTGTGAACAAAGCTTTGACAACCAGTAATCCATAGGTATAATTGAATTACAACACCATATCCAAGAGAAGGCTCACAGGAGAATAAATTCCACAAGCTCCACCTCGTCCTCACTCTCGCCAACCATCATCACAGGAAAGACAGCTACCTCAGCTAGCTCAGCAACAACGGATTCAACCATCACCCGACAAATTTTTAGATAAGATATCAAATCCATTCATGACGGACCGTCTCCCCTTGAAGATGAGAGAGATTTTGCATTTAGACCAAAGGTCTCACCAGTAGGAACACTCAGCATGGTGGAGCAGCTGAAAAAAGCACCTAAAAATGTATCTCTATGGGATGTAATATCCATCCCCAAGAAAAATACATTACTTTGGGAGGCATTCAAAAATGAAGAACCAAGACCATAGACAGAAGAAGCTTCGTCATGTGATCAGAGTAAAGATAAAGGCCCTAGGTCGGATCCTCAAACTTTGAAAGTTGCAGCTTATACAAACGATGTAGACATCATGAAAGAGAAAGAGGTTAGCAAGTCGAAGCCCACTTCTTTCTTTTTAACATTAATTATGGGAGAAAATTTTGCACAATAATATGATTGACTCAGGAGCTAATACAACGATCATACCAAAGCAAGTGGTTGATGCTTTAATTCTCAAATATGAACCTTTGGAAAAAGGAAACATGTAGTTGGACAAAAAGAAGGTTTTGACAGTTGTTCGGATAAAATATTTATCCTTGACCCTCTTTTTGTGCCCAAGCCAGACAGTCTCGCAAGATGTAGTGGTAATAGATATTCCCCCAATCTTTGGGATGTGTATTTCCAAAGATTTCACTGCAAGATTGGGTGGATATTTGGCATTGGACTAGTCCCATTTGATATTAAGCACCAAGAATGGAGCAAAGATGAAGATCCTCTCAGAGTCTCTACACCCTTAACACAAAGAAGACAATGTAGTCCTTTGTTTTGAGGCAGCGCATACCTCTTTTCCAAGACAAGAGGGATACTACATGGAAATGTTAGAAGATGAAGAAGACACAAGTGAGTGGACTCTTGAAGAAGAGGTTCTCAACCATTTCTTCAACTCTGACCCATTCGGAAATTTCTATGCCACGGGATTGAGCACATATGTAATATTTGAGGATGACCTGGTCTATCCAAAACTGATGAAATATCAGGAAAGTTATGATTACCCGACGGACAATCATCTATGGACCCTTTACTTTGATGGTGCTAAACGAAAATTCGGTTCTGGGGTAGGAGTTTGATTGTTGTCTCCATCAAAATCGGAGACTCTCAAGGCTTATCAATTCCATTTTTTGTGCTCTAACAATGATGCGAAATATGAAGCCTTGATCCATGGTCTTCTTCTCATCGAGCGAATGAGTGTAAAGAGGTTGTGAGTGTTCAAAGATTATGATTTGATAGTGAATCAGGTCTAAGGGCAAGCAGCTGCAAAAAAAATGAGGATGAAGGCCTATAGACATCAGATATGGGATTTAATTGAAAATTTTGAAGCTTTCAATGTGCAAGTCATTCCCTGATCCGGGAGAATAGTATAGCCGACAGGATGCCTTCAATTGGGTCACAATTTGATCTAATTTTTTACCCAAAGCATAAATAAGTACAAATCATTGTCTGACCATCAATTCTTGAAAATGATCAGAATTGGAAAGTGTTTGAGGATGACACCCAGATAGCCACCTTCATCCAAAATTTGAATGGAGTTCCTAATTATTCACAGCCAAAAGTCTAGCCTCTCGAAGGGTGGGTCATCCAGCTAAAATTAAATAAGCTACCTCGAGGTTTAATTTCCGTTGAAAATCTCTTTGATTGTGAAGATGCAAAAAATTGAAAGAAAAGGTTCATAGCTAATGAAAAGGATTATGAAGATTTGGATGTTGGAAATGCCAAAAAGTTGAAATTCAAAAGAAATGTTTTGTAGGAGGATAAAGAAAGGTTAAGGGACCTATGCTCTAAGTACAACGGAGTTATATCATGGACTTATGATGATCTTAGAGGATACGATCCTGGTATAATCCAGCATACCATTGATTTTCCGGAAGGGTCGAAACCAGTCTGACAAAAGCAGAGGCCTATTAATAACTCAAAAAATTGTAAAGGCCTGCTTTTCTACAAAATTGTATCTTGAGGGTTCTTGAATGAAAAGCAATCGGATGCTCCCCGTTTTCCTCTTTATCCCTTTGAGTGGGTACAAAATCTATGCTATGCTAACCACTGTATACATATAGCAAGAAATCTTTAGAAAACTCTAGATTGGCCAGCACCAGAGCAACAAAAATAGCCTTCTTTATTTTCTCGAAGGCTACCTTGCCTTTGAGGGTCCATTTGAACATTAAGTTATTCTTGAGCATCAACATGATAGGTCTCGTGATGTCTACAAAGTCTAAAATGAACCGGCCGACAAAATTAATCTTTCCTAAGAAAGACTGTAGCCCTTTCTGATTTATCGGTAAGGGTAAATGCATTATAGATTTCACCTTTTTAGGATCTATTGCAATTCCCTCCTTGGATACTACAAAGCAAAGTACCTTACCTTGAGGTACTCTGAAAACACATTTTTTGGGAGTATGATGTGGATATCAAGTCGACCAAGCTGGTGTGGGGAAGAGGCCTATGTGAATATCTTGCACAAGAGTTGGGTTCTGAAGCCGACAAGGAGATTGGTCAAGTCTACTCAAATAAGTTTGAACCTAACAAATCCTGGGCGACAAATCAGACACTATATATGCAAAAGGGACACTACCCGATGGCCCTCCCATTTCACAAACGGAGATACTACCAACTGCAAGGCACTAGGTATGTATTAATTGAAGGAATTTTATTTAAAAGAAATTATGACGAAGTATTACTCTGATGTCTAGAAAAGAGATAGGCAGGAAAGGTTCCGATGGATTCCATAATAGTCCTGAGGGTGGAAATTTCTCAGGTAAAACTAGTGCTTTGAAAATCATGCGAGCGGGGTACTGTTGGCCCTCAATTTTTTTTGAAGCACGCCATTTCGTGCAGAAGTGTACGTAGTGCCAATTTTTTGTTGGCAAGAGAAAAAAATTGCTTTGTCTTTAAGTCCCATTGTAACTGAAGAGCCTTTTGCTCAATGGTGATTAGACTTTGTTGGAATGATAAATCCCATCTCTAGTATTGGCCATAAGTGGATCCTCACAGTGACCAATTACTTCACAAGGTGGACAAAGGTTGTCACCCTAAAAGGTGCTACAGAAGGCGAGATTATTAACTTTTTAGAGGACTTGGTGACTAGGTTTGGTTCACCAAAGACTATCATATCTAACAATGCTCGGGTCTTTGTAGGTTCAAAGATGTCAAATATTTCTATTAAGAATGGGATCTATCTCAAGACTTCATCAAACTATTACTCACAAGGAAATGGGTTAGCATAGTCGAAAAATCAAAACCTAATTAGGTTAATCAAGCGCATCAGGTATGAACAATAAAGAGAATGGCAAAAGCATCTACGGGCTATTCTATGGGAAGACTGGATCACGCCAAAGAAGATTCTAAAGACATCCCCATACGAGTTAGTATATGGGAAGGGGGTAGTTTCACCCATTTCTATCGAGCTCCCCACTCTATAATTACTAAAAGCCCTGGAAATAAAGGAAAGCAACATAATGGAGGTATGGATAGAAGAACTCCTCAAACTGGAGGAAGATAGATAAAAGGATTTTGAAGCCATGATTGACTGCCAAACGACAGTTAAGCGGTGGTTTCACAAAAGTACTTCCAACCCAGATTTCCAAGAAGGAAACCTAGTGCTAAAATATGACGAACGCATTACAGAACCAGGGAAACACACCAAATTTGAAGCACTATGGAAGGGACCCTTCCAAATTAAATTGTGTAAAGAGAATGATGCATACAACCTAGAGGATATAGAAGGAAATGCTTTAGAGATATTGGTAAATGGTATTTATCTGAAAATTTTCCATTAAAGTACAACATTCTTTTAAAATTTCACAGATATGTACCATATGTAAAATTTTGTAAATATCATTTTAGGTTTTAGAATAAGCTAGAAGGAAAATAAAGAACACAAAAGAAGTAGGGAAATACTATATTATATTATATTTTCACCATAATTTACAAGTATGAGGTAGCCTGAGGCTCGAATTTTAACAAAAAATATCTCTCGAGAAAAACTCAGAAAGGGTCTTTGAGCAAAAGGTACAAAAGATCAAAATGGGGGCAATTTTATAAAAAATCAAAAAGGATAGGCCTCCAGCCATAGTTACACGAGCATGTTTACCATAGTCATTTTTTCTTTATTCTTCTTCTTCTTCTTCTTCTTCGTTAGCGGGAAAGCGGAGAACACACAACACATGACACATGGACCTCAACCTCAGTCTCCACGATTGTAGGCCAAAAGCTCCAAGTGCTTCTTGAAGTTGAACCTAGGAGCATCCTCAACACCATATTCCCAAAGGAAGTAGCTAGCAGCAGGTAGAGAGAGATCATGGTGGCTTTCAAGGTCCATGGTGTAGAAGCCACTCAGAAAAGGTAGCCAAGGCACATCCACGCCACAATCAACAAACTGACGAAGGTCCATTTCACTAGGAATGTCGACACCAAGGATGACAACTTGCACGATTTCGTTGAGCCCTTCCAATAGAGAGACGTCAAACATTCAGTGGCATAGCTCCACTATCTTGGGTTTGGTGACATTCAGATCCAAGAGGGAGGCCATGAAGCGAGACAAAATGTTGCAGTTGCTCCTCATCTAGTTTTCATCTTTAATGAAGTCCATGTCGATGACCCGACGAAAGGAAATTACCCCCAACTAGTCACAACTCTTCACCTTTTTTTAATTTTGTCAACAATAATCTCCCTAGTAAAGTCATATTGTAGCCTTCATGGAAGTAGACGGATAGGATTACCTAGGCCGGTAGACATGGCTAAAGTAGCAGAGTGAAAGGAAATATGCAAATGGAAAAGAGGTTGGCTAAAACTCAAAAGGCTTAATTTTTGAATGAATATAGCCTTGAGGTGGCATAGTTATTTATAGAAAAGAGGTGTCGGTGAACCCAAATAGTAGAAGGTCTATTTTTGGTCGGACTACAATGGGAAAATATCAAAACAATCGGTGAATGGAGGGTAAATCATACATAAGGTCTAAAAATATTTTTGGGCCTTGGGAGTAAATCCTCACATAATCTGATCATTGATATGTGTCATTTTCCATCATTAGCAGTAGTTGGCTTATGCAAGTGAAGAGACATAGATTAGCACGCTAATCTCTGACAAATTAGTGAGTGTGTGTTCTCAAAGATACTTTGTATCACCTAAGCAAGATTGACATAATTAGAGAGGTCTTCCCAAGGCAACGGTCATATTTGTGAAAAGAGGTGGCGAAGGGAATGTACTTATTCCATTCTTGCAGAGTTTTTGGTATTCCCGAGGGATACGAATCTACAACCCACACATATCACCTCATTGGCAGAATTTAGTGGACCAGTGGTAACGACATAGCCTTAACTACATTACTTCCCAAGGAAATTAATTACACCAAAAAGAAGATTTCTCTAAGGAAGTGAGAAGAAAGTGGTCATTTTAGTGAAAAAACTCTCTACAACTTTTGAAGTAGCCATGGCGGAACCATCAATGACTAGTAGAAGGGTAGAATCTGCATCAAAAAGGCCTATTTTTGCCAACATCTTTGGGTGAAAATAAATTAATAATGCCCAAGAACCTAAAGATAGACCATTCGAGCTTTGTAAGACAATGAATGTGGACAGAAGTGTTAAAAGAGAGGCGATGCAAGATGCTATCGATAATTTTTTTGACCCAAGATTAGCAAAAAACCCTAAAAATCTCAAGGAGGGAGCGTTTCAAATAATGAATGAATACGGAACCTCTGAGAGTTTTTCCTATCGACTCTAGAATTGTGGTTTTCCGTATTTTATGTTTCTTTTCATACATCTATGCCTCGAGCTATTGGATGCATGCGCCAAAAGGCTCGATGGGAAAACTGGAACCATAACATGCAACAAGATCAAGGTCACAATTTCTGCTACAACTATACGAGAGATGTTGTGTATCCCTCCCAATCGGCGTGTTGAGGTTTTCAGTGAAGAGGAGATGGATATTTACTGGGAGGAAGCAAATGAAAGAGAGGTTTTCTATTATGATGATACAGAAGAGAAACTGTCGAGAGGTCATTTCATTTTTCCTCTAGCACTCAAAAAGTTAAAAAGCAACACACAAGGATCTTTTCTCGATGTTAGCTTAGCTTTTTGGCCTAGATGATGATGAAGAGGTCCACACTTTCCAAAGGACATTGGCTCTAATACTCAAGCGAGAAAAGGAGCAGAGATATTTTGACTTTGTTTATTTAGTAGCAACAAACATGTTAATGCAATTGAGGAATTACCAAACTGAGTCTAAATTTAGGTATTCTTCTTTCTTGGTTCACTTAATTCTACATCAAAACTTTGGGTTTCTAGAAAGAAATTTTCCAATCTCTAGGTTCAATGAAGAGGGTTTAATTTGAGCTAGACCTATGTCTTATCAAGAACAAGTAGTTATTACTTGTTTTTCCACCACTTTTTGAGACCAATGCTTCAAGAGGTATTGTCGCGTTCGGTGGATCGCTTGTCCCCTGAGGTTTTGAAATGGATTAAAAATTCATCGACTCCAGTAAATTATTTCTTCGAAGAATATTTTACATTTATCATATATCATGGTTTCATTAGAGAACCTTTTTGACTCCCCATATTTGTGACGGATAGGGTTTTCATGTTGGACGCATGTCATCGGGTAACTCTTGCCAACAATGCTTAGGGCAAGGGAAGGAACAAAAAAAAGATATATTCACTTCCCCTTTGCATTTCAAATAGAAAAGTGGTGTTGGAGAAGTGCGAACCATAGAGGGAGTTGACCAATCTATTGGCGACCCTAGGCTTAGTCCTTATATGCGACACATGAGACTATAATCCAAAAAATTTGCTTCCCCTAAAACATGAGACACAGGACTATGTGGAGTCTAAGAACAATCCAACTCAAGAGAAGCCAAAAATATATGTCAAACTAGCCCTCACACCAACCAAAAGGCCAAAGTGGTTGAGTTTCTATATAGCACGGGAAAAATATCAAAGGGAGGTTTCGACAAGAAAAACCCTCAAAAATTAGATGAAGCGGCAAGGGTGGTCAGAAAAAAGATGGTAGACTTTTGGAGGTTCCAACAAGAAATGGGAGGTACACATAATTTTCTCAAAGATTCATGCCCATATGATGAACAGTTCGAGGAAATTTATGATCAAGAAGTTGATTCTGACAACAGGAACCCAAAGTCCAGCCATGAGATAACAAAGGAGTGACTTCCATGCCATTCTTCTTGACCATAAGAATCCGACAGAGGGAGGAACTCTAAGAAAAATTATTCACAAGTTGTATCCTTTGCCAATGTCTGAAGTAAGGGGAAGAAAACCTGACAGTCCCCAAGAGAATCAGCTATAGAGCAAGAACGTCAAACTTCAACGGGATCATCCGCAAAGTGATCAAAACACTCTAGTTTAGGTCGAACAAAGATAAGGCGACTCTGAGACCTAGACGTACCTGATGCAGTTGTTGAAAATGAACAAGAAGTAGAGTCCACTCTACAGAATGTCCAGGCGGTCATGGTTCAGGTAAGTCTTGTTCCCCCTCTTCTTCCTACTTCTACATCTTTGGTTAAACATTTTCCCCCACTCGTTGAGAAGAATCCTCCATCCACAAACCTAGAACTACTGGTTCTAAAAGAACCTCCTACCATTTTTAACATTCCAAGTGAAGTACCCTTGCATGTTGAGCAAGAAGTATCTACTTCAGTTGTTTTTTACTCTTTCATCGCCCTATCCAGGGCCACTATCGAGAAATCCAAACCATCCATGCTACCCGTCACTCTCGGTCCGTCCGCATTCGGACAAAAATCACCTATTCCATTTGTTTCTCTTTTTACTCCAACAGGTACTTCTAGTGCCCAATATCAATTTGGCATTCCACCATTTTCAATGATTACTCTCCCATTCACCTCCCCACATGCCCACACATCTGAGGTCTCCCCTTCTGTTACTCTTTTCAGTCTACCCCCTGGTGCTTCTCTTGTAGTACACAGAATTGATTCCCCAAAAACTCTTCAAAATCATTTTGGCGTGACTAAGTTCCAAGGCCTAACAAAATAGGAAGCAGAAAAGAATAATGAAGAACATCGAGTTTCCACCCACCAAAAAGATCCAAACCTATTTCAATGAAGAGCGAAAATCTCTATGGATCAATACTATGAAGACGCTCGCACCCCGACCCAAAGGATAGATGAAGATGGAATATTATGACATTAGAGCAGTGGGTCTAGACCTAAAATAAATTCACCAATCCGACAAAGTAGATCTAGCCAAGACCACCCAAAGGATAGTATATACAGATTATGAGAGGCTATATCAAAAGCTGTGAAAGAGAAAAGTTGAGCTAGCGAATGTAAAAGAAATAGTGAATCAACTCTAGTTGGAACTCAGGGCCCGAAATGATGGAATGACTGACATAATATGTTGGAAGTTTGTCAATATTGTCATTGATGTCACCATGTTGGTTCGGTATTGGGTATCGGTGTGAAGATCATACTTATCTCATTTGGTATTTGCTCCAATTTTTTTGGTATGTTGGTTCAAATATCTCCCTCAGTAATCTGTAAGGTCTGAGGTTTTGAAAATGGCTTATAACAGCTAGAGTGTGTATACATGATCGGTTTTAGCATAGATTCGTTAATCTTGGCTGACATGTTATTGCACAACACAAGATATTTAATTTTGTTATGAAGACTGACAAGTTAGCATCTTGGAAATATTTTTTGCATCTATTAGGATGACTTAACCAATGCATACGGTTACATCGGGTATTTATACAAGATAGCTAGAGAATTAAATATGTGGAAGTGTAACTAAGCAATAAAGGACAAGCAATGCGAATGTGAGAAGAAGTATGTATGAGCGAAGTGTGAATAGTGGTTGAAGATAAGCAAATATTTTGAGCATCAAAGGAACTGAATCTGCATATGTGGTGTATCTTTCTTAGTTCAACTTTTGGCAGTTGGCCAATTTATGTTTACCTTTTATGTAGGAAATGAGCCTCCATTTTTGGACAGTAATTCCTTGTAATCAGTGAGCTTTTGTTTGTGGTAGTGAGCCTCTTATTACCGGTTTTGATATAACTTTATATACTCTGATTTAATCATCATCGTGGTTTTTCTCATATTGGGTTTTCCACATAAAATATGGTGTTTATGTGTTTTGGAACTTGATGTTAATTGTTACTTTACTCTGCTCTATGGTGCAATAAACTTTTAAGTGTTTGTTCAATAATTTTGTGTGGATACTGATTCACCCCCCTTTTAGTATCCGATTTATTCAACATAATGTAGGTGCAAGACCAGCAAAACAAAGCAATAGGATCTCTTGCAATGCTTCAAGATGAGCGGATTTAGCTGTATGCTGAAATAGATAGATTGAAAGGTGAAATTATAGTTGAATGCCAATCTAGTGCATACCACCAGTGAGTTCGAGAGAGGATAAAGAAGGAGTTGGATGGTGTTCAAGATCAAGCTTTTAAAAATTTGCAAAAGACCCAAGAGGAGGCCAAAAATTTAAGAAGTGATAAACAAGAAGTCGAGTCTTCTCTGCTTGGTCATAACAAAGAGGTCAAAAATTTAGTTTCCAAACTCACAGATGCTCTCGAGAGAAGAGATCAAATGGAGAAGAGGTTGAAATCAAAAGAGGCTCAACTACATGACGAGCTAGTAGTTGCACAAAGGTCTATGACCCTTCCTATAAAGAGAAGGTTGATATCTGCCTATTGGGAGTGAATCATTATTGTACTCACCATTCTAAAACCAATGCCTGAGAAATAAATGAAATGGTTGTCGTGTTGGTTGACCAAACTCTTCACGAATATTCTCCCAAGTGGCTGAGTCTCGGAACTTGGTTTCCAAGCTATGTGTGGCAACAGATGAGGCTCTAAGAAGTGTAAGAATTACAAATTGGATGGTTTCCTCTAGCAAAGAAAGCGAATTCACCTACTATCATAAGTTCGTAGCCAAAACCAAGAACAACCAAGTGGTGTTAAACAAGAGGGTCAATGAAATCAAAAAGGATTTTAGTGTTTTGTACAGCTTTAGGTTACCTCCTATCCTTTCAACGAATGGGGATGTATTATCAGTTGAGAAAAATATAGAAGAGGTCAAGAATAAGGTTCAAACTTTAGTAGAAATTCCAGAGTCAAGTTCAACACCCGCAGCGGATGACGTTGAGAGTGAATTTCTTCAGCTTTCTCATATTTATTATCATTTGGGATTCATTTCAGCAAGGTGGGGATTTGTTTCTTTTAAATAATTCTTTGAGTTGGATCAGGCATATAAATCATTTTGTAGTCTTGCCCGACCGACTGATGCAGATTGGGAAATGTTACACTCTGACTTCCTCAAACTCCAAGAATAACAAGAGGTCTAGGTTTGTGCCTTCACAAGTGAAGCCCCCTATGAGTCTTTTTTTTTATTTTCGGGTCTTCGGGAAGATCCGTACACGAAGAGGTTGTGTTTATGCCAGGCCCATAATACGCCACATGGTGGTTGTGTGCGCTTTATTAATCACTTTCTTCTCAACTCAAAGTATGACCATGCATCAGCTTGGCGGATGATTTCTTGAAACCACTTTCATGAATCTGAGACCATCATCCTGCGCGACATGTCATCTCTTCACTGATGAGGAGTTGTACCTTGGGATTTTTCATTCGAAGTTTGTTGAAATGTGTCCTTCCTTTTTCTCGAGAAGGATGTGAGTTGGTGCCTCCAGAGCCACTTGACCATTTGAGAAGACCTTTTCCAGGCTTTTCTTCTAGTATCTGAGCGATTACGAGGGGAAATCCTATTAAAATATCTAAAATACATTAATGTGGTAGTTGAAAATTGATAAGCAAGATTGCAATAACCTAACTAAAAGATCTAGGATCGAATTTTGAGCTATCAGGTGTGGACATCTGGCAATAATGACTTTTGAATAAGTCGGTGTTTCTATCTCCTAGGTGGCTATAAATTGGAAGCAGCAACATGTAAAAAGGTTCGTGAATTTTTCCTTTTGGAAAAAAAATTCTTTAGCTTTCATAGTTATAGGAGTATTTTCTTTAAACTTTACAGAACACTACTTCACTCTGGCATGTTGTGTCTTTATATACTCAAAATATCGTCGGATTGGAATTTGATCTTTGTTTTAAAGTTCATTTAATATTTGAAGTACAAGTTATTTAGGAGAAATATTTGAAACTGTGCATGATATGGCCTTTGTCAATATTTCCTTCTTTGTATCTTTGTTTTGAATAGAACATTGTGTCTTGCTTAATATGAATAGTTTGATTATTGGGTTTCCATGTTGTTTGTGTGCATGATTAAGTTATAATATGTAGGAGTTGGATTATGTCTTTGTACTTCTCTGTTTCCTTAGTAGGTTATCATTTTTTTATGTTATTCTATATTAAGAGGAAGGGTTTGTGTAGCTCCTGAATTCTTTCCTTTTAACTCTTGGAACTTCTATGTTTGGTTGGATCTTAATACGCACATCATGCGGGTGGATTGAATGACTACACTACGCCTGTATCTAGCCTCTTTTGTTCATTCTCTTCCCAAAAATGAAGGGATGTGGTGTTTTGTGTCTATCATGTCATTCATAGAAAAATACTTGTGGTTTTTAAATTTTGTAAAAGTGTTGGCGCATCACCACTTTTCATGTTTTTCATTTCTTTCTACTCTTTTTCCAAACTCGAAGAGAGTCAATTTTCTATAAAAATCTCAAAGGTATTCAGTGAGGCGCATATTGTTTCCCCCACTCATTGAATATCCCATAAGACTTTCAGAGAGGTGAAAGCTTTGATGATCAACAATTAATAATTAAGCACATAAAATGTAGAGGTATTTAGATAGGACTCATCTAGAAATTATGGTTCATTAGTTTGGGAATACATTTTAAATATGATGAGACTAACCATTACTTTGAATTTAGCATGCATAAAAAGAATACTTAAGAGAGGCGAAATAATTAAACTAAGATATACAATATGTAACTTGACATTGTATGTTATAACAAATGATCAAGAGTATTTGTATGTTGAATCTCATCAACCAGAAAAAAAATTCCTCTTCTCTTATAAGCTCAATTTAAATATTCAAATAATAAGATTAAGAATACGTCACTTTTTCATCAACATTTTCTTAGGAAAAAGGGTGCTAAGAAAAATATAAGCTTTTGGAGATTAAACTAGATCCTACTAAAATAGTGCATATGACCCTATATGCTTTGATGAAATAAATTCCTTTTTTCATTCCTTGAGTTGATAATTAGCAATATCTACTTATATTAAAATAGTTTATAACCACAAACTGAGAGGACAACCAACCAAACCAATTATTATCATATCATGCAATTTATTAATCCATCTATGCACAAAGGATGACCATGATTATTATGGATAGGAATTTCATGTGAGAAGGAAGATTGCCTTACAAGGCAAGGCCTTACAAAACCCTAAACCTAAAACCTAATACCTATTACATAAACCTTATATCCTATATGTTAAACCTTAAAACCCAACATTAATAATTTAACACTGAAACTTACATAATTAAATTTAATCCTTAAACCCTCAACTCTAAACTTTATATCATAAATCATCAATAACATGATGCTTAGAGAGATGTAGAGAGAGTTAGAGATTATGGAGGGAGAGGGATGTGGATAGTTAGATTCAAAAACATGACGCTTTTAGTGTAGGTCAAAAGGCACTCACCTTTGGCATAATGCCAATATATTATATGGGTTCTATGAGGCTAACTATAAAATATAGTGAGTAGATCAAAATCTAGATATATATTACATGTTTATCAATTCATTATAAAAAAAACTATCTATGGATTATCACTGAAGGTCATCCTTATGGTTTACTAAAAGGAAACCACTTAAGAGGACTAATTTACTCCAAAAGAGCTTACTACGAAAGGGGTATTATTTTTTATTTTTAAGGAAGTGGACAACTTAACTCTATAATAGAACTAACAGTCTTAAATTATTCCTATTATAAAAATGAAAGCTAATTGAATGCACACTTAGAATGCTTATAATGACCGATTACTATCTTGTTTGATTTATGATTTAATGTTTGGAATATATATTATTGAAGTGAGAAATTAACAATAGATTTTAGATAACAATAGTGGTACTTAAATGTGAAAGTGAAATTTGTTGATCTCCCTTTGCATACATAAATACATAGTTTCCCAATTTTCAATTTTAAATATACATTGTAATGCTCACTATACTAATTTCCTCTAAAATAAGATACTCGGTGATTTTAGTTTTATCCCCTCTTCAATAATTTCACTTTCTTTACATGATTCGTGAATCAAAAAAAAAATTATTTTTTTTATTTTTTTACCTCTAATTTTACAAAACGTGTACATTTTTTGGCTTGCATAAAACATGAAACATGTACGTGTTTTGGCTTGCATAAAACATGAAACACGTACGTGTTTTCGCTTGCACAAAACATGTGCACGTTTTGGCATGCACAAAACACGTGCATGTTTTCGCTTGCACAAAACACGTACATGTTTTGTCATTGCAAAAATATGTACGTGTTTTATCTTGCATAAAACATGTACACATTTTGGCTTTTACTTAGGCTTGGATGACAAACCTTAGACTTGGATGGTTCATTTGCCTCATTTTCACATGATTTTCTCATCCATTCTCATTTTTCAACTTGCTCGTCATCAAGATTGCACATTATAAATCAAATATTACTAAAATTACTACCATAATTTCACACATCTTCTAAGCTTTGTAACTGTATAATTTTTTTATATTTGAACTACATTAACACATTTATTTTTAATTTATTTCACTAATGTTTCCATAGTTATCAAAGACATATGTATTAAATTTTTTAATAACTTTTGACCTACTTGTCTGAATATGGAAAAAAATATAATATTGTTCTAAACTTCATTCTTTAGACATTGGAAAAAATTATATTTTCAATTATTTTGTTGCAAGTTATGTGGCATGCATGCTCAATTATGTGATTTTCAAGATACATCCACTTTGAAAAATCATCAAAAAAATACTCAATAAAAATTACAAAAAATATACAATTTCTAGTACTCACTCTTAACTATATTTCTACCAATGGGTTTTGAAAATACCAAATGCAATTAAAAAAATTGAGGGGCACACACCAGGCACTATGTTATACTTTTTTGAAAAAATAGGAATTCTTTTTTGTGTGTGAAGCATCTGATCCTCTTAACAAATTATCTAGTTTTGAAAACCTTTAGTAGTTTAGACACTAGATTCAAAGTACTACAATTCTTCTTTTTTTGGTATCTTCAAATTTTGAGTGCATGAATCTCAAATTACTCCTCCAAGTTCAAGTTAGCTAATTTTAGAATAAAAGTGACCCCTTTTGACCCCCTTTTTGTGCACCGTCTGGTGCACTTACCCTATCCTTAGCCATTAATTAAATAAATACCCATTATTTATTTAAGTGTTCCTTATTTGTATCGTAATATTTTAATTAAATAAATATTTTCTATTTATTTAATAATTATCCCTTCATCATGATCCCATTAATTAAATATATATTTTATTTAATTAATTAATTTCCCTTTATCCTCTATCCTTTTCCATCTAATCCTAGACCTTCATCTTGTTCACATGGATCATAATCTCAATTTGTCCTCATGTGACAAATATCCCCTTCACATGTCTAACTTTTTGTTTAGATTCATTGAACCTAGACACCTACCCAAAAGTCAAAGTATATTTTCATCTTATCTTTTCATCTCATTTAACCTCTTAATCCTAGCCACTTTCATAAGGGTTTTTTCCTTTATCTCAATCCTAAATCTAGATCATACCCATCATGTGACATTTGTCATATGATTGAATCCTTGATCCAAACCCTAATCCTCCTCTAATCTTAGCCATTTATCATCAATCATTTCTAGTCATTGATTTTTCCTCTGCAAGACTCTATATCTAGAGGCTCTCATCCTCCATTTTCTCTCATAGAATCATTTATCAAGCTATCATGCCTACATGCTATCAAAATATCTATTTAATCAAGCTTATATCATCATTACTATCAAATCATATCAAGGTTATTCTAGAGCATTGAGCAATCCACATATCAACATCAAAGCGCAGATCAATGGAATAAGAATGTGATTCATTTTCGCTCATCAAGGAGAGAAGCAAAGATTCTAGGTGAAGGTATTGTGTTTTGTATTGTTTTTATATTCCTTTGTTTTCCTTCAATATTTTCTCACCCTCTTCAGCTACCAACCAAAAAAAAATTCCAAATTTATGAGGCTTATTTCATTAGATTTTTTATCCAAATAAAATGTTAAAGATAAAATTTCTCATTGACATAGCTTTTTTCACTTGTTAACAAACTTTATTTTTGAAAAAGACCTAACCAATTGAAAAGAGTGTGAGTTAATTATTAAAGTAGTTTTCTAATTTTTTCGGCTCTTTGTTATAGGTAGAGCACATATTCATGCATCTAGTTACTATTTAAGCTCATTAGATGATACATGACAGGCTATTTTTCCCTTATGGAGACTTCATAATAGAGTATAGATATCCATCAAAATGGCTTGCAAGACAAATAAAAGGGTTTAAATAATTTTCCCCACAACAACACTTACTATTCTATTTTCCTACCAAGGAAACAACAAATATACAAATAGTCAACCACCAATTAACATTGTTGAGTATAGGTTTTATGGAAAAGGTAGAAACAAACTTCATTTTGATGCACATTTCTATTTATCATAACATCATGTTTATTATTAATGCATAGATTTATGTTGAATTTGAGTGCCTATATGAAAGAATATTATTTTTTATCATTTGATCATTGGTTTCCTTATTTGAATGTGTATTGACTTGGATAAATATGATATTATACACTATTCTTATAATGTGCGTTTTCTCAATGATTTAGAGAAAAATGTTGAAAAGTGGTTCACTTAGCTTTAGTGCTAGGATAATTACTATAAATTAGACATATAATTTATTTATTTTTACAATAATCACTTCCCTATGCATACTCTTTTGTACATTTGACTAGAGAAAATGATCACAAGGTCAAACATTAATTGTAAGGAAATAAGACATATCTAAATTCTTCAGGAACTGTCGAAAAAATTCCTATGAAATTGCTAAGAGTTTTCTTGGCAGTTAGTCCATTTGAATGACTAGATCTCAGATTCATCCTAATCAATCCTCCTAATACTAACATGAGCCTTCATATTCTAAAATTCTTCACTTCTCATTTCTCATTATAGTAACCAAATAATGCAAGTCTACAACTTGGATTGCAGGTGCATGCAAAATGATGAATTCCTGCCTCCATGAGATATTTGTGATCCATTTTGAGAATAGATATAAATAGAAGGAAGTACATGTAAGCCAATATCTGCTTGTCTTTAACCTTGAAATTGTCCCAAAGGGTGATTTTCCTTTACTCATGCATATCCTTTTACGTAAACCTTCTACTATGCCCCCTATGGCTGTCAATATCTCTATCTCGTGATTTTGTTCATTATCATCTCCTTCCACACCATTTCTTGCAATAGTTATTTATTTTTATGCTTGGTCTTCTTCCCTTGTTTGTTCATATCACAATTCCATGTTAATCCATGTACTATCATCAAAGTAGTTATTCAAATAACTATTAATAAATAATGCTTCTAAAATCATATTATAAGGCATTTCCTTGCTATATAGGGCAACTTTTTAAGTTCCACACTATAACACAGACTCATACCCAACTGTACAATCCAGTCAACACTTCTTGTTTTTGCTAATAAAAGGAGGATCACACACAAACTTCTACAAAGTCTTCTTTCATTAAAAATACTTCAATGAAAGATTGTCCCCTAGAAAGCTTATACCTCGATCCATAAATTGCATTATGCTCGCACCAAAACTAATAAAATTTATTGGTTTCAATCAACTAAGTATTGGTAGGGACAATAAGTAACACCCAAATTTGACATGATAATAACATGTATTTTTTAGGTAGAATGCTTCTTCTACAAAAACCAAAATTTTGAACCAATACTAGGCAAGTTGCTCCTCTAAGAACAAAGAAGAGTGACTTCAGACTATCATATTCATGTCATTATGTGTCAAGCCTCATGAATCAAAACATGTTCCAACTATTGGGGTTGTCAGAGCCAATCCATGAGTAAGTGCCATGACATTTTAACCTGAATTATTTTCTTGTAAATGGAGAGCCTTCAAAGAACTGGTAGAAGTAGAATCATTTTCCATCAATTTCTCATGGCATTGAATTGAATTATTTTATGGTTGGAACCATGTCTTGATCAGTCTTTTTAGTCTTGTTAAGAGAATTGCACCCAAGATTTTGTGTAGTTGCATCACACATTGTCTGCTTAGAGATTTCAAGTTTTTTTATCAAGGAATTGATGAAATCTTAGCTTGTGAATACTCCCTTTGGTACAAATAATGTTGATTCTCTTTGTAAGCTCTTCCTCCAACTCAAACAAGAAAAAATTATCTTTTTCCAACTGCTATATTCCATCCATTCTCAATTCCTTGGTGATTTGAAAGGGACGAGAAGGAGGAAACATATTGGGCCTTGTGATATGCATCTCCGCCACCAAGAGTTTTGTGAATTCTTGTTGTGGATGAAGAATTAATGAAACTATACTAATGTATGTGTTGGAGGTTTGAAGTTAAGCTAGGCGATTTTTGTCATCATTCCAAGATTGTTAAAGATGTTAAATTTGAGCAACTGATAAATTTATTTTAGCATACTGGAACAAGCCCTTTGCAACTTGACCTACAAACTTTCAATTATAACATTCATATTCTTCAAAAATGCACCCTTATGCGGTTGATCTCTAACATTTTTTCACCCTGATATTAGAGTAGGTACTAACACCATTAGTGCTTGTGCAATAGATAAGGAATTTTCTTCTTTTTGAGTTTCACATTTAGATTTTTCCTCCATGTATTGGAGTCCTAATCCCAGTGACTCGATATACAACCAAAAAAATGACATTCCCAAATACAATACCTCCAGTTTGTTTCCTCTGTGTGGACAAGATCTTGCAAGCCAAATAACATTTACCTAACCTACCAACCTTTTTTATGGGATCAGTTACAGCTGCAAATAGCCAACCAACGTCTTCATATTTGGGATTAATAACTAATTCATCAAGACTAGGAGAGGTTGATTTAATCACAAGAGGTTTTACCAAAGTAGTATTTGCATCCTTTTCGACTTCACGTATTTGCATCATTACAACTTTCTGACACTCTCGAAGGGTCAATAGTATCATCCATCGATGCATACTATTGGAATTTGTGCTCTTCACTATGATTAACAAAATATTGATTATGGTCTATGACCAACAGTCTTCTACATCCTTGTATGCAATTTTGATTCCTTAAACTTGCACTTGCACTTATCTCTTTCGAGTCACTACTTTCTTTTGGATATCATCCATTCTAGAGCAATACGAGGTCTCGATTTTTGAAAACATTCAAAGAGATCTATATTGATTTTATTTTATTTTGTAAACAAAACTCTTTGCTGCCATTTTTTTCTATAGACCAAAGCTTGACAGTAGTAGACTATAAAATCCTAACAAATTGCTAGATTTACAACTTGAGTATGGGTATTTCCATGAAATCCTTTGGAAAATACTCCCATTCTAAATAAACTATTTGCAAGAAATATTACAACTCATTTGAGGTTAATCCTTTTCCTTCACTCCATGTTTCAAAATCTCTTCCATATTTTAATAGGTTTGTATCTTAATTTCTAGATCTTAAACCCTTTTGTCTTTTATTTTATGACCTTATAAACTCCAAGACAAACAAAAGAGCAGAAAATATTACAGACCTGGTTTTACTTTGCCTCCATGTGCATTCTTTTGTATGGATGAATGAAGAGTGATTCTTAGGATACCTCCAGCTACTTCCACACATCCTCAAATTGTTATGTACATGTCTCCTCTTGAACACTCTCTGTCACAGCTTCTCAAGGCATTGAAAGTGGAGAAAACCATGACATACATAGAAGAAAATTTTCTCCATTAATGTGGAATTGGGTCATTAAAACTTACACCTATTCTTTTTGGGATGATTCATAAAGGCATGTTGGTAGTTTTAGACACCATTATAGCCTTCTCAAGTTGTGGATATAAACAAACACAATAGGAAACCTAAAAAGTTGACATAGTCACAAAAAACTTGAACTTCTTATTGAAAAGTCTTTCCCTCCAAAGTATGCATCGTGTCTTCAACTTTTTCAAGGGATGTTAAGACCTTAACACATAAGACTGCTCTTAAAAGTGGAAATATCTTTTAATAACTCCATAAAATGGGCATAAGACAACTTATTAATTTTCTCTTCTCTTTAAATTTTAAATTTGGAAACATCTTACCTTGGGTTTTTGGTGTAACTAACTTAGATCAACTAGAAAAAATAAGTTAATTGTTACCAATTTTCACTATAGCTCAATTGGTAGAGCTGATTAATTTATTACATCTTAAAGTGGAAATTTAGTTATTTTGCATGTGCATTAAGTGTTGTTTGCACTACATTCATCAAGTTCCAATTATGCATTGTTTAAAGAGAATTGAGTTCTGGAGTCATTGTTCAGTTCTTTACAAGTCAAATGGAATACAAAAACCGAATGTACAAATGATTAAGCATAAGAGTGCTTTCATTTATTTCATGATGCTATTCACATGACATATTTCATTTTATTGCAAGAATACAAATGATGGTACATTTTTGCATTTTGATGCATTTATTTTTAGAATGAAAAGAAGGAAGAGAATTTAAAGGATCCACACAAGTTGTGGAGATAACTGATACAATGCATCACAAGGAGCATTCTACACTACTGAAGATGCAGGAAAAAAAAATACATAAGCATGGACATAATCATCATTGCCTATTGTTGTTGGCCGATGCAGGAGTGGTGCACCATCTTTCGTCCTCGAGCTCCGATCGACCTATAGAAGAAAAAGAGGGTTGTTAGAGCTCTAACTATGAACATACCTACATGAACCACCAAAAATAATGTAAAATTTTGCTAAAAATGCATTGAAACAATTGAGAGAAGCGGGAGGTGAACAAAGCAAAGAAGGAAACATCATAATAATATATTGTTTTTGCTAACATTGTTTGTTTCTTGTGCAAGTATAGGAAAATTCATGTAGGTGATCATCTTATGAAGACATAAAATCATGTGGAGTAAAACAGGCTCCTACAACGGTAGAGCTCGGCATGTTGCCCCTTAAGCTTACAAGTGGGCTAAGTAAAATAGTACAATCATCCTGCTCATCTGAGCCATTCATGAAAGATTAAAATGGAATTTAAGCAATCAAAGCACTAGGTTTATTGTTCATTCATAATAGTCAAGTCTGAGTGATGAAATAAAGATTACAGATGGAAAATAAACTAAATGAAATCAATTCAATTGAAATGCATCAATCTCATTCTGGAAAGTTTTAAATGTTGTCATATTAATTGCATTTTGCTACCTTGGGTTTTGTTCACATTTATTTATGTTGTTTCATTTTTTTCTATTCCGAAGCAACAAGTGTTTCATGTCGTAATGGTGATAGTGAACAGGCATGCATAATGCCTCATCAATGAAGCTTCTAAAAAATGATAACAGCACATAGTGAGTTTTTATTTTATGAGATTGTTGAGCTGAAAATGCATTTTCTTTTATGAAGCATTCATGTACATTGTACGGGAGGTGACAAGCATAAAATTAATCATACAACAGTGAATGAAGGAGCCAATGAATGACAACTATAATAGGTATGTATGAGAGCATAACCATATCTTGGTACATATTGCAGAATTCGTATGAGTAGCAGCAATGGTAAGAAAATAAGCATTTTATCATATTATGAGTGATTAAGCTAAAAGAGATTTCAAGAGGTGTCTTGAATCGTTCGATACAGGAATAACCATAAGAGATCCAAAAATTAGTCATAATATTAACTTGTTGTAGGAAAGTGAAGAGTCCCTGGGTGTTTCATTCAACATAGGGTGAAGTTTTCATTACAAAAATGCAGAGATTTCTCCTTGTTTCAGCATACCCATATTGGGTTTTTACATGAAATATAGAAGTAAGTGGTTTTCTTTCAAAATAAGAATGCCCACATGGGTTTGAATTTTAAAATATAGATTTGTCCTTATTACAGAATACCCATATGAGGGTTTTGATCAAAATGAAGATTTCTCACTATTTTCAGCTTACCCATGTAAGGGTTTTTATAAAAATGCAAAATATATACAGTGCTATCATGGGTCGAGCCCATTCATGAAGGAGTTTACAGAAAAATGAAGAGAAATAGTCTTCTCCAAGAGAATTCCTTTTTATACTTTGGAGTAAAATGTAGATTACAAATTAAAATAACCATTTTGTACATGAGTGGTCACGGCCAGGAAGGGAATTACAGTCACAAATTTAATTGAAAAATGGAAAAAAACCCTTTTGAGGTTGCCATCTAGGCCCCGAAATCTCAAGTGAACAATAGATATAATGCAAGATTTCTAATTGAAATTCATTAGAAAGCATAAGCATGGCACAGCCTGTAATGGGTCTATATTTGTTTTAGAAAAGAATAACAATCTTTCTTTTTACAGCCATAAGCTTTTAAGAGCATGGATTTTTGACAGAGAATATAAGAAATATGGAGGAGTAAGTAAACTTACCATTATATGACTGTGGAGGAGTAGATAAGCCACGGCCAAGATCTCACAGAGCTCTCAAACACATGGGTCGAGCTCACTCCAGGGGCAGCCAACAAGAATAGAAAGAATGGAGACGAGCACATAAAGATAGAACAAGGAAAATCAAAGATAAAGCATGCATAAGACGCAGCCTTATGGCCATTATTGCCTTTCAAAACACAGTGGGAAAAGAACAATAATGTCAATAAATCAACTTACCATTGTCAGAGAGGAAAAATTCGACCAAGAATCTGAAGAATCGTAGCATTTCAAGCTGAAAATCAAGCTCTCATGGGGGCGACATTTCTTCTCAGCAGAGCTCTCTCTCCAAAAGTTGCAAGTATGAAATGATGGGATATTAGGGTTTGCCTTCATTTTGTTCTAATTTCCCTAATTCGAGTATGGGTCTTTCACATTTGTTTTAAGTGCCTTCGTAATATGGCCATGCCCTAGGTCGAGCCTCTTGGGAATTGTTATAAGACTTCATAAGTCTTAGTTTTTATGATTTTAGGTTTTGATTAATACCTAAAGAATTTGATTTAAAAGTCAACACTTATGTTTATGCCTTAGTGTTAAATGAAAATGACTAAATGACTTAGGTTTTTAATTGATTTTGAGAGAAATCAATTAAAATTTGAATGTGAAATTACTTATGCCTTAGGTGAAACAATTATGTCTTAGGCTTTGTTTTTTAACTAATTTTGTAGAAATCAAATAAGCCATCGAGAGATGAACATTGGTGCCTTATTTTATTTTTAATTTATTTTAAAGAAATCAATTAAATATTAATTGATGGAGATTACTTATGTTTTTATGATATTTTTTGTAAGAAAAATCAAAGTTGTAATGGAGAAATAAGGTTGATATTTTGCAAAGTTTTTTTAATCTTTTATTACAAAATAAGTCAAAATTAGGGAAAGAATAAAATAGCATCTTTGTAAAGCAAAAGATTAAATAATATTTTATAAATTGTTTTATTCTTTCTTGCTATTTTTAGCAATTTGCAAGGAAAAAATAAGGTTGACTTTTCCTTGATCGGATTTGAGCTGCATGGAGAGGAGATGAAGTGTTTTATTTGCTTTTAAAGCATATTTCACCTATTTTTAAAATCCATATGGCATGCACATGCAAAAAGTGAGAGTTTTCCACTTCAGTTACTCTTTTTCATACAGTTTTAGATGCTTTTCCTTGAGCTTTCTTCTTGAGCTCGGATTAGGGTTTTGAGATATATCTTGATCAATTAGTTTATTGATTCTTTCTCTCATGCTGAAATAGAGAGTTTGCAAGAAATTTGTACTTAGGGTTTGATACTCCTTCAGTTAATAAAAACAACATTCCTATTTCCCAAATTTTGTGTCTTATGCAGTTTTAGTTTGTTGTTTTATTGTGATTTATGTTTACAGAATCCTCTTCATGTCCTGAAATTGCAGTTTGATGTAGAAAGTTCATAAAATACAGGTTGCATGGTGTATTTAAAACCTGAATCTTCATGCAAATCAATGATGTGTTGAGTGTTCATGAGAGGTTGTGAGATATTGTTGTTATCTAAGAGTTGTTTGTGGGTAGAAAAATAGAGTCATTATTTAGTCATCATCAAGTTCTTAAGTCATAAGTTTAATTCCAGTTCATCCTTATACCCTTTACCTTAAAAAATTATTTAGAATAGATTTATCTTTTGGAGAACCAGCTCACTCTAGAGATTCCTTCTTCCTTTAGATCACCCACATTTGAAGAAGGTTTACATGTGTCAACAGATAGTTAAATTCTGAAAATTTAGCAGAGGGTGCATATTTGATTGATAACATTAACACCACTCACAAAGTAAAATCCTCTAAACAAAAAAATTATGATCTTATTTTCCATCCTCTCATTGTGCACCTACATCTACAATTTAGTGTGTCTTACCTTATTTTTTTGCAACCTCACTATTATCCAATTGATGTTTGAAGGAAAGAAATCCTTAACTAAGGAGACAATGGCCTCCTCACAAAGTTCTTTGCCACAAAAAATATTATAATTTTAGATATATAGTGTTTCCATCTAGACTAGAATAATGGTGGTAGAGGTTGTGGAGATCAAATTAACACACATTAAAGCCTCATCAAAAACGTGATTCTATGCATGGTGCAATGATTGCACTTCATGAGACCAAAATATAAATAAAAATCTAGTCTCATGGATAAATTAGTGTACTTAATGAGGATTCAAGGATTTTCAATAAAAGGCCTCAAAGAAATCCAGTCTCATGGAATATAATGATCACAAGACATGCACAAAATAGGTTTTTCAAAAAGGGTTAAAAAACTTCTAAGAAAATAAAACTAGCATGTGTAAATCCAATCTCCATAGCCTTTGCTAGCACGGTTTCATCATATGCCAAAATTGGATCTTTAGAATAGGGCATGAACATCCATCGAAACATAATCAAAATTATATTTTGTCACACATTTTGGTTGGAAGTGACCACTTGTGGAAATTTAAGCAAATATAAAAGCATACACAAGGCATGTGATATACTTAGAAAAATGCTTCAAAAAAGTAATGCAATAATATTGTCAAAGTTCTATTCTTTGCAATAACAGTTGTATACAACAACTCAAAATTTGAGAGCATAATCAAAGCTAGGTTTTTGTCAGAAGTTGTGATTTCAAGTGCCCCTTTGGACATGCATGGAAGAGTAAAATTATATACAACGCATGTAAAATATTTTGCATAATTCCTCAAAAATAATGACTCCATTGGAAGGAAGCAATGTATGTGGAAATGTTTCCTACGCCAATCTAATGAGGATAGTGTTATGAAAATTATAATTTTTTCAACTTATAGAAAGTATAAACACATAGAAAAATAAAATATGTAATATATCATAACATAGATGTACATAGGGAAAACCATTTTGAGAGAAAAACCTAACACTCCAAAGCGGTCCAATCTATTATTTAGTAAACCAAAGGAGCATAATTTACACTTGCAAAGAAAGCTATTATAAATTTTTCACCAACATGCAAATCTAGAAAATCTAATAATATAATTATACCTACAAATCAACTATATAAACTACTACTCCAAGCACCAAATAAATAGAGGAAGTACAAATTAAAAAATATTTACAAATCCATAGAAGGTTTGACACCCAAATTATTGGGTTCCAATTACAACACCCCTCCTTGGTCTTGGTCTTAGTGACTATTTTCAGCATATTACTTACACCTCTTTCATTTTCATAACCTGGCATATTTGACCATCCGAACTTGGGTGCCCCTATTTTTCTTCATTCAATATAAAAAAATATGCTCAATGACAAGTGTGATTTCCTATCATAATTCTAGTATAAATTCTAATGTAACCTTTTTCTTACATGCTCTTATGTATCATAGAATTTTCCATATGCAATTCCCTTCACAATGGCCCTCACAAAGACTACATGATTCTGACACATGGAAAACTATACCACCTCAAAGTAGGATTCCTATATTGTCATGTAAATCCAAAATACACTAAAATACAAAGTCTAGTAAGCCTCCAAGTAGAATTCCAACTCTTCATAAGAAGATAAAATAGTATGTGCATATAAATATATTAAATGAGCATTAGGAGTGCAAGGTTGAGATACCTATTCCCAATATTCTTCCATTTATCAAACACCTTGAAAGAGAAAAAATAAAATCCATCAAAACAAAAATATAATTTCTAGGGACCAAGAGGCTTATAGATTCATTGCACCACCTGAACTTCTTTATGCTCATAATATTTTCTAAAGAATCTCCAACATTCATCAAAGTGTCAACCTTCTCCAATATCACCCTCTCATCCTCTACCATGTCTTGAACAAAAGGGTACCAAAAAATAATATGCTTTATCCTCACATAAAAAAATCAAGTTCTTTATTTGGCATATGGTGCTTTAACTATCACATACAATTATAATAGTGCTTGCATACCAACATCATAACACAATATTTTAATCCAAGTGGATTATTTACAAGTATGAGTAAGCTACTATATACTCTAATTTTTCATAGATACAGAAATAAAAAAATTGTCACTTACTCATCCAAATAATGGAACTACCAAACATCACAAAAATATATCCAGTTGTGGATCTTATACTATCAATATCCCTAGCTCAATCAGAATCCACATATCCACAAATACAAACTAAATATTGGGTCCTTATAAGATAACCATGATAACATAGAGAATACTCAATAGCACCTCACAAATATATGTAGATCCTATTTGCTACATCTCAATGTACCCATCAAGGCTTAACCATAAATTGACTAAGGACTCCCACTACTTGGGAAATTTCAATCTTATATAGACTAGAGCGTGCATCAAATTTCTAACAAGTTAGCATAAGGAAATCTACCCATACCCTCTATTTCACTAAGATCTTTTGAATACTTCTCAACTAATAACTTCACTCCCATCATAACAAGAACACACAATGGTATGCAAGTTGTCGTGTTGAATCTCTTAAACACTAAATTCACATACCTAGATAGAGAAAACATGGTTTTTTGTTAGTTTTATATCTTATGATATTTATCCCTAATATTTAGGTGGCTACACCTAAATTATTCATTTCAAACTATGCTAAAAGTTGATATTTCAAAACATAAATCAAATCATCCCATTACAAAAAATAAATTCATCAACATACAATATGATAATTATAATATGGTCATTGTGTAACTTTTAATAAATGCAATGATCTAATTTGGATCTAAAAAATCCCAAACTTAATAAAAAGACATCAATTTTTTGGTACCACATCCTAGGAGATTATGTTAAACAATATAATCGGTTTTCAACTTACAAAAAAAATCATTTTACCTTTCTCAATGTAATGCTATGGTTGTGACATATAAATATCTTCCTTTAGATCACCATGAAGGAAATTTATTTCCACGTCCATCTATTTAACCTTAAGATCATACATTTCTACAAGTGATAGAAGAAACTAAATGGATGGCATATTTACATATAATATTACCATTATCAATTCTACATCTTGGGAATAACTTTCATAACTAATATTTAGTTGTAATTTTTAACACTACCATGTGAATTGACTTTCTTCTTGAATACCTATTCTCATTCAAGAAGTTCATGTCCATCACTAGGAAAAGGTACTAGATCCCATATGTTAATTTTCCTAAATGTCACAATTTCTTCATCCATGGCCTCTTTCCAAGAATCTAAACCAACCATGAATATCCTCCTTTGTATTCCTAAGCTCATCATTATTCATAATCAAAGAAAAAATACATCTCTAATTAGGGGTAGAATATTTTTCTATTACATTGTCAATGTTGATTTAACCTTCTCGAGAGCTAAGGTGGAGGTTCTACCTCATCTTTTGAACTCTCTAAACTATTAGATCTCTCCTCATCTTCAAGTCCATTATAGGCTTAAGGTTAAACTTTCTTGATCTTTGGGTTTTTTTGAATCACATATTTTTTCTTTTCCTTTTTCTACCTATAATGTAGTAGAAGAAGGCTTAGATCCTCTTAAGATAAAAATTATACCATACAATACCATTTCAACCATATGATCCCAAATCTTGTACCATTTCACACCAATATCATAATCAATGAAGATACACTTAACAACCTTATCCTCCAACTTTGACCTCTTCTACCTTGACACATGAGGATATGCCTCACAACCAAATAATCTCAAATGTCTCAATGAGGGATTTTTTCCTTACCACACCTCCATAGGTGTCTTCTCAACAAGAGTTGATGTAGAAAACATGTTAATTAGGTAAAACTTCAAGGAAACTACTACCTAAAATATTTGTTCTAAACTGACCCCACTAAGCATGATCCTAGCTCTCTCCATCAATTTAGTGTTCATCCTTTCCATTTTTTAAGGGGTATCAGAAGGTTTCTTGTGTATTTCTATACCATTATCTTTATAAAACTTGTCAAAATGTGCTCAACAAAAATCATCTCCCTTATCAATCCTCAAACACTTGATCATTTACCAATCTAATTTTCAACAACAGCTTTAAACTCTTTTAAATGACTAAAGACTTAATTTTTAATTCTAATAAAATAAATCCATGTACTTCTATTGTAATCATTAGGAATAAAAGGAACATTATTAGGACAAAAATATTAGTATGTACCAAGACAGATACCCTAGAAGATTTGTGAAAACTAAAATAAAATTAAACATGGTTTTGCTTTCCATAAATACAATATTCACAAAAATCAAATTCAAGATTACAATTATTCAACCTTTCAACAAGGTTTTTATTTTTTTATGGTTTTGAGATCCTTCTCACCAATATGATCAATTTTTTAGTGCCCTAGCATTATATTTTGAACAAAAAAAATTTCTCCAAAGAATGAGAAACCTTATGTATCCAAACAGTATGACCATCAAAAGTGGATGTAAAACACCTATTTAATATTGCTTCCAATAGTGAAGGTGAACACTTTGTAGATGTTTTTACTAAGAACCATTGCACTAAATTATGCATGTACATCAAGTTGAAATATAGTGCTAACCCAAACACCCTTTTTGAGCACCATAGCTTCTTAACCATCTTATAACCGCCACTTTATAAAATAACCTAAACACCCACATCATTCAATTTGCATACAACTAAAAGGTTTTGTGTCAAACTATAGATATGTAACACACCATTGACCCCCTTTACAAGTCAATTAGGGAATTAATAAAAATGCATCCATGAAAAAAAATCTTCAATTGAGAATCATCACTCAAGTATACCTTTTCCACCATCAAATTCTTTGTGCTTATTGAACCGACCTCAATGTGAGGTCATATGGAAATATGCATCATACTTAATAACATACCTTCCAATGCATGTATAGCCAAGGTTGCAAAAAAATGCATCACCATCATCATGGGTGAATCTATTAGATTCATCATTATAATCATTTTTCTTATTATTTCTTCTTCTTTTTCTCTTTTCAATTCTTTCATAAATGTCCAAGATTTTCACAATTCCAACAAAATGCCTTGGACTTACCAAGAGATGCAAATATTCCACAAGATTTGGATCTTGACTTGTCCTTCTTTCTACCCTTATTCTCATCTTTTTCTTGGGATATTCTATGAGCTAAAACTTGGTCATTTAAAAAAAAAATCTCCACATCTCTTCAAAAACTAATAATGCAACCACCTCATCCATCTTATAGTATTCTCAATGGCCATCAGAAGGTAGTCCAAATAATTAGGCACACAAAATAATAGTCATACAATGATCCTCCTCTATTTTCACTCCTATGGAGCTCAACTAGGAAATGTTAGAGTAATAGGTTAATTATTTAATTAATTTAATCATGTTGATTAATTAATTAAGTCACCTTTACTTTATTTTTCACTTAAGCTAAACTTAGACCCATTAATAATTAATTACTCACCTTAAGGGTTTTGATCTCCATTCATAAGGATTGATCTTATTGTAATTATTATTTTTTTGTTCATGCATCTTTATGCTTCACAGCTTGCAGAGCACCATTGTTGTGTTTTCATTATCTCTTCTACGTGACAGGTTATTTTCTTTTAGGTGTTCATTTGGTTTTGTGACGTTGTATTTCTCAACTTCAATATGGTATCAGCGCTTCAGATTTGTCACTTCATGTTTATCTTTTGAGGGGTCATATCCTGAAAGCGAAGGATCTGTTTATTTTCAACCATTTTTGACCTCACCATTGCGTCTATAATGCTTGATTCAGTCAAGATTGACTTTTGTTTCGTCAAATTTGGCTTCACGGTGTCAGATTTGTGAGGGTTTGAAGTTTTTTGAGGGGTTCTTGATCCATAGCGTATATACAATTTTAGAGCGACCTACAATTTGAGAACATTTTGAGCCCAAAAGGACCTCACCATCGCATTTAGAGCACCCAAAAACCCCAAAATCGATTGTCAAATCGTCAAAATACAACGCAATGGCTTCGGGAAGCATTTTTTTTTTCATTTTTGGGCCATATAGCCTGGTACAACATGCAATCCGAGGAAAAAATTAAAAAACTAGAGGTAATGGTCGCCGCCATCAATTAGCCACTAGCGGTTAAGTGCTAGTGGTTAATGCTATCGGCTAGCAAAAGTGTTGGGCTTAACCCCCAAACCCTTTTGGATCAGTTTTGGTATTTTGGCCATAACTTTTACATATGAACTCACATTTTCGAAAACAAAATATCACCGGAAATTTGTTTCTGAGCCCAATCTAGTGGTATAGCTTTTATTTCCTAATTTTTTTGTTTTGTTGCATTTATTACTAGTCAAATTTAGACCTTATTTTTGCACTTCTGGGGGCATAACTTGAACATACAAACTCCTTTTAAATGAATATGCGTTGGAAAGTTGTTCAAATTCTCTATCTAGATCTATAGTTGGTTTCCTCAGAAAATTTATCAGGGACATGTAGAGAATGGTTTTGAGTGATTTTTTTCTTTTCAAGCTTTCCAGCTTTAAAAATTGTACTAGGGTTTGGTTTTTTGTATTGTGGGGGGTATTTTCTTCCTTTTTTCTATAAATTTACATCAGAAACCAAAAACTTCTATTATTTAAACAAATGTCAAAAACAAAAAATCATGGCAAACACCTCTTTAGTTGACCATCTTACACCACATAATTATCACACCTAAAAAGTACATATAACAAGACTCCTCATGTCTAAAGTGTTATGGTCTTGTTTAGATGAGGTTCAACTTTAGTTGACACGTCCATTTGAGGTTATGCAACATAGAAACAAGATGAATGAAGCTCAGGGTTTGTTATCACTACTTGTTTCAGATAGTCTACTTTTTCATTTAGAGGGGTGTACAACTCGAGAAATGTGGCTCAAGTTTCATACCCTCTTTGGCACCATCAATGAGTTCAAGGCACTTCAGATTGAGGCAGAGTTGACTACTTTGATACCTAATTTATTTTCATCTATTGAGGATTTCTTGATGAAATTCAAATCACTTAGATCATTGTTAGAGGGTTGTGGTAAGAACAAGACTGACACATAGTGTATTATCTGAATTTGTTTTTTGGATTAGATTGTGTTGTTAATTTTGCATCATCAACATTTCGAATCACATAGTGTATTTACCTGATTCTCTCTAAGCTTCATGGTTCTTTTCAGATATTATCTTCTACATTTTATTCCACTATAGATGCTTTGGGTGCACGTTTTACCATGCCTACCTATGAGGTTTTCTACGATAGATTGACTCGTGAGCAATCCAAGCTTACACAATTGGATGCACTTTCAGTTTCACAAAACTCAGCATTGGTAGTTCAAACATCCAAAGGGAAACAGAAGCCTAAGACAAATTAAGTTGGCCAAAAGAGTACCTCCAAGCCATCACCAAAGTCTAGTTCAAAACCACCATCCAACCCTAACAAGGATAAATCTTCAAAGTCTGGTGAGCCTTCCTCTAGGACTAAGAAGACATCTAGAGATTCTTGCAATTTTTGTGGCAAGGAAGGACATCCATTTTCTAGGTGTTGCAAACGCTTAGAGGCTTTAGAGGAGGCCATGCAACAGCATAATATCACCTCAACTCAGTTACCTTTCCCACACACAGGGAAAGTTCATGCTCTTTCGGCACAAGCATTACCTTCAAGATCCACTTGGATTCTAGATTTTGGTGCTTCTCACCATATGAAACACACTCTTCAGTCTTTCACCACACTTGCCCATTGTGGCACTTCACAAATTATTGTTGGTGACTCTACATAGCTTACAGTCATGGGTTTAGGTTTTGTTTCATTGGATGGTGGTTATCTTAGGGATGTACTTGTAGTTCCTGATATTCTGACAAACCCCCTTTTTGTTGACATAGGACTTCTTTTTCTTTCTTTTTTGTTGACTTAGGAGTATCTCAGGAGTATCGCTAAGACTTAACCCAATGCCCAACCTATTTTATCTTGGTCTTACATTTTTCCAAGTTGGGGTCAACAAGGCGTGAGCTAGGTCACAAGGATAGAAATTCTTCTAAGGAATCTTTGATACAAATGGTGGAGGAGAAGGATGTCTTGTGATTTAATATGAATAAATTTTTGCTTAATCAATCAATAGGTACATTGAAATCCTATTATGATTTTTTTGTAAATTGGCCTCCAATTAATCAAAATATTTCAATTCAAACCCTTTTCAAATATGATAAAAATGTATGGATTTCTCTTTCTTTCTTTTTTTGCTGACTCAAAGGTATCCCTGCGACTTAACCCAACACCTAACCCACCTTACCTTGGTCTTACATTATGCCAAATTGGGGTCGAGAAGGGGTGTCATATTGAGGTGAAATTAGACCCCTAAGGATGTATGCAATAGTCTGCAAACCACATGTAAAAGTATGGACTCTCTCTCTCTCTCTCTCTCTCTCTCTCTCTCTCTCTCTCTCTCTCTCTCTTTTGTGGACTTAAGGGTATCATCACGACCCAACCCAATGCCCAACACGTCTTACCTTGGTCTTACATTCTTCAAAGTTGGGGTGAGGAAAGGGTGAGTTGGGTCACAGGATAGAAATTATTCGACACACTTTTGATCCAAAGCGCAAAGGAGAAGGATGTTATGTTACTTAGTACGAATAGATTTTTGGTGTATCAATCAACATGTACAATAAAATCGCATTATCATTGTTTTTTAAATTGGCTTCCAATTAATCAAATATTCCAATCCAAACCCCTACCAAAAATGATAAAAATTTATGGACTTCTCTTTCTTCTTCTTCTTTTTCACCCAAGGGTTTCTTTGCCACTTAGTCTAACACCTAACCCGCCTTACCTTGGTCTTACATTATGCCAAGTTGGGGTCGAGAATGGGTGTCACGTTGGGGCATGACTAGTCCCCTAGGGATGTATGCAATAACATGTAAGCCACATGTAAAGGTATGTAATTCTCTCTTTTTTGTGGATTCAAAGGTATCCCCACGACCCAACCCAACACCCAACCCGCCTTACCTTGGTCTTACATTCTGCCAAGTTGGGGTCGGGAAAGGGTGAGCTAGGTCACAGAGATAGAAATTATTCTAAAGCACCTTTGATCCAAAAGGTAGAGGAGAAGAATGTTATGTTAATACGAATGGATTGTTGGTGTATCAATCAACAGGTATACTAAAATCAAATTATGAATTTTTTTTTGTAAATTGGCTTCCAATTAATCAAAATCTAATCTAAACCCCCTTTCAAAGATGATTAAAAAGTATAGAATTATCTCTCTTCTTTTTTTTGACTCAAGGGTATCCCTACGACCCAGCCCAACGCCTAACCCGCCTTACCTTGGTCTTACATTCTGCCAAGTTGGGGTCGGGAATGGGTGTCACACTAGGGTGAGATTAGTCCCCTAGGGATGAATGCAATAGCTCGCAAATCACGTGTGCAAAGGTATAGACTTCTCTCTTTTTTAGTGGACTCAAGGGTATCCCTAAAACTTAGTCCAATGTCCAACCCACCTTACCTTGGTCTTACATTCTGCCAAGTTGGGGTCAGAAAAGGGTTAGCTAAGTCACAGGGATTTAAATTCTTCTAAGGTACCCTTGATCCAAACGGTAGAGGAGAATGATGTTATGTTATTTAATACGAATGGATAGTTGGTGTATCAATTAACAGGTATACTAAAATCATATTATGATTTTGGTGTATCAATCAATAGATATACTAAAATCATATTTTTTTCTAATCATCTAACAATTCAAGGTTCAATATTGATGTTTGAAGCTCTTAGGTCTAAGGTTTAAGGCCTAGCTTCTTGGGATCTAATATGTTTGTGTTTTTTTGTCTGGGATCAAATATCTAGTAGAATAGCCTAAGCACTAAGGTTCGTCCACAAGTTTAAAGTAAATGGTAAATAGTAATATTTCTTGGTCTACGGTCCACAAGTACAAGACATAGCCTCTAAGGTTTATGGTTCAAAAATTAAGGGTCTAGGATCTAAGTTTTTAGACTATAAGATAAATGTTTATCAATCTATGGTCCACTATCCATGAGGCTAGGGTGTAGATCAAGGTCTATGGGTCAAAAACTTAAATTCTAATGTCCAAGGTCCAACCCGTATAGAAAGAGAGGGAAATAGATGGAAAGAAGAAACAAATAAATAGAAATATAGAGAAACATTAAAAATAAATAAAGATATTTAGACAGTAAGAAATAACAAAGAGAAAAGAAATTTAAAAGGAAAAAGATATGTCAAAAGAGAAATAAAAGAGGTATAAAGGTAGATGCAAGTGAGAAATACACTATAAAAGAAAAAGGAAAGAAAAAACATAGGAAGAATATAAAAAAAAAATCATATAAACATAAAAAAAAATTGATAAATATGAAAAAATAGGAATTAAGAAAATAATAATGAAATTAAGAAAGAAGAGAGAAAGTAAAAACAAAAGGAATTATATATATAGATAGATAGATAGAGAGAAACAAAAGTAGAAAACACTAAGGGAAGGAAAGATCCAATAAATTGGATACAAAGAAGAAACAAGGGTAAGAGGGAGAGAGATTGAGATTAAATAGAAAGAATGACATGAGGGGAAAGAAAAAGAAAGTTAAAGAGAAAATTAGCCAAAGAAATAGCAGAGAGAGGTAGAGAGAGAACAAAGTAAATATAGAGAGAAAATAAGGAGAAAAAATAGAAATACAAAAAACAAATATAAGAAAAAAATATAGATATTAAAAAATAAAGATAAATAATGCTAAAATAATACATACCAATTAAAGAGAAAAATAAATGATGAAATGTGGAGAAAAAGAGAGACACATATAAGGAGATAGAGAAATAATAAAGATTGAAAAATACAAAAAAATAACATAACTAAAAAAGTTTGAGAGAGAATGACCAACATAGAGATAAAGATTTTTAAAAGACGGAAAACGTGACAAGGCGAGGAACCAAAAACAAATATTAATGAAGAAACATAGAAATATAAAAATAGAGGTGGAGTGAATAAATATGAGAGAAAAAGAGAGAATCAAACACCTATTGGGGTGCAAGAGGTGCAATGAAATTCTTACCAAAGGGCTTTTGTTTGATGAATTTTGAAAGAGTGCTAATAAGGATTTTGTTCTAAAGAACACACCATAGAAAGTGGGTGATTCCACCCTTCACATTCAAGAATTGATTCCAAACTCAATCCTCTCTAACGCTCCCCTAATTATGCTTCATGTGGAATACAACAATACAATATTCTATAGGAGTACTAGATCAACAATTATTTATTGAAGAATGATGCTTGTGTAGGAACAATTTATTCCATCAACTAGGACCTAATCAATAAGAATTCTCACATATATTCCAAGTCATAAAGGTGACCTTGATCCACAAAATCCTAAACCAAATCACCATTTCCATATCAGCTAAGGATTTGATTAAAGGGTTGGAGATTGAGGAAAATAAGCTATTTTATGTGCATTGTAGAGGTAATGATCATGTGGGCGTCAATTGTGTAAGGAAGCCAACTATCAAGTGACTCAACGCTTGGTCCCTAAGGAAAAGAACAACGAAACTGGGAGTTCTGCTAGAAATGACGAAATCAAATAATAATCCAAAACAATAATAAATTTGGTCATGATCGCTAATCCAGAAAACTTGCTATCATTTCCTTTAATCCAATAGCCTATAATAAGGAAGGAATGGTCATGAATGTGAAGAGTAATGAGTAATGGTTGAGCTTTGAGAATTGATCAAAGGATTTTATGGGTGTTAGTGACATGAGGTACATCAGTTAATTAGCCTATAGATTGCTCAAGGCCAACCTTAGCTTAGGATGCAAGAGAGGTAAGAAAATATCCAAATAGAAAAGGGAGCAAACTAAGTTGGAAAAAATTATATATTCCTTAAGAAATTATCTTCCAAGATCTAAGGGAGAAGTCCCTTGTCTTACTGGGCAATGAGGATCTACAACAAGAATGTTAGGGGCATTCATGACCAAGTGCCAAATTAATCACACATTTACTAATATAATTATACTTTAGGAACAAAACTAAAGTTGCAAGAAATGGAGTTGTTCCTTATTGCTCAGGTTGGATGGGTACTAAGGTGGATGCAATTAGTACAACCAATGGGTTGGGGGTCTTTGGAATCCTACTCACATTTTTTAGGAGGTTCTCACTCCACCCTAAATTGGATCTAAAGGATTAGAACAAGAACTCATTTAAAAACATTTGTAAAAAGAAATTAAAAATTAAAAAGGAGCTATTTCCACAACATGGTAAAACCCTAAGTAGAGAAGAGATTTATTAGAATGACAAATCAAGAGAAACACGGTTGGAAAAGGGAGATCAAAACCAAATTCTCTCATAATACATTTAAGGTGAGGAGTCAAAACATAATTTGTTGTATTTGTGTAGTGGATGGAAATATTTTATTATGGTTAAGGATATATTAAAAAGGTAATTGTTTGATTTTCTCCATATTTTTTGGTGGAAGATGGTTCCTCATTTCTTTGAAACATGAACATCCTTTTAAACTACATTCTATTGACGATAAGGGAAAATAAAAATGAAATGTTCATGGCACCCTTTACCAAAGAGGAGGTCAAATGTGTTACTTTTTAGTTGCATCCAAAAAAGGTCTCAATTCCAAATGGAACTCTCGCAAGCTTCTACAAATAATGTTGGATTTCATAGGGAAGGAGGTGATGAGTGTTGTAGAAGACTTGAGAAAATATAGGAAAATATTAAAAGACTCTCAAACAACACCAATATTGTTCTCATTCCAAAGAAGACAAAATGCAACTCATTTGCAAATTTATGCCTCTTCTCACTATGCAATGTGCCATATACAAAAGTATCTCAAAGGAATTGGTAAAGATATTCAATAGTGGGTTTACTCCAAGAAGGACAATCTCTGACAAGATCATCATGGTTCATGATACCATACACTCAATTGTTAGTTTCATACAAAATAGCATGGCAATAAAGTTGGAAATTGGTAGGCTTATGAAACAAGTGGCTCTCATGGGTTTCCTCTTGTATTTCTTCTCTACGTTTCTCAATCATAATCAAGTGGTAAATCATGATCAAGGGGTCACCATTCTATTTCTTCAACTGTGTTTGTGGGATAAAGCAAGGTTATTTGATTTTCCCCTTCCTATTTATTTTGATGGAGAAAGCCCATGAGCGTGTGATAAAAAGAAAGTCGATTGATGGGCTTTGGAATAATGTGTTGGTCACTAGAAACAAGGAGTCAATTTCCCATAAGAAATTTACTAATAACATTTTTATGTCCAGAAGCAAACTAGGTGAAGGTCACTATCATTAAGGAGACATTAGAACAATCTTTAATTTCTTTGAACAATTGATCAATATTTTCATTTTTAATACTAGGCAAGCAACACAAAGGCATACTGCGGCTTTTTAAGGCTTCATCAATATTATACCAAGTAAATAATTAGGGTTTTTGTATTCACGGGAGAGAAAATATGACCTATTGGATAACACCATCAAGGTTTACAATAACAAATCAAAATCTTAGAAGCGATAGTGACTTTCACTGACTCAACAAATTTTGATGATCAAATTAGTTCTTTTTACAATCTTGACTATCTGATGTTGTGTACATAACTCACTAAGAAAGAATCCTATGAATTTTGATGAGATCCTCAAAATATTTCTATGGGACGATTCAAATGACACCAAAAAATCTCACTAATTATCTAGGATATGGTAAGGAAAGAAAATTGGACAGTGACATAAGCATTCATGTGTCTTCCCAAAATGGTATGGCTTTAGGTATAAAGTTAGTGTCAAAAATGTTCAAGAGACTTATGGCTCTATGGTACAAGATTCTACACAATATATACTTCGACAATAACGATTTTGAAAAAATCCTAATAGTTTCCAATCCTCCTATAGGCTCACATTTGGAGTTTTATGATGAAGTGCAAGCATATAACAACCAAGCATTTGACTAGATCATCAACAATGAAAAGTTTGCTAGATTTTATAGAGCTTATGGATGCAATGAAATCATGATTTATGTGTGGGAGGATAAAGTGATTGACAATATTTTTGTTATGGGACAAGAACGGGATTAAAATAACCTTTGTATCACACCAATCCCGAAGGTGACCAAGATCAAACTCAAGGAGAATCTTATAAAAAGAAAAATACTTATTTTTTTAAAAAGGGATTAGATCATTTGGTGTGGGGATAAAATTAGAGACTACTCAAATAAAATAGATTACTTTTCATCCAAATTGGATTAATGACGTGGGGCCCATAAAACATACTCGCAACCCCACGCATAATCCCCAGTGACCACGTGGCTACCCTGATTCTAGATGAACCCCTTCCACCGCCGCCCAGGAAATTGTCTTTCGACAGATCACTTGAATGATTGGAAGGTGGTGTTTCTTTTAATTGCTTGATATTATTATTTAGTGAACTCCTTCCTCACGTCCGCCAGGGAATTTAGGGCTCAAAGGATAAGTTTAGGGTTCAAAGGGTAAGTGAAGAATAAGCTTGTTTAGCGATGAAAGATGCAGGATCACAACGCAGGGTTGACGGCGCCATGGGTGAATACGAGCATTCTACCTAAGTGCAAAAGATGCGATAGCTGACAAGCGAGGAGGAATAATTGATAAGAAGACACCCAAACTCCTGAGGGCTATAGCGTTCTTGAATGAAAAAAGAGTCCTTCACAGGCTACATATACTGTTATTATTATTATTTTAATCCGTTTTATTTTCCCTCGTTTGCTGATATTTTCATAATTAAGGAGGGGCTTTACACCTTCCGTTCCCAGTGCGAGATCATCGTCTACCTTAGGGTCACGTATTTTTGTAGGGAAGGCCTAAAATCATTTCCACTTGCGAAAATGCGCAATATACCCAATCCTCCATTATTGCATAAAGATTGCAGAAAATAATTAGGTGAATGCAGATTAGTTGTGGAAGGCTGAGGGGATATTTTTGTAAGTAGAAGAATGTTGTATTCAATATCCTTTACTCCATTAAAAGGGCATTCCTCTGATTTGTGGTGCTAGATGCAAAATAAGGGATGGAATGGATTAAACTACTTGCTGTCCAAGAAATAGTTGCCTCTAAATCTCTCCTTGTATAATGAATGCGCAGTATAATGCAAGTTTCTACGAGGAAAAAGGTTTTCAGCTCAGTACTCTTTTATATGCTAAAAGAAAATCATAGTTGAATCTCCTGAGTTAGGAAATCAAGAGGGTTTCGTAGGTAATCTTAATTTGCATCTTGTGGTTTTGGAACAGAAGGAAAATAGGTTCGTTCATGGAATTTCATAGAAGTTAAGATTGATAATGAAGGATCTCCCCAACGTTTACATAAAAATGTGTGAATTGGAATGACATGAAACAGAAACTGAGTTTACCCTCTTTTCGTGCCAAATTTCTATTGCATAATACATCATACATCTAGTTTCCTTATACACAAAATTTACAGCGATAATCTCAGGAATTACACTATTTTATAAAAAAGATTTAGTCCTCATAACTGAGAAAAATAAACGAGTGCATAGATAGAACTCCTGGGTGAAATCTGCATACCTGCAACCGCAAGCCAATGGAACAGAATGCTTTGTAAGCCAATGGAGAAAGAAAGCTCTCCAGCCAACTTCAACGGTGATGTGATCGAAGCCCAGGTGCCTCCCCTCCATCCTGGTCACGCTCCCATTTGAATGGTAAAGAATAAAATATTTGAAATCCCTTAAAAGACATCAGCTGCCTGCTCTACAATTTATGTTCAGTCATTTACTCTCCTTTGAAATAATGATCTCATTTTCTAACGGCATGCGTTTGAGAAATACAGCGAGGAGGTAATTTAATTTTTACGGATTTTAGTAAATACTGCAGATAAAAAGCAACGGTAGCGTCTGAAAAAAACACAACGGAGATGAAAAAAGCAACGGTGGTGTCTGAAAAAAACATAACAGTGTGAATGAAGATAAATAATTTCTTACTATAAAAAGAACTGCCACATTTACTCTCCTTTGAAATAATGATCTCATTTTCTAACGGCGGTAAACTTGGAAAGCTGATTTTTTATAATGAAATTTAATTTTTACTAAATACTGCAGATAAAAAGCAACAGTGGTGTCTGAAAAAAGCATAAAAAGAACTAGCCACATTTAAGATTCCAAGTAAATAATATGTGATTTTAGTAAAGAGTGTTGTTGGCATTTGAAGTTACCGAAGTTGAAATCAGAAATTGTATATAATACATTATATACTATGGTCATACTCGCTAACTGTTTGTAGAAACATATATTTTTAATCATTAATTAATTATTAATGATAAATATATAATTCTATATTTAATACTGCTTAATTTATAAATTATTATATTATGTTAAATTTAATTAATATAATTAATTCTTGTTGTTTATATTATATTAAATATATAGTAATATATATTGTACTTTATTCTATTATATCCTTACTAAATATATTATATCTTAAATAAATTTATTGTATAATAATATACAATATATATGAAATATTCAGTATGTAATAAAAATATATAATATAATATAATATAAATAAATATACTATATAACATAAACATTATATATATTATATTATATATTGGATCAAAAGTAAATTATTATGAAACATATATTTCTCATCATGTAAATGTTTTATTTCTCAAGTCAACAAATAATATTATTGATTGAGAAGGAATTAACTTAGAAACATTATTAAATTTAAATTTAAAAGTTGAGGTCAAATGTATAATTGAGAAACTAAACCAAGTTGAGTTTTTTTGCATACACAAAATTTCCCAAGGTAATGAATGAGTAAATTGTAAATCAAATCCGGGCCCTTGGGATGTGTGAAGTCAAAATCAATCAAAAGTCCACTAATTTACCAACGTGTACACAAATACTAACACTTGTGTGCTAGTCATTACATTCAATAATTGTGGTTAAAGGTGAGTTCAAAGTATAAGAAAAATTTGCAAAGTATGCACTTTTCACCCTAGCAATTGAAAAATATCAACTTAACTAGTGATGGATACAAAATACAATATAATATAATTAAAGTATTAAAATATAAATAATTGTGATTGAAATTAAACTTTCACTACTGTTAATCTAGGCTAGTTAAATAATTTCACCCACATAAGCATAACTTAACCTAATTAAAGTAAATAATAGTTGGATATGATGAATGTGTGTAAATCAATGCTAAATTATGAAATATAATATGTGGGGTTAGTTTTTGTACCTTGGAAAACTATGTCAAAGAATAAATTTAATGTAACATAGAATTCCACTCACCTCAATATTGAAATGGATGCAATTGATTTTATATGTCTTGAGATTGGAATAGTCTTTGAAATCATTATAGGTCAAATATGTGCCATGTAGGATTGATCCTATTTACCACACAAATGAACTTATTGATTGTAGATAAATGTGAAATGTTTCACAATTATTTCTTCTAGATTCATTGATTCTTTAAAATTAGTGGTATTTAAAATACTTGGAAAATTGTTAGATAACATGGACCAAGTTCTTCTAGGTCAAGCCAATTGAATATGAAGGAATGATGAATTAAGGAAAATCCAATATTACACAAAAGGGTGTTATTTGTTGATATGTAATTGTATAATCCACATATTCAAAAAGGGCTCAAAACTAAATGGGAATTAACATGGGTGTGCAAATTTCATCATTATAATAATGAAATTATACTTTAAATTTTTACATAAGAATGCAATTGGACACCTTGATTAGTGTAAAAGTACATATAAAAAAGACATAAAGCATTACTAATTAAGATGGAACTAATAGTTTTTTATTTAAGCTTTACTTTACTTTAATAATATTCTTTCCATGATTTTAAATTATATTTTCACAAAATTAAATATAGACCATCACAACATTAAAATAAAGTTTCATATTTTGAAACTAATAATTTTGTTCAATCTTTACTCTTATGATATTTTTCAATTTACTTGATTTAAATTTCTTAGATATATTTTCCTCCATAAAATATAATTATAAACATTTTTTTATTTATCTTTTATATTATAAAACTAATATTTTTTATTTCACAAATATTCTTATAACATTCTTTATTTGAATTTTATGTCCTCATAAAATATGAACCATCATAACTCTATTTTGATGAAATCTTTTTTTAAATATTAAAATTTAAGTTAACTTATTCACCCTCATAACTCTATTTTGATGAAGTCTATTGAAATATTAAAATTTAACTTATAAAACAACCAGCACGTGAAATATTTTCTTCCTCCTTTCATATGGATGAAGCTATATCAATTTCTATATCTATACTATAAATATAATATTATTACTATAATACATACAATATTATAATTATATATTTATAATATTATATTACATATAAATATATTTATTTATATTATTATAATTATAAAAATATATTATATTTAATAAATATAATAATATATCATATATATTATAATTAATATATTTTATTACCTATTTATTATATCAATATAATATTGTATTATAACATTAATAATACAAATAACATACAATATTATATCCATAATAATATAATAAATATATATTACAAATGATAAATAAGTAAAAAATATATATTAATTATATATATGATATATTATTATATTTATTATATATTATATTTATTAACTATAATATATTTTTATAGTTATAATAATATAAATAAATATATTTATATGTAATATAATATTATAAATATGTAATTATAATATTGTATGTATTATAATAATATTATTATACTTATAGTATAAATATAGAAATATAATATAATTTGATCCATCTAATGTTCCACCATGAGACCCTAAAGGAAGTTGCAACTCAACGCGGAAGCGTACAATTTTTTTTATTAAAAGTGCATTATTAACAAAGAAGATGCACAACACTTCGCAACAACCTCTAAGGTAACATGACAAGATTACATTAATTACCAAAACATACACACCACTTGCACAAAAAGCATTTATTAAAATGTTAACCATACATTTAATTTCACATACTTATAAAGCATTAAAGATTCTAACACTAGGATAACATATATAAAGTTCCAGATTGCATTAACTCAAAGTAGATTACAATACTCATTCCCGGAATGAGGTAGATCAAACCTAACTATTACAATAACAAGATTCCTCCTCGAAAACAAAAAAGGGGAATAATAATTACAAGAGCTAATCTAAAGTAAATAGAAAGCTTAAACTAAATAATGAAACCACTACGAGCTCTCCACTAAAAACCTCGCAACGCAATCTGCAAATCAAAGGGGACCCAACAACATAGGGCACACGTTCCTCCCAACCAAGTGGTACTCAAAGGCCCACCCCCATGCTAGGAGACAGTAACACAGATACAAGGACAATCCCTACAACCTCTAGTCACAGGCTGACTCAACACTAAACCAAACCACCACAAGAACAACTCTAACTCAAGGAATGCATTGCTATCTAATTTTAATAGTATGACTCACCAGTAACCTAAACATACTACTAACCTAAGAGAAAGACACTCAAGATACATGAGTTACCTGTTAGATCATTCCAGATCTCAGCCCCCATTGAGCTTCACCCTCCTACGGTTATCATGTGATTCATCACCACTCCAAACTAAGGAGGTACAAAATATCTAACAATTCATTCAAAGAAAAACAAATCATTCCCCATTAGTGGAAACCGGGTGACTCACTGAAAACAACAAACCTTACTACCATAAAGAACTACAAAAGACAAGACCATGAAGCGATAACTCTCAAATTTAACATACCCCAATAGGAAGACTTACAATAACTCATCTAATACCTCTTTTCAATAACCCCTAAATACCACAAAAGATATCTCAAACAAATCATAGAGGCATAATAGTTTAATGTTTACAATATTCTAATTTATCACAACTTTACATACAGTCAACGAAATGACTTATAATAATTCGCACCACTCAATTATCCCAATTTAACTAATTAATTAAAAAGGCTCTTCCAAACAGAGATAAACATCACACTAAACATTTCCCTAATTTCTTCAATTTAAAATAATAGAACCTTTGTTCCTACTAACATATTGTATATATTCTTTAAATACCTATTCCTGCAATACACTTAATTAAATATTCATTTCCTCTAATTGCAACTAGAAGAATTAGTTACAAAAAGCAATTAAGTCGTAATTCAAATCTAATATTTGGAATCTCCTAAATCCATTTTCCATTAGTAGACAATATTAAAATAACTCATCCAATTTCTCTAAACTAATAATAGCCCATAATTTGATGAAGTAGAAAATATATCCGTCTAAACTCCAATTCCATAATAATTTTAATAAAATATTAATTTTCTCATTTTACTAAAAATACCCATTTTTAATAGATTAAACCTTGCATAAATATTATTCTTTTCTAAATCCCCATTTGAACCAATGGCGCGCAACTAAATACAAAAACAATAAAACATTAGAAATACACATGCTTTAAATATACGAAACTCATATATACTATATATTCCATTATATATATAAATCTAATTTAATATATATAAATTAAATATATAATACAAAACAAATATATACATTATTTTAATCAAGATAAAAACAACTTTTTAATAAACAATTTTCGTATATATAAATATAATATTTATATATATTCTCATTTTTAATTTTCAAGTCATGAAAGATCAAATCATAAATTAAATTAGCAAAAAACGGATCCCAAGAAAGGGACGCAAACATAGAGAAGGCATCAGAATTTGTTTTTAATGCAAAGAAACTTCAAACGTTGGGCGCCGGACTGTACTCATGGTACAGTCGACCGACCCCAACCAAGTGGAAAGGAAGGCAGCGCTCCCTCCACGTATGTGGAGGGCACTGCCAAGGCATCTGTCGCCCCTTACATAAGGTACGATGGGAGCCATAGTTTCCCACCTCAAAACAACCAAAATCAATAATCATTAATTCAATCCTCCACAATAATATGCGTCGTACGGCCATTTTCAGATTTTATTATTTTAATTTTTTTTAAATCTGGATTTCTTAAAACATAGTAAAAATGTATAATATACATATATATATGTATGTTTGATAAAACATATCTATATATATAAAAATTTAGGGATTTTAGTATAATAAAATGATTGGGGAAAAAATTCTGAAGAAAGCCATCTACAGACAAATTTTAATTGGGCAACCAATTTTTCTTCAGGAGAATTTTCACAATTTACAATAATCGTTTTCCCAAATTTATGAGAGGGTTTCAATTTCAATCTTTTTAAAAGAAAATTTGCACAGACTTCTTCATACTAAAATTTAACAAAAATTCTATAAGAAAATTTAAACAAATCCAGAAGATTACAAAAATCCCTTTCCTCTAAATTTACACAGAGGCTTTCAAAACTAAAATAAGTTCTTAATTCACAGATTGTTTTCCTTTGAGTTTTTTCACAACAATTCAACAATAAAGAAGTCTTATAATTTTTGAAAACAATTTAAAACTTCTACAACCAAAACACAAAACTTCTTGCACAGGAAATCTTTCAACCTCAATTACCATTTTAAGCAAAGCTTCTACAGAATTAAATTTTGTACAGACAATCTTTCTCAAACAATTAAATAAATAAAATAAAACTTGAAAGAACCTGTTTTCCTTAAGCTTGAAGAAACTTGAAGGTTGGAGCAGAGCTTCCCCTTCAAAGATCAATTTTCAAAGCTTTCCCCAATATCACCACTTCCAGGAAGATGTAAAAATATAGAAACCCCCAAAATTCTTGAGAAACCCTTTGTTTTTTTTTCAATTTTCAACCAAAACCTCTCTGCAAAAATAATATATTTTCCTCTCCAAAAATCTCTCGTGAGAAAATTTCTTTCCTCTCTCAATTAAATTCTCTCCAAATAATTTCTCAACTAAAAAATAAAATAATTAATTCTTCTCACACACATGTCATATTCAAAATATCTTTTCAACAACCACAAATATTTTCTCAAAGCCTTTTGCATGTTAAAATAATTTCTAATTACAATTTAATTCCAAATACTAATTTAATTTCAACATAAATTTAGTAACTTCAAATCCCAATTTAAATTCCATTTTTCAACTTTCTAAATAAACATATTTAATTAATTACTTAATAAATAAATTTAATCCAATGGATTAAAATTAATTAATTTAAATACAAAGCTTCTATCAAAATGTCTAAAATTAATTAAATAAAAATCAACATTATATAAAGCAATAATTTTAAACATTTATTTCCATAATCATGAACCCTCATAATTAAATAATATTAAAACAAGCACCACAAAGACACAACTTACTTGACTGACAACCCACTAAGGCTAGGGTGTAGACTTGACACAGGTAACCTAGCTACTATCTCTCAATCATCATACCGTTGGGTCGACACGCTCAAACCTATGAAGCTAGGTGGAGTCGATGGCATGTACCTGCAAACATGTATCCAAGGCATCAATAGCACATGCATATAAAATCATTATAAAATACACCGTGAAGAGAAAATCACATAATCGTAGGGTGCTCACAAGCGAGTGATGCAATCATGTCCCCTTCACCAATACAGTATCACCAAACTGACACGTCAATCAATAATAAAACTCATAAGCAATAATCATGTCATAATAAACCAACATTATTTTAATCAAAGCATGTCAAGTATAACATCAACGAAATTACATCTCATAACACACATAGTCCATGTCGCTCTAAAAGAAATGATCAAATAATAAAACATCTTAATCTAACATAAGAGAAAAACAGAGGGGTGTTACAATCCATATAATATTGTCATTCCTCCAAAAATTGAAAGGAAGTGTAATCCCCATAAGGGGGGTGTGAATTTCATTCATTCCTCAATATTTTCATCTGCATGCAATCACACTCACCCACTCTCTCTCCTGTAGAATCGCCTTCACTTTCCTCGATAGCCTCTCCCCTAACTATCTTGTCACATTTCATTTTTAATGGCTCTGCTACAAGTTCATTCCTATGCTTACCTTCTCCTTTCCCAAAAATGAATATCTATTGATTGCATTGAGATCTAAGTGGCCCTAAAGAAATAGCCTACTCATTTATTTTTGAAATGAGTGTTTGGCTATTCTAGAACAATAGCTTAAATTCATGATATGGTACACCATGTGGGTGGAAGATGAATGAACCATGACATTATTATTTACCAACCCACTCAATGCTTTTTTTATCAACATTTATTTCACATATTATTTTTTAAAATTCAGACATATAAAACACTCAACCTTCGAGGAATTTGATAGACAATGAGGAAATTAAAGGTCTTATTATTATTATTTGTAAGATAACAAAATTATCTTATTTCAGAATAAATTGAATTACTACTAAATGGTGACAAACTAGTTATTTTCAAATAGCATTTGTTAACTTTGTACCAACAAATATTTCCACCCTAGTAATAAGAAGGTTATCCACTATGCAAGCGATGATATTAATTTCCATTAGCATTAATGAAAATATTTATATTTTCAAAGGATCTCAACCTTTTCTCTATTATTAATATTATAACATGTATGAGCATTAGTATTCCAATTTTAAAATACCAAGACCACTATGTGAAAATTTCTCATAATTATATTTACACCTAATAACATCACTCAAATGACTGAATATTAACATTGTGATTAAATTCATTAAGACCACTCCTTATGTCACTATTGATGTTTATTTTAATACTTCTTTTGCATTAATATATATAACATTGTCATCAATACCAATATTACCTCACATCAAATTACCTCAATATGCATTGGTTAGTGACATACCCCCTACTTTTGGCATATATATATATACTCATCAGCATAGTATATATATATAGGATGTTCTTTATCATTTACTATAATAATCTAATTCTTATAAATGAAACACATAGTTTTGAAATAGAAACTCTTTTTGAACTATTAGTAAAAGAGAATATAATAGAAGACCCATTATCAAATTTGAACTAACACAACATGTTTTCTTAAGAATAATACGTTAATAATGAGCTCCTTGAGGTAGAATGTCAATCCTCATACAAAGTTAATGTGAAGCAAAATTTTGCCTTAGTCTATTTTTTTATTTTCGGCTTTACTTTTGTCTTTGGGAAGATCCACGCACGAAGAGGTTGTGTTTCCGACGGGTATGTAATGCACCACGTGGTGGTTGCGCGCGCTTTATTAATCGCTTGTTCCTTAGCTTAGAGTCAGACCATCTGTCATCTTGAAAGATGATTTCTTGAAACCACTTTCACGAATCTGAGACTATCCACCCACGTGACATGTCATCTCTTCCCTGCTGAGGAGTTGTACCTTGGGAGTTTTCATTCGGAGTCTGTCGAAATGTGTCTTGCCTTGTTCTAGAGAAGGATGTGATTCGGTGCCTCTAGAGCCACTTGATCATTTGATGAGACCTTTGCCAGGATGTTCTTCTAGGATCTGAGCGATTACGAGGGGCAATCCTATTAAAATATCTAAAAGACATTAATGCGACAGTTGAAAGTTGATTAGCAGGATTGCAGTGACCTAACTAAAAGATTTGGGATCGGATTTTGAGCTATCAGGTGTGGACATCTGGCAGTCATTACTTTTGAATTAATTCGGTGTTTCTCTCTCCTTGGCGGCTATAAATTGAAAGCGACAACATGTAAAAATGCTTCCTGAATTTTTCTTTTTGAAAAAAAAAAATCTTTAGCATTCATAGTTATAGGAGTATTTTCTTTGAAGTTTATAGAACACTGCTTCACTCTGGCATGTTACGTCTTTTATATACTCAAACTATCATCGGATTAGAATTTGATCTTTGCTTTAAAGTTTATTTAATATTTGAATTATGATTTATTTAGGAGAAATATCTAAAACTGTGCATGATATGGCCTTTGTCAATATTTTATTCTTTGTATCTTCGTTCAGAATAGAACACTGTGTCTTGCTTAATCTGAATAGTTTGATTATCAGATTTCCATGTTGTTTGTGTGCATAATTAAGTTATAATATGTAGGAGTTGGATTATGTCTTTGGACTTCTCTGTTTCCTTAGCAGGTTATCATTTTTTCATGTTATGTTATATTAAGAGGAAGGGTTTGTGTAGCTCCTGAATGTTTTCCTATTTAACTCTTGGAACCTCTATGTTTGGTCGAATCTTAATACGCACTTCCTACAGGTGGATTGAATGAATGCATTGTGCTCGTATATAGCATTTGTTGTTCGTTCTCTTCCCAACAATGAAGGGATGTGTTGTTCTTTATCTATCATGTCATTCATAGAAAAGAACTTGTGGTTTTGAAAAGTTGTAAAAGCGTTGGCACATCACCATTTTTCATATTTTTTTGTTTGCATTTCTTTCTACTCTTTTCCTAAACTCAAATAAGAGTCGACTTTCTATAAAAATCTTAGAGGTATTCAGTGAGGCACATATTGTTCCCCCACTCACTGAATTTCCCATAAAACTGTCAGAGAGGTGTAAGCTTTGATGATCAACAGTTCTTTTTTTGGCACGCCCAGTGGGACAAGTTCTTAAAACCTGATTAGAAGTCAGAAATACTTCTAAATCATTTTTTTAGGAAGGAAACTGGAGGTTTCATGACTAGGGTTCAAACAAGAGCATCCTTGAAGGGTACCTTTCAGTACTCCCAGCTACCATCCTCGCTACCAAGGAGAAGAAGAGTCACATGTTTTGTATCACCTGTGAGAAGCAGTAGAGTAGGGAGTAAGAGTTTGGAGTTCAGAACCTTATCCACTTTGCCTAGGGATCAAAGTTTCCAAATAAGAATACCAGTTTACCCAATCTATAGGAAATTTTCTCCATGGCCCACATACCATCTCCTGCCCCCAAAAACTTTGTAACTTGGGACAGTGGTAGTCCCCTATTGCCACCTACTCCTCCTAATGTTTGGCCCACCATACATGCTAATGCCCTCAAAGCTATCTCAAAATTCTTGGGGGAGGACTTTAAAACCCCTTCTGAGCACCTCCAAGACATAGCAAAAGTATGTAGAGTACACAATATCTTGGAGGAGAAAATTGCTATGAGATTGTTGGCCACCTCTTTCAAAGGCAAGGCTCAAGACTGGTACATATCTCTGACTTCCAGCTCCATCAATTCATGGGATGACCTCAGAGAAAATATTTTCAAACATTTTTTAGAGAAAGGAGATCGTTCCTCACTACTGCACCAACTGATCACCATCAAGAGATCCCTACAAGAAGCTATTAGCAACTTCAACACCAGGTTTAACAAAACTTGGCAAAGGATCCCAACGATTGCACAACCTCAAGCTGCCATGGTGTTCGTGTTCTACTTAAAGACTATCAATTTGAATATCGCGGTCCTGATAACTTCCATGGGAGGGGATTCCTTACCCCATGCCTATGAGGTGGCGGTACACATGGAGAATAGTTTGATTGATACAGGGAAGCTACCACCAGGACCTCCAATGCCTATTTTGTAGAAATCTCAGGTGCGGCACTTCGAGAAGATTTTGCTCCGAACACTTTTGCGACATAGGTGACTGGCTCAGCTCCACCCCAGTCTATGTATGTGTACCCTACTACTCAACCGAGCACGTCGAGATCTTCCTCTATGGTGGCAGACATAAATGATATGAAGATTTTAATGCACTCTTTTGCTAATGATTTAGTTCTCATCAAGCGACAACAAGTGGTCCCTCTAAAGCAAACCACCCAAACTTACCAAAGAGGAAGGCCATTTTATCAACATAACACATACCAAGGATCTTAGGGTCGGGGAGGCCAACAAGCGGCTCCTGTCAACCAAAAATTTTCGGTCACCATGCCATTATAGACGGTCAAAGATAGCCACAAAAAAGAGTTGATTTCGGGTCAAAATAATCTGGCAGATGATGAAAACGTATGGTGTTTTCCCTACAATGATAGCCATATGCCTCAAAATTTCCCGAAGTGGAATATGTAGCAAAGGATAGAAGAGAAAAGGAACAAAGGTGCGTCGCGAAATGTGGAATGATATGAATCTTCTGAATTGGAGAATGCACGTTTTAGAGCACGGATGCAAGGGATGTTCATAGAGCAAGAGTTGGACATTGCACTCGATCAAGCACTTTTTTCTTGGAAGGAAGAAGAAGATGTGTTGTTTGTGAACAAAACTTTGACAACTAGTACTCCATAGGTACAATTGAATTACAACACCAGAACACCCTTTTTGAGTACCATAGCTTCTTAACCATCTTATAACCGCCACTTTATAAAATAACCTAAACACCCACATCATTCAATTTGCATACAACTAAAAGGTTTTGTGTCAAAATAGGGATATGTAACACACCATTGACCCCCTTTACAAGTCAATTAGGGAATTAATAAAAATGCATCCATGAAAAACAATCTTTAATTGAGAATCATCACTCAAGTATACCTTTTCCACCATCAAATTCTTTGTACTTATTCAACCGACCTCAATGTGATGTCATATGGAAATATGCATCATACTTAATAAGTAACATACCTTCCAATGCATGTATAGCCAAGGTTGCAGAAAAGGAATCACCATCATCATGGGAGGATCTATTAGATTCATCATTATAATCATTCTTCTTATTATTTCTTCTTCTTCTTTTCCTCTTTTCAATCCTTTCATAAATGTCCAAGATTTTCACAATTCCAACATAATGCCTTGGACTTACCAAGAGATGCAAATATTCCACAAGATTTGGATCTTGACGTGTCCTTCTTTCTACCTTTATTCTTATCTTTTTCTTGGGATATTCTATGAACTAAAACTTGGTCATTTTAAAAAAATTCCTCCACATCTCTTCAAAAACTAATAATACGACCACCGCATCCATCTTATAGTATTCCCAATGGCCATTAGAAGGTAGTCCCAATAATTAGGCACACAAAATAATAGTCATACAATGATCCTCCTCCATTTTCACTCCTATGGAGCTCAACTAGGAAATGTTAGAGTAATAGGTTAATTACTTAATTAATTTAATCATGTTGATTAATTAATTAAGTCACCTTTAATTTATTTTTCACTTAAGCTAAACTTAGGCCCATTAATAATTAATTATTAATTATTAATTATTAATTACTCACCTTAAGGGTTTTGATCTCCATTCATAAGGATTGATCTTATTGTAATTATTTTATTTTTGTTCATGCATCTTTTTGTTTCACGGCTTGCAGAGCACCATTGTTGTGTTTTCGTTATCTCTTCTATGTGCCAGGTTATTTTCTTGTAGGTGTTCACTGGGTTTTGTGAGGTTGTATTTCTCAACTTCAATATGGTATCAGAGCTTTAGATTTGCCACTTCATGTTCATCTTTTGACATATCCTATCTTGAAAGCGAAGTATTTGTGTATTTTCAACCCTTTTTGACCTCACCATTCCATCTATAACGCTCAATTCAATCAAGATTGACTTTTGTTTTCTCAAATTTGGCTTCACTATGTCAGATTTGTGAGGGTTTGAAGTTTTTTGAGGGGTTCCTGATCCATAGTGTACCTACAATTTTGGAGCGTTTTGAGCCCAAAAGGACCCCACCATCGCATTTAGAGCATCCAAAAACCCCAAAATCGATTGTCAAATAGTCGAAATCGGACACAATGGCTTCGAGAGACTTTTTTTTCATTTTTGGTTCGTACAGCCTGGTACAGCATGCAATCCAAGGAAAAAAATTTAAAAACTAGAGGTAATGGTCGCCGCCATCAATTAAGTGCTAGTGGTTAATGCTAGCGGCTAGCTTAACCAGCAAGCTTAACCCCCAAACCCTTTTAGAGCAGTTTTGGTATTTTGGCCATATCTTTTGCATATGAACTCGAATTTTCGAAAACAAAATATTATCGAAAAAGAAAATTTGATCCCAATCAAGTGGTATAAGTTATATTTCCTGAATTTTTTGTTTTGCTGCATTTATTACCAGTCAAATTCAGACCTTATTTTGCACTTTCGGGGGCATAACTTGAGCATACAAACTCCTTTTTTAAAAACGAATATGCATTGGAAAGGTGTTCAGATGCTCTATCCAGATCTATAGTTGGTTTCTGAAATATACTCTCTTAATTTTTTTATTTTTAAACCAAACATTTACAATGTAACCAAGCACCCGTTAAGGTTAGCATAACCCAAAACGTGCATGAAAGAACTCTAACCAAGAATGCGCCCTAAAACCACTTAAGGAGGAGGGGCGGGCATATGGTCAGAGGAACTCTAGGATCTACTAAATCAATATTACAAGATTACACTGAAAGAGAGAGATTAAACTCAACACCAAGAATGTGCAATCAAGATCCTTTGACAGGCGAGGTGCTAACCTATGGTGGAGTACTAATGCTGAAATTGAAATGAACAAAGGCGGATAACCAGCCATAAGGAACTTTCCATGCTACCACCAAACAGTGGGGGGAAAAGATTACAATATTAATACTTCTTCTACAACGGTAGGCATCCACTCAATAGTGGGAAAACTCCACTTGAAAGTGGGTATGAAAAGAAATACAAATGTTTATTCTCCACACTGGCGGTAAACTAGCCAGGGGTTAAGGTGTTTGCAAATTAAATAACAAGTATTTGCAGCAATTTAAACGACTGGATTAGTACTACTCAATCTCATCCTTACAATGAAACAAGTCTGCAAATTACAAGTATTACAATGAACTTTCAATGCAACATCTTAAGAATGAATTTGACAACAATAGTTCTTCCAAACACCAAAGATGATAGCCAAAATCAGACCTACTGGAAATCTGGTATGAATATCAGCAAACTGTAATTGAAAACCAGCAACTGTCAAATGCTAATTTATTCATAACTTTTCATGTATACCTCCAAATGATGTCAAGTCACTAGCAAACGCAAACTAGGAGGTTAGCATCCATTTTACACACTAAAGCTACAAACAAAACTCGTTAATCATTGTGGCACAAACTCCAAGCTCCTGCTGAAAGGTACGGCCCTCATGAAGGGCGATTTCTTCTTGAAAAATCAGAAACTTAAAAATAAAATCTGCAATTTCTAGGAAGAGGTCGCCCAAGTCATAGAATCATGATGGTGAAATACCCATAACCAAAAATAGATTAAATAAAGAGCTGCAATTAAATTCGACTTTCAGCCATGGAAGCACCAGCAACTTGAAAATTGGAAATATCTCACCAAAACTCCACAGTAATGCTCAATATGTACTTCTGGATGAAGCACACTCTCAATCCATCATCTAGGGAACCATAGTTTCAGGATCAAAGAGTGGAATAGAATTGCTAAGCTTTCCCTTAGCCGGATTTTGGATTTCAAACCAGCAGCATAACTTTTCTTTCCAAAACATAACATGATCAGCACTCCACAATGCAGCAATATATAAGTTTCAATGGGCAAATGAAACACTTTGAATTCCAAGAAGTTGAATCACTTCAACTTCCCAAGGGACGCCCTTCAACCATTCACTTTATTGTGAAATAATAAAACATTATTTCCCTTCCCTTTAGGCGTCCATTTCTATTTGCAACAATAAAGCATTTTAATAAATCATTAAATGCTCAACATGACCTCTTAAAGTCCCCTCTTTAAAACAACATGAAGTTATCACTCCTAGGCATGGGGGAACAACCTAAAAACATGAAATTAACTAAGTATAGCACTTAGTCCAAGGGGATAACCCAAAACCAAAGCCAATACTGAAACTGATGGATTACCACAAATAGCATGATGACCTGAGCTAAACTGCAGATGATAATACTGCCAAGATTAGACTTACTAAAAATAGCCACTGCCAAAAATAGTAAGTTCACTTCAACTCAACAGAAAGCCAAATTGATCGGCCACACTGAGCTGCAAAAGACCGAGTTGTTGCTAGAGTGATACTGCTATAAATATACTTACCAAAAATAGCATATTTCTATAAATACTAAGTTTGTCAAAACAACATCTGTATGCCAACTGAGCAGTATCATGACTTACTATAAATAGTAAGTGTTTCCAAACATTTTTTAAGCACCAGTCAAGCAACCATCATGACTTACTATAAATAGTAAGTGCTCGGAAAGGATGTCAGATTCAGATGCAAGTTACCTCATCCTGAAGCTCTTCAAAAACCTAAAAAGCTCCACTAGACATGCGTAAGAAAAACACACATGCAAGCCCTCAAAACTGCATCTGAAACCTCCTATAAAATAGGAAACCCTAATTTCCCATTCTGCTTAGCCTACAAGTTTTCAGAAATAGGCTAAATCTAGTTGTAAAGTGTAGGGCTAAATCGGGGACATTACAGTCCGCCCTTCCCAAAATTGCTTGTCCTCAAGCAATGCCACCACACTCCAAGACAACTGTTTGATCCATACTATGCCAAGTAGGATCCCGAGGTCCCAAATCCATCTCTGGGAGGACCCACCCTGCTGATGTTGCATCACTCTGATCACACAAGAATAACCAACACTCCAAATCTACACTAACCCTCCTTGTAACCTCAAAGAGTCACCATATCTGAGACCCAAACTGATAGACCTGGAAGAACTGATGTAAAAAAAACTTGCAGCATCTCATGTCCCAAAAACTCTGAGGAGTCAAAAACAACAAGACCACAATCTAACACATTCCTGAGTAATAAGACAAATAATTTTCTCAATTCAAAAGCATGCTCCATATCATAACTCCTCATAGCACCAAGCAAAGCCATGACAACATATGCGACTCTTGCAACACTTCTTGCAAAGGAAAGAGCAACTCCTTGCAAGAGATCCCCCATCACATGCTCAAAATTCTATGAAGATTTATAATGCCTTTTTTGAAAAAAACTGATATAACTGAGATGACACAAATTTCACCCCATGAGTCTCCAATTGGTGGACCAAATCAGTTTCTAACTTACTGCCCCAAACACTAGTATAGGAGAAAACACAGAAAAAGCCACTGTTGAACATTAGAGAACATCCCATACATGAATTATGGTTGTACTTTAACAATCCTTTCCTCATTCGAGGCTCAAAATCAGTCCTAGTAGTAGACTGTAAGGTCAAAAAATGGAAACACCAACCAACTAACAGGTCTTATTTAGACAATTTGAGATCTGATTTATGAAAAAACAGCATCCCCAACAATAAGCAGCAGCTGCAACAAAACAATCTCTCATTAAAATTGGCATAGCTTCTCATGAACAAGGATGGTGGCTTCTTCAATAAAGGTCCCAATGCCACCACAAACCATCTTCCAATCATATTTCCATCCCAGAACACCAATTTATGATCAGAAATAAAAATCCAATAACAGGAAAAGAAGGTAGCAGCAATCATAGAATTGAAATTTTTACACTTATCTCTCCAATAGACCTTATTTTTGTGCTTACCATTCTTCATTAGAAAATACTTGAGATCCCAAATACTAACTTTCAATTGGAGACAAGTCCCAACACAAGAGTTAATGAGCTCAACAACATTTTGAAAATAATGTGTTGGTTTCTCCCTTTTAGAATTTCCAATATTATATTTTTGCCAAGTAATGCCTGTTAGAGTAATAATTTATTACGCTTAATTAATTACATCATACTGGTTAATTAATTAAGTCACTTATTCCTCTAGTTGCTTAAGCTAAACTTAGGCGCATTAATAATTATTTATTAATTATTAAGTGTGCACACTAGGGTTTCATTTAGGGTTTCCCTTTTAGGGTTTCTTGATCTCCTTCATAAGGATTGATCTCTTTGTAATAACTGAGATTCTGATAATGCATTTTACACTTTGAGGTTTACAGATCTTGTTTTGTTCTGAATGTCTTTTGCATGTAACAAGTTATTGCATGCAAGTGATCTTGGATTCTAACATGGTATAAGAACTCCAGACCTGCCGCTGCCTATTCGTGATCTGAAGATATGGCTTCTCAATGAGTTTCAAGTGCAAGGGTTTTCACAGGCATCTTTTTTTGCAAGATCTGGGGGTAGCCGAATTTTTGGGACACTATGGGCTCAAACGGACGTCGCCATTGCGTTCGCAGCGCCCTAAAACCCTAGAAACGCCTATCAAATCGTCCATTTTCGAGCAGTTGGTTTCTGAGGCAAAACATTTTTGCCAGGGAGGCCGTACGCTTCACGAGGCACAAACTTCGGAAAAAAATTGAAAAAACATCATTTTTGGGGAATCGTGCCGCCACCTGCAGTTTTAAGGTCGTCACTGCCGCGACGCCACCAGGTGGCCACCCAACAACAGCCGCCGCCGGTGGCTCCCCCTCCCTCTGCCACCCAGCTCCGCCGACCGCCCGCCAACCCTTGAGGGCTCCTGCACTGCAGCCAGGGTCACATGGAGGACCGGGAGCTCCGCGCCCGGCCCCCGCCCAACTTCAGCCCACTGCAGCCCCCGCCCACAGTCATATGGCGACCAGGGGCCGAAAATTTTTCTGCAGGGAGTGCTTTTTTGCCGCGACGGCCTGCAAGCTGTCAAATTTATGCCCGTGAACCGCTGACGTCAGCATGACGTCAGCGTCCATACGGCCCCTCCTTGCCCCTCCTAACCCTAGTTTGCCATAAAATAGCAGTTTTTTTGTTTTTGGCATAACTTGGGTATACGGTATCGAAATCAGGCAAACGAGATATCGCTGGAAAGCTGGTTCCGAGCACTATCCTTTGGTGCTGTTTATTTTACACTATTTTCCTGTTTTACTACATTTATTGCTGGTTGAAGTCAGATGTACTTTTTATGCTTCTAAGCTCATAACTCTTTGTCACGATCTCCGATTTTCGCTATCTTTACGGCGTTGGAAAGGTATTGAGGAGCTTTATGTTTCTGTCCATGCACTTTTTTCTGTATCTGTCCCAGGTTTTTCGTTAATCCAGATTTGGCCCGATGGGTGTTTTGGAGATTACCTGGTTTTTTTGGCAGTTGGGAGAGTGCATCTTGCATCTTTGCACTTCATTTTCAGTGATACATCATTTAATAATCGACTGCTGCTTCATAGATTCCAGAGTTGTTCCCGTTTGGAGTTTTCGAGTGTTCCGTGGCATCGGGTCTGCTGTTGCATCATTATGATTCCGATATGGTTTCTTGTAGACAGAAGTATCTTTCCTTGCTTGCAGATTGCGGTTCCAGTGTTACTCTACAGTGTTCTTCCAGTGCTTCTTTGCAGCATGTCATATCATTGTAGGGGGGTTTTGTCCCACTGGGTTTTCCTCCTCTACCTCTTTCTTGCATTTGTAAATGGGTACCTGATCAGGCCTAGTTGTCGGGACCCATCTTTGTTTGCATGCATCTTCTTCTAGTGTTTTAGTTTCTTCCTAAGTTCATCTTAAGGGGGGGTGTTAGAGTAATAATTTATTACGCTTAATTAATTACATCATACAGGTTAATTAATTAAGTCACTTATTCCTCTAGTTGCTTAAGCTAAACTTAGGCGCATTAATAATTATTAAGTGTGCACACTAGGGTTTCATTTAGGGTTTCCCTTTTAGGGTTTCTTGATCTCCTTCATAAGGATTGATCTCTTTGTAATAACTGAGATTCTGATAATGCATTTTACACTTTGAGGTTTACAGATCTTGTTTTGTTTTGAATGTCTTTTGCATGTAACAGGTTATTGCATGCAAGTGATCTTGGATTCTAACAATGCCAGGATCCCATACTATCAACAATGCAATACCATTTCTCAAACGGAGAATTGTTCTCACATGAATCATCTGATTCTCTCGTTCCATCTGGATAAACAGTTCTTGAAACTCTAGGAAGTAATCAACAAACCTATGTTCGTTGAAGAAATGGAACCCAAAATCTTCTATCATATATTGCCAGAAATTTGTCTTATGACTACTAGAAACATCTCTTTCCACATTATTTTCTACACATGATTCAAGGGAGTCGATCAAATCACCTTTGTAGTGGGAAGAGACTTCAGCTTCCTCTTTCTCTTGGCTTTCAAACCAGCATTCTCCCAAATTGTGAAAAGGCAATTTGTTGGTTGAACACATATCTTCTACCAACTGAACTTCTCCTTCATTTGGATCTGAACTTATGATCACATCATGCAACTCCATGTCAACTCTTTTTTCAAGAAGTTCTTCTCTTGGATTTTCAACTTGAGGCTCCTTAACACCCGTTGACTCATTGTTTTCTACTGTAGGATAAATGGAAACTCCTTGAACATTTGCTATGAATTCGAAGGGATTCCAACTTTCATCCTCCTCTTCAGCTTCGGAAATCTCCTCTTTGTCCTCAATAGTCTTCTTCAAAAATGGCTTCAATTTTTCTTCACATTGACTGAAAATTTCTTTGACTAACAAATCAGCAGTAGGAGAAATCTGCTCTTCACGTTCATAGGCATTCTTGAGAAGGGATTGAACAATTTCAGGAAGAGTATCAGCTTCTTTGATGGTGTCAATTAGAATATTTTTAACAGCTGCAAACACCCCCTCTTCCTGCTCACTCCAAGTCGAAGTGAATAGATAATCAAACAAATGGTAAATCTGATTTTCCATCCCTAATTCTATCAGAAGGGTGCGAGTTCTTATTTTTGAAAATGTCTTCAAGACAGCAGGTCTTCTAGGAAACAAAACACTCCCAGTTTCATCCATATCTTGAAAACTCTCCACAATCATACTTAATATGGTCTTCATAATTTCTTCATCATAGGGTAATTGTGGTTCCACAATTCTTATCACTTCCATGAAACAAGAAGAAATTAGCAGCTTAGTTTCTTCATCTGGATGCCTCAACCAATAGGGTTGATTCAAAACATTAACTGCAGGAGTTAATGCCAACTGCATTTCCTTTGAAAGTGATGGCTTCACTTGTCTCAGACATTGTTCTAAAAAATGAAGAATATTCTCTTCATTTCCTCTTCACTGAAATTATTTGCCAAGTCTCTTTCCAACCAAAAAGAGAGTCTATGCCAACTTCCTCTCTTCTTTATTAGCCATATCTTAATCTGACAAGACAAGGTTTCGCAAACCTCTGAAAAGATGTCAACTTCAAAAACTTTTGAAGTTGAAACTAAACTATGTTCTGCTCTCTGATGTAGTATTGTTCTTCTCTAACTCTCATCTAATAAATGAAGCGCTGAAACTCACAAGATGGCAGGAAAACAAGCTCTGATACCACTGAAATATACTCTCTCAATTTTTTGATTTTTAAACCAAACATTTACAATGTAACCAAGCACCCGTTAAGGTTAGCATAACCCAAAACTTGCATGAAAGAACTCTAACCAAGAATGCGCCCTAAAACCACTTAAGGAGGAGGGGCGGGCATATGGTCAGAGGAACTCTAGGATCTACTAAATCAATATTACAAGATTACACTAAAAGAGAGAGATTAAACTCAACACCAAGAATGTGCACTCAAGATCCTTTGGCAGGCGAGGTGTTAACCTATGGTGGAGTACTAATGCTGAAATTGAAATGAACAAAGGCGGATAACCAACCATAAGGAACTTTCCACGCTACCACCAAACAGTGGGGGGAAAAGATTACAATATTAATACTTCTTCTGCGGCGGCAAGCATCCACTCAATAGTGGGAAAACTCTACTTGAAAGTGGGTATGAAAAGAAATACAAATGTTTATTCTCCACACTGGCGGTAAACCAGCCAAGGGTTAAGGTGTTTGCAAATTAAATAATAAGTATTTGCAGTAATTTAAACGACTGGATTAGTACTACTCAATCTCATCCTTACAATGAAACAAGTCTGCAAATTACAAGTATTAGAATGAACTTTCAATGCAACATCTTAAGAATGAATTTGACAAACATAGTTCTTCCAAACACTAAAGATGATAGCCAAAATCAAACCTACTGGAAAGCTGGTATGAATATTAGTAAACTGTAATTGAAAACCAACAACTGTCAAATACTAATTTATTCATAACTTTTCATGTATACCTCCAAATGATGTCAAGTCTCTAGCAAACGCAAACTAGGAGGTTAGCATCCATTTTACACACAAAAGTTGCAAACAAAACTCGTCAATCATCGTGGCACCAATTCCAAGCTCCTGCTGAAAGGCACGGCTCTCATGAAGGGCGGTTTCTTCTTGAAAAATTAGAAACTTAAAAATAAAATCTGCAATTGCTGGGAAGAGGTTGCCCAAGTCATAGAATCATGATGGTGAAATACCCATAACCAAAAATAGATTAAATAAAGAGCTACAATTAAATTCGACCTTCAGCCATGGAAGCACCAGCAACTTGAAAATTGGAAATATCTCACCAAAACTCCACAGTAATGCTCAATATGTACTTCTGGATGAAGCACACTCTCAATCCATCATCTAGGGAACCATAGTTTCAGGATCAAAGAGTGGAATAGAATTGCTAAGCTTTCCCTTAGCCGGATTCTAGATTTCATACCAGCAGCATAACTTTTCTTTCCAAAACATAACATGATCAACACTCCACAATGCAGCAATATATAAGTTTCAATGGGCAAATGAAACACTTTGAATTCCAAGAAGTTGAATCACTTCAACTTCCCAAGGGACGCCCTTCAACCATTCACTTTATTGTGAAATAATAAAACATTATTTCCCTTCCCTTTAGGCATCCATTTCTATTTGCAACAATAAAGCATTTTAATAAATCATTAAATGCTCAACATGACCCCTTAAAGTCCCCTCTTTAAAACAACATGAAGTTATCACTCCTAGGCATGGGGGAACAACTTAAAAACATGAAATTAACTAAGTATAACACTTAGTACAAGGGGATAACCCAAAACCAAAGCCAATACTGAAATTGATGGATTACCACAAATAGCATGATGACCTGAGCTGAACTGCAGATGATGATACTGCCAAGATTAGACTTACTAAAAATAGCCATTGCCAAAAATAGTAAGTTCACTTCAACTCAACAGAAAGCCAAACTGATCGGCCACACTGAGCTGCAAAAGACTGAGTTGTTGCTAGAGTGATACTGCTATAAATATACTTACCAAAAATAGCATATTTCTATAAATACTAAGTTTGCCAAAACAACATCTGTATGCCAACTGAGCAGTATCATGACTTACTATAAATAGTAAGTGTTTCCAAACATCTTTTAAGCACCAATCGGGCAACCATCATGACTTACTATAAATAGTAAGTTCCTGGAAAGGATGTCAGATTCAGATGCAAGTTACCTCATCCTGAAGCTCTTCAAAAACCTAGAAAGCTCCACTAGACATGCATCAGAATAACACACATGCAAGCCCTCAAAACTGCATCCGAAACCTCCTATAAAATAGGAAACCCTAATTTCCCATTCTGCTTAGCCTACGAGTTTCCAAAAATAGGCTAAATCCAGTTGTAGAGCATAGGGCTAAATCGGGGACATTACAGTTTCCTCAAAAAATTACCAGGTACATAGAGAATTGTTTTGAATGATTTTTTTCTTTTCACGCTTTCCAGCTTTAAAAATTGTACTAGGGTTTGGTTTTTTGTATTGTGGGGGGTATTTTCTTCCTGTTTTCTATAAATTTACATCAGAATCCAAAAACCTCTATTATTTAAACACATGTCAAAAACAAAAAATCATGGCAGACACTTCTTCAGTTGACCGTCTTACACCACATAATTATCACACCTACAAAGTACATATGACAAGAATCCTCATGTCTAAAGGATTATGGTCTTGTTTAGATGAGGTTCATCCTCAATTGACACGTCCATTTGAGGTTATGCAGCATAGAATCAAGATGGATGAAGCCCAAGGTTTGTTATCACTACATGTTTCAGATAGTCTACTTTTTCATTTAGAGGGGTGTACAACTCCTCGATAAATTTGACTCAAGTTTCATACCCTCTTTGGTACCATCAATGATTTCAGCGCACTTCAGATTGAGGCGGAGTTGACTACTTTGATACCTGATTCATTTTCATCTATTGAGGATTTCTTGATGAAACTCAAATCACTCAAATCATTGTTACAGGGTTGTGGTAAGAACAAGACTGACACATAGTGCATTTACCTGATTCTCTCTAAACTTCATGGTTATTTTTCAGATATTCTCTTCTACATTTTATTCCACTATGGATGCTTTGGGTGCACATTTTACCATGCCTACCTTTGAGGTTTTATGCGATAGGTTGACTCGTAAGCAGTCCAAGCTTACACAATTGGATGCACTTTCAGTTTCACAAAACTCTGCATTGGTAGCTCAGACATCCAAAGGGAAACAAAAGCTAAAATAGAAGCCTAAGACAAATTCAGTTGACCAAAAGAGTACCTCCAAGGCATCACCGAAGTCTAGTTCAAAACCACCATCCAACCCTAACAAGGGTAAATCTTCTAAGTCTAGTGAGCCTTCCTCCAGGACTAAGAAGACATCTGGAGATCCTTGCAGTTTTTATGGCAAGGAAGAACATCCATTTTCTAGGTGTTGGAAGCGATTAGAGGCTTTAGAGGAGGCCATGCAATAGCATAATATAACCTCACCTCAGTCACCTTTCCCACACACAGGGAAAGTTCATGCTCTTTCGGTATGAGCATTAGCTTCAGGATCCACTTGGATTCTAGATTTTGGTGCTTCTCACCATGTGACACACACTCCGCAGTCTGTCACCACACCTGTCCATTGTGGCACTTCACAAATTATTTTTGGTGACTCTACATAGCTTACAGTTATGGGTTCAGGTTTTGTTTCACTGGATGGTGGTTGTCTTTAGGATGTACTTGTAGTTCTTGATATTCTGACAAACCCCCTTTATGTTTATCAAATTTTCCATTTTGGCACTGGTAAGACAATTGAGTTCTCACCACATGATGTGGTTATTCGAGACCCTCATGATCCTGATTTGGTTGTGGCTACTAGGAGTGTTGATTTTACATCTCGCTTATACAGATTTGATGGCTTTGAGAGTACAGATGGTTCAAGTTCATCTCTTATAGCACATGCAGACATAGTGAGCAAAATTTGGCATGAGCGCTTTGTCCATGTCAATTACAGATATCTACAATAGATGAGTACACATGTACTAGTGATTGGGATCCCACAAATTTCTTGTACTAGTGGTGTTTGTTGAGGTTGTGTACTTGGAAAACATCACTGGGATTCTTTTCCTATGGGTAGATCCACACGTGCTAAGGTACCATTGTAGTTGGTACATAGTGACCACATGTCATTTCCAACTTCTTCATTTTCAAGGGCTAGATATGTGCTCACATTTATTGATGACTTCTCTAGACGTACATGGTTGTACTTTCTTAAGTACAAGTCTAATGTCGTTGATTCATTCAGGATCTTTAAGACATTTGTAGAGAAGCATTCTGGTCTTTCTATTAGGAGGATACACACAGATAATGGGGGGAGTTTGTTAATCAGGCTTTCAACGACTTTTGCACTGAGCATGGTTTGCAGCATCAGTCTACAATACCTTACACCCCTCAACAAAATGGTGTTGCTAAGAGAAAGAACAAGACTTTATGAGAAATGGCTAATTGTATGATAGAGTCACGGTCAATGGATTCTTCATTTTGGGCTGAGACAGTCAATTGTGCCAATTATATTCAGAATCAGATGTCTCATAAGGCATTACGACACATGACTCCTGAGGAGGCTTGGACCCATGTCAAGCTCGATGTTTCTACATTCTGAGTTTTTGGTAGTGAGGCTTGGGCATTTATTCCTGATTCTCAGCGAAAATCCATGGAGAGGAAAAGTCGGCCACTCATTTTTGTTGGCTACTGTGAGGATGTTAGGGCGTACAGGTTTTTTGATCCTGATTCCAAAGAGGTCTTGTTTCGGTGAGATGTCCAGTTTGATGAGCGCTTTCCTCTAATGGATTCTTCATCACCAGCTTCTCCCTCAATAGGTACTCCTCCCTCTTCATCTCTTGAGGATGATGCAGATGATGATCCCCCATCCCCCTCACCACCAGATACACAGCATTTTCCCAAGTGGGTCCGCTTTACTGTAGAGGTAGTTGGATATTTGGCAGGTGATCCGTCATATTCTCGTTGTACACGTGCACAGACATCAAGCGCTAGTATTTTGATTCATGTCATTTTGGATGATCCTCAAAGGTTTTCAGAGGTGACAGATCACCTTGAGTGGGATAGGGCTATGGAGGAGGAGTATTCTTCTTTGATGAAGAATAAAACTTGGGATCTTTGTCATCTTCCTAAGGGAATAAAGTTGGTTTGGTGCAAGTGGTTGTACCATACCAAGTTTATTGCAAATGGTTCAATAGATAAGTACAAAGCACGTCTTATTGCAAAAGGGTTTTCTCAGGTTGAGGGTATTGATTACTCAGAGACCTATGCTCCTATTGCCAAGATGAATTCTATTCGCTTTGTACTATCACTAGCAGTTTCACAGGGATGGATAATTTTTCAGATGGATGTGAAGAGTTCCTGCTTGCATGGGGACCTACAAGAGGAGATCTATATGGAGCAGCCTCATGGATTTTTGTAGGACACTTATTTGGTTTGCAAACTTTGGCGTTCATTGTATGGTCTCAAACAAGCCCCTTGAACTTGGTTTGAGAAGATGGACTTTTTTTTGCTTTCCTCTCACTTCACATGCTGTCATTTTGATCCCACAGTTTACATTCAGTGTCAGGAGGGTGATCTTTTGATCCTAGTGCTATATGTTGATGATCTCATTCTTACAGGTAGCTCATCCTCTATGATTCATAATGTTCAGAGAGCTTTGATGGAGCAGTTTGAGATGACAGATATCGGTTTTTTGCACTATTTTCTTGGTCTACGGGTTATTTAGTCCTCGGATGGGATTTCCATATATCAGTAGAAGTATGCTCTTGATATGCTCCAGAGATTTGGCATGCTTGATTGTAAGCCTTCCCCCACACCATTTCAGTCAAGTGAACATGTTATGTCTTCCACTTGCTCTACTCCTTTAGTAAACTCTACATTATACAAGTAGTTGGTTGGTAGTTTTTTGTACCTAACACATTCTCGTCTTGATCTTTCCTTTGTGGTTGATCTTGTCTCCAGGTTCTCCCATGATCCACATGAGATCCATTGGCAATCTACCAAGCGTATCTTAAGGTACATTCAGGGCACCACACAGTATGGAATTCACTACACATCAGGAGCCCCTCACATTGTTTGCTTTGATGACTCAAATTGGGATGGTGATGTTAATGATCAGAAGTCCACTTATAGATTTGTTTTTTGCCTTGGTTCTGGTCCTATCACATGGTCTTGCAAGAAGCAATCTGCTATTGCATTATCATCTATAGAGGTTCAGTACCGAGCAGTGGTGTTAGCTAGTCAGGAGATTTTATGGCTTCAACAGTTGATGACAGAGTTTTGGTTTCCTCCTGATAGTCCCACAGTTCTTTGGTGTGACAATCAGAGTGCTATACACATTTCCCACAATCCAGTAGAGCATCAGCGGACAAAGCACATTGAGATCCACATGTACTTCATCAGGTAGTTGATTCAAGATGGTTCTCTCATCTTGGAGTACATTCCTACTGAGGCGCAGGTTGCAGAAATCTTCACAAAACCTTTGGCATCACCATGCTATCTTAAGTTGTGATCGATGGTTGGGGTGAAGGAAGTTGTCCTTGGGGGGTCTTTGTGAGGCCTTCCTTCCTTCATATTTTTATTCACATGCTTTCATTTCTTTTTGGAGAGGAGTTTTTTCCCATTGGGTTTTTTTTTTTTCTCCGCTTTACAGAGATTTGGTTGTATTTGGGTACCTGATTTGGCCTTGTTGCTAGGACCCACCTTTGCTTTAATGCATCTATCCCTAGTTTTTTAGCTTCTCCCTAAGTTCAACTTAAGGGGGGGTGTTAGAGTAATAGGCTAATGTACTTAATTAATTTAATCATGTTGATTAATTAATTAAGTCACCTTTACTTTATTTTTCACTTAGGCTAAACTTATTAATTATTAATTACTCACATTTAGGTTTTTGATCTCCTTTCATAAGGATTGATCTTATTGTAATTATTTTATTCTTGTTTATGCATCTTTTTGCTTCATGGCTTGCAGAGCACCATTGTTGTGTTTTCATTATCTCTTCTACGTGATAGGGCATTTTCTTGCAGGTGTTCACTGGATTTTGTGAGGTTGTATTTCTCAACTTCAACAAGAAACAAGTATATTGAAGGCATTGAAATGATTGATTATAGATACATCATCCTCTATTAGAAGAGAATACTAACTTTTTTCTCAAGAATAACGTATTCACTGTAGAGCCTACTAAATTTCACCAATCTTCTTTCACAGGTTTGCTATGGTAGTCTCTTCATTAACATTTAGTAAAAATTAATCCACTAAATAGAGTCTCACAAGGCCCTTATCTTTTTTTCCATCAAGTCCTAGTCTTCTTATTTCATACCTATTGGCATGGTACCAAATATTACAACCCATAGATTTCTATTTATGAGCATATCCTCCATTTTAAATTTTCAAAACTCAAAATTATTGTGATTAAAATTCTCCATTTCAATTTATTTAGATGTTCTTGTCATCTCTTCCTAAAGTAAGATTAAAAAATACTTTACACAAGGTCCCATTCAATTGAATATTAGAATAAAAGCCCTCCACCAAGCAACTAGGATCAAACGTGATTTATCTCTAATACCAACTAAAAGGAACCAAGGTATATGAAAATACTTCCTATGCCAATCTAAAGAGCGGAGTGTTTTGCAGATTTTAATCCTTTCAACTTATCTAAAGTAGAAAAAAAATATAAACATAAAATAAGAAATATACCATAGGATCAAAGCACAAATTTGTGTCACTTTTATAAAGGAAACAACCAACACTGATCCAACTTTAAACTTGAATCACTAAAATTGACATATATGTTTTAAATTTTGAAATATAAATTAATAAAAAGTGTATTTTTAGTATATTTTATGTTTTTGAAAAATTAAGCAACATTTTCAGGGTGTCGTCCCCTTCACAAGGGGCCCAAGGGCCAAAAGAGAAAAAACACAGTTCAAAACAGACTTTGAACTATAGAACAACCAGAAATAGCTAATAGACAGCTATAGAAACCAAAGAAATTAAGCAGCACCAGACACAGAGGGGTCCAGGCTAGCTCCACGAGCCCGAGTCCGAGGAGCTGACACAGATTTCTTCTTCCGAAGAACGATCGACCAAGGAGGCTCAGAAGCAGGAAGTGAAGAGAAAGGAGAGAGAAGCGACTCCACCATAGCCACCACGGGACCACCAAACAGCGAGGGAGTCGACAATGAGGCAGTGGAGGAGGAAACACCAACGGAACAGAAGTAACAGGGACTATCAGCGCAGCGACAACAGGGGACTCTGGCACAACAGTGTCAGTAGAACAGACCAAAGGAGGATCCATAGCAGAGAGGTTCAAGAGAGGAGCATCAACTAGATGGACGACCTCCTCAGGAGAACCCTCTGAAGAAGACCCAGGTGGCTGCAAAGAAGAAAGGTCCTGGACAGGAGCAACAGACATAGGATCAACCTCCTCAAGATCCAAAGAAGAACCAATAGTGAGATGATCCAGGAGGGCATCCTTCCACCAAGTCGCAGTGCCCTTGTGGCGAGCATGAGGACAGGTAGAGGCCAAATGACCCACCGAAAAGCACCTTCTACACCAAAAGGGGAGACCCTCATAGTCCAGGAGTTGCTTCCAAGGTCGGTCCTCCACCAGCAAAACAACATCAGCAGGAAGAGGTTTGGAGGTGTCAAGATCAACTAACAACCGGGCGACCGTCGTGTGCCCAAATTCCCTGGTTGTGGAATCCACCATAAGGAAGCGACCAATGGAATTGCCAATGGCCTCAAAACAAGCAGCCTCCCAGAACTGAAGAGGAAGGTTAGGCAGACGAACCCAAACAGGTATGGTGTTCAAAGGCTCCGTAAGGGGGTTGAAGGATCTAGTCTAAGGCCTGATGGACAGCGAATGAATACCCCACATCCATCCCCGGTCAAGGACGCTATTCCACTCCAAAGGGGAGGCAAATGTAGCAATGAAGAACCCTCTAGCACAGGGGTAAAGCTCGATCTCCCTGGCGACCAAAGGCTTCCAAGAGCTCGAGACCCAATCGTGGAGATTGGGGAGGGAGGGCCATAGACCATTGAACCTACAAACCACACCAGTTTTCTAATAAAATTCCTCATTTTCCACGATCTTCGGACCACAAACAACCACAGGTGATTCCCGGGCATAGGGAAGAGGCCGGCCAGAAGGACGAGGACCCAAACGCGTCGCATCGGAGAAGGATTTGATCACACCCGAAGCCCCAGCATCAGGCCCAGGAATCCCAGCCACAGTCGAATCCCCCAAAGCAATAGCATCACCAGACCCAGTCTGCAAAGGCACCCCAGTTCTACACTAAACAGGAGGCACACCACCACCAGCACGCACACCGCCAACACCACAGCCAGGAAAGGGTCGAGTCAGAGCCGGCGGCGAAAAGGAGGGAACGGATCCCGCAGAGCAACTCCAACCCACGCACGGGCCAGAGAGACCCACGCCAGGAGAGAGACCCATGCCAGGAGGAGGAGCTACAGCGGAAGATCCATTGCAGAGAGCCGATGCGGAGAAGCTGTTGCAGGGAGCCGAGACAGAGGGCATCGCGGAGAGCATTTTATGTTTATAACATGTTTTAAAACAATTAAAAATTATTTGAATTTAGTTATTTATAAATTGACATTATAATTTAGTTGTTGATAAAATGTTGAAAAATGAAATTACATGAGACATCAATCTTTATATAGTAATTTTTTTGTGTATTTATAACTCTCTTTTTTAGACTATAGGAATCGGGTAGCACGACCCTCTATGACCACAGACGTTGGCACAACATGCCCTCTGGTACCACGGGGGCGGGGGAGACTAGACCTCATGACCAACCTCCTGCATCAGGAAAGGTTTAACCAACCGAGCTAGAGCCCCAACCCCAAGTGTATTTATAACTTCATACTTTAGTACATGGATATATTTTTTTCAATTTTGATAAATATATATTTTTAATAAATATTATAACATGCGTAAATTAAAACACAATTGTTTTCATTCAACGTCAACATTCATATATAAAATAGAAAAAATATATACCATCTTGACATAGATTCTTTTATCTAGTGCATCATATTTTTTTCAATTTTTTTAATAACTTTTAGTATATTTTCTTTACATGGTAATCAACCTAATATTTTTGTGTTAACCTACTTTTACTAAAAATAAAATATAAAATATAAATAATAATTAAACTATTAAAATATATATTTTTTAAAATTACACCTATGGATCCACAAAAGGGGTTTTATATTTAAAAAAATGTTATATACATGAGTAGGAGTTTTGAAACATCAAGTTTTTCAGATAGTTTTATTTTTCTAGTAAATTAGCCTCAAAATGGTGCTACATATGCATTTAACCAACAATTTTAGTTGGAAAAGTTATGGACATATCTAACTTAGCTAGAATTAATCTTACTAGATCATATATTTTTTAAAAATGTTTTTTAGTTAGAAATACTTAAGTTCACTTGTCTTGATAAGTTGATTGAAAGTGTTACACAACTTTATATTTTTACCCCATAACATAGATATACGCAAGGAAAAACATTTTGGAAGAAAAAGTCCACACTCTAAAGAAGCTCAATATATTATTTAGTAAACCAAAGGAATGCAATACACTCAAGTAGATAAATCCATTATAGGAGTTTCACCAAAATGTAAATCTAGAGTAAATATGGCAACATAATAGTACCTATCAATTAAGTATACAAACTGTTGTATTCCAAGCACCAAATAAATAGAGGAAATACAAACTGAAAACCATTTGCAAACACATGAGAGGTATGGTGCCCAAATTCTTGGATTCAAATTCCAATGCCCCTCCTTGGTCTTGGTCTTCTTGACTATTTTTAACATATTCCTTACACCTCTTACATTGTCATAACTTGTCATATTTGATCACCCAAACTTGAATGCCCTATTTTTTTCTCATTCAACATTCAAAAATGTGCTCTATGACAAGTGTAATGACATGGCATGATACTAGTCAAGATTTGAATATAACCTCCCTCTTACATGCTCTTGTGAATCATAGTATATGTCATATGTGACTATATTCATGAAGAACTTACACACACCACAAGATATTGGCACATGGCGAAACTATGCCACCTCAAAGTGGGCCAAGCTCCTCATGTGAGGCCAAAATATGTTACAATATAAATTTTAGTAAGCATCCAAGTGGGATTCCAACTCTCCACAAGAAGATAAAATATCAATTACATAGAAAATATACCAAACAAGAATTAGGAATGCAAAGTTAAGACAACTTTTCCCAATATACATGGACTATAATTGTAGACATCCAAATTTGATCACTTTCATATGATCAAAATCGTCTACTCTATTCATCTATTTCATTAATAGTGATTAAATAATTTATTTAATCATTATTTCATTTTCTACCTAAAGTTCATAAAGTATGTAATTAAATGAATTAAATACTTTATCTTACACCTTTTCTTCCCTAAATTAAATAAATATGAAAAATTATTTAATTTAGTCATTTAACCTATTGGGATTAAAACCAATTTTTAATTCTTTTTTTCTCTCTCTTTGTCACATTCTCCATAACCCTCTTTTAATCCAGATTAAATTAATTAATTTGTGATTAGGATGTGCACCACTTAATCAAAATTAAGTGTCACATCCTCCATAATCTCCAACTTGCCTCTAATCTCTCATTAATTATCTTAATCTTGTGTTTGCACAACCTTAATCAGAATCATTAGCCACATTTGGCTTACCTTTTCTGGTCAACCTTCCCACTTACCCTTTTTAACTTGGACTCCTTTCCTCATATGAATTTTTAATTCACATTTATTTAACCAAGGTTCCTCTCTTCCCCATGTGAATTTTTAATTCACATTTTATTCTTCCAAGGTTTACCCCATCCCCATGCAAATGTGACATGTCATTTTACATGTGCCCAAGGCTTCTAGAACCTTGGACTTGTCACATCACCCACATGTGACAAATCTCCAGCTTTTTGGAGACCCTCTCTTATCCACTAGATTCTTCCAATCATTGTGAATTTTTAATTCACTTTTATTCCTCCAAGGAATCTTCTCATCCCCCAAAATCCACTTCATGTACTTCCCTTCCACCTCATTTCCACATCACTCCACCCTAAGACACCTCACATTCCACATGTCAAGATGTGAGGGCTTGTGAGTCCCCAACTCACCATAGCCCTTTATCTTGGTCTTGTTGGATCAATCCCAACCGAATTAGCCTATAAATATCCTCTCATTTCCATCATTTTAGGGATCAAGTCTTTTGCAACAAAACTCTTGCAAATTTGTCATTTGAGCTCTCATGTATCATAACACTTAGCATTCTCATCCATCTTGCATCCATTCAACTCCATTGCCATCCAAGGAGCACACAACTCTTCAAAAATCAAAGGGCCAACCAAAGAAGGGGCAACAAAGGAAAGGTATAACCAACTTCAATCATCAATTATTTTATCTTGCTTTTCTATTTCATCATTTTCTTAAGCTAATCTTATTGAGGTGTCCTCTTTTAATGTTATTGCTTTTGTTATTGCATCATTAGTTTTGTTTAGCATCTCACATTAGAAGTAGCATTTTAAAGGGATCACAATAATAATTCCATAAGAAAAAATTATCTACATAAAATGTAAAACCATACACAACACAATTGAATTGTTTTTTAAATTCCTAAGAAAAAGTTCTTTTATGGAATGTAATGATTGTTGAACATTCACAAAATAGGTTTGTTGGGAAAGCCTTGGAAGGTTTAAGTTAAACACTCGAAGCAAGAGATGTAATGTCATGGAAAAAAAATCAAAAATTTAAAGAAAATACAATTGACAAATATGAATTCCATCTTCGTAACTTCAATGTGGTTTTTTATAGTTTATATGCACAATTTTGTTAGAGTAATCATGCATTAGCTAATATAATTAATTATTAGTCTAATTAATTCTCATGCACTTAGCCTAAACTTGGGAGTGATTTACTATGTTAGCTAGAGACTGTTATTAGATCATTTTGTCTCATTGCATGAGATGTTGGCACTTGTCATTATCTAATCCCTTTACCATTTAGGGTTACTCCAATATACCACTCAACCCTCATTGTATTATCTCTCTTGTGCTCTCAAACTCTCAACCTTTGAGGACTCTAGTTTTCCTTGAAAATTCTTGAGGTTTATTTTGTAGTTTTTTTCTTGTTGAGGAATATTGCATATTTTGTTTGTAGATCTCTTGTGTGGAAGGTGTCTTTGTTCGTTGTTTGATATTGTGACTTGTGCTTTTCACAATTCTAACATAGTTATCAAAGCATGGATTTAGCAAACCCCTTCTCGATTTATGAGGTTGTTTTCTTCAACAAGGGTTATAGACTTCATATTTAAATCCCCTTTGCTTTTTGATGCAAATTTTGGAGGTAGGGGAATTTTTGGTGCATCTATGACCAAAATAGTCTTTCGTTGGATTCAAAACTGTCGAGAAAGTCAAATTTGGCTTGTGTTTGGCTTGATTTAGATTTTTGAGGTCAAGGTCAAATCTACAAGGGTTTGAAGTAATTTTTTTCTAGCTCTAAAGGGTAGCTACAATTTTAGAGTATTTTGAGCCAAAAAGAACCTCATGGTTGCATTCAAGAGGCCAATTGGATGAATTTTGACTATATATTTGTCCAATTTGGTCGTTGGGAGCTTTTGAGGCAAAAAAAATTGCTCAAGGGTCATACAACCCCTACATGCAAATTGAAAAAAAAAAAGAAAAAAAATGATTTTTTTGACAAGGGCATTTATTTGAAGGTACCCGCAAGTACCTACGGTTGCAGGCCTATGGGCCCCATAGACCTCACCTATGGGGCTTATTACCTCGTAGTCGGCGGGCCTTTTTCCTAATCAACGGGGGCTTAAGCCCCTAGTGGGGATTTATAACCCTCGGCAGTGTCTCAAAAAAGTTTTGTCGGCAAGCAAAATATATTCTATCAACCCAACACTTTTTTCAGCCATCAACAACATTTTCCCAACGCTTCAACAAATATTACATTACGCTCAAAAATATTCCAACAAATTTTGTTTCCAAGGGGATCGATATTTCGTTGACATCAACGGTACGTACGGTACTATGGCCCCTTCAAGACCCCTTTGTGCCCTAAAGAAGATCTTTTTTTTCTTTTGGCCATAACTTGGACATACAGTTTTCAGATTTTGGCAAACGAGATATCGTTAGAAAGCTAATTTTTCCAACTTTCCAATGGTGTGAGTTTTATCACCTAGTTTTGTTGTTGGTGCATTATACAGCCTGTTGAAGTCGGAGATGTTTTCAGTCTCAAGCTCATAACTTTTAACCTATTTCTCTGTTTTTCACAATTCTTGTAGCGTTGGGACAGTCTTTCAGATCTCTTCATAGCCATAAGTGCAATTTTTTTAGATTGATTTTCAGGTACATTTTATTCATTTTTTTTTGTTTTTGAATTACTTGGACATCTTAGCTCCTAAAAACTTTTTGTTTGACTGTGATGACTCGTTTTTTTTTGTTGTTATAATTTTTATTTTTTTATTTTTTTTTTTTTTAATTTTTTTGAGTGGATATTGCTTGATTTTTACGTTCAAAAGCTAATGACTTTCCGGATTTTTAATAAGGTGGTTTTCGAGAAAGAGGGAAGGATGGATTTTTGTTTTGTTGAAGGAAAATTTTTGTCTGCAACGATATTATCAAAATATAGATTTTTGATTAAAAATTGTTTTCAAATTGGGAATAACTTATGAAGGTTGATCAAGGGTTTGGGAAAAAGGTTTGTTGTTGCGATAGAGTTCTCTTCGACACTCCTCTTTCGTCTCCAAAGTGTTGGATATCAGGTTGACATCGTCTTTACTCTTGTTTCATTTATCTGATATTTGTGAACGATCTCTCTTTCTCCTGCCTGTTGAAAATGATTGTTTCTATTTGATATGCTTGAGATTGTGGCAATCAACTATTTTATTGTGTTTTGAAAACCTTAAAATACGCATTCTATCTATTGTGTTTAAATTGATAAAGCATGCTAGGTGTCCCCGTTGTTCTGTTGTAAATAGTTGGTTGGCTTTCGAAAGGTTGTTTTATTATGTTTTGAAAATCATAGTGGATGCAAGTTTGTAGATTGGTGTCGCTTAAGCCTGTAGAGGTTGCGCAATCACACTTCTTCTCCTTCTTCCTAAGTCGTTGCTTTGCAACCATTCGATATCCTTTGCATACAAAGTTTGTCACTATCCTTGAATCTAAGGCATATAAAGATGTTTGAATCTTTTAGTCTCCATAGCATTTGATATCCCTGATCAATGGTAGGTAACCAAATAGGATGCATGGTTTGATGTCCCATCTACATACTTGAAACCGATTTTGTTTATAAGAAATTTATAGTTTGTGTTTAAGCCCACTCGATTTGGAGAGTTTGTTGCTATTGCCAATTGCTAGAGGGCTAGGGATTACAGCGATAGTTGTGTCTATGCATTTTGTTATGGGTTGATAAACTTATATATGCTACAAATTGATTTCTTTAAGTCGCCCCTGTGCACTATAATCGCCCTTTCCCCTTAGATTTTATTGGTGGCGCATATGTGTGGGGGTGCGATGTATGTTTCCTGTTGGAATGGAATCTTTACAAGTTAGAAACTTCTTATTTCCTTTCCAGGTTGCGGCTTGCTAAATTCTTCATTCGATCTATTTGTATTTGGATATATGTATGTGTGTGGGGGGCTATTGGTTTACGTTTTGAGTTTGCTAAATGATAAATTTTATGTTATTTAAATCAGCTTTGATGGCTATGATCAGCAGCCAGTCAGTATACATGCAAAACCAGAAATTTATATATAAATATATATATTGATACATACATATATATATAGATATATATGTATATATATACACATAAATATATGTATGCAAATATATGTATAAAAATATTTAGGTATATATGTATATTTATATTTATAGATATATATATAATATATTTATTTATTTATTTATTTATTTATTAGACTACAGGAATCGGGTAGCACGACCCCCTATAAACTGCAGTGTGCCTGGTAAACTTTTTAACGTGACTGGCGACATTGGCATGACACGCCCTCCAGTACCACGGGGGTGGAGGAGACTAGACCTCGTGACCAAGCTCCTGCAACATAAAAGATTTAGCCAACCGAGCTAGGGCCCCAACCCCATATTTATAGATATATATTGATATGTATATATATGCTTATATATATTATATATAGCGCAATATAATTGTGTAAATTGTTATTATTTTGTGGTAAATGAATAGCGATTCTATCAAAGTAGATTTTAATTGTTTTCAATTATAATCACGTAGATCCTTGTATATCAAGTATGTTAATTAAATTTGTAGCAAAAGATTTTGATTTAAATGCATGAAGAAATTATGAGAATAGAAAAAGGTAATGTGTTTTTAAAACAGTGTCTATCTTACATTTGCATATTCAATGTTTTTCTTTTATATGTGATGTTGAGGTTATTGTTGCATTACGAAATTGATTGTACTATGTAAGTAGAAGGTTGTGAGTTAGTTTATTGTTTTAAGTGGGAATCTTAATGTAAATTGTCGACGTTGCTTCCAGAGGCTTAGGGGGTTATTGATTGATTTGGTTTTATGTTCGTCCTTCGAGATGGTTGGTATTCCACTTGAGATGACTTTGTGAGGGTTTATCCATGCACTGCTTGCTCATCTTATGGTTGGTTATTGTTTGTGTGAGATGGCTCATGTCTCGCCTTATGTGAGTGTTCATGTGGTTTTGTGAGTTGTGCAAGTAGGTTTTTCCCCCGTATGTGTGTTGGGTCTTCTAGTGCTAGTAGGGGGAGTGGCTCTCAAGTGGGGGTCAGGGCCCACAAGTGGATGTCAGGACAACCCATTAAGAGTTGGATTAAACAAGTGATAACATGTAATTAATTAATCTTGAGATGGGTTCTTCACACATTAATAATTGTTGTTGCCCATTCATAGCCTTGAGTGCTAGTACAGGCTCAAGATGAGTTGGGAAGGCCATTAGAGGTGTTGGGGCCAAGGTGGTTGTCAAGAGATCCTCGTTGGCATGACTAGACATCCTTGTCCCCATGAAAGGATGATGTAGTCCCACATGGGTATCACTTGGGGGTTGGGGTCTGGAGTTAGTAGAGGGGTCGGACTGCCAGGACAACCCATTATGATACCATGTGATGACACTTTTTTCCCTACGACAACCTAACATGCCCTTGCCTTGTGTTCCCCTTTGTTATTTGCATACCTGTGGAAGCAGAGTCACTGTAATGTGGAGTTTTGTGGTATTTGGATGATGGAGTCATGTTAGCCATGTTATGTCGTGCTACTGTTTTGACTGCTTTGGTGGTGGGACTTTATTGTCATCTCCTAGCACAGGGGGTGGACCTTAGGGTTCCACATGGTTGGGTGGAACGTGTCATGCCCTCCATTGGGTTCTCAGTTGATGTTCATGAGCATGGATGTGGCACCTTATGCAGAGATTTGCAATGTAATCATTTCAATTGTATCTTATCATGTATTTGATGTATCCTTCATGTTGTTATAAGGGAAGTTGAATGTAAAACTTGTAAATAGTGTAATAATCTACCCCATGTGTGGGAAGTTGTATATGTATTCATTGGTCTATATTCTATGCTCTTGAATGGCATTGTACCTATATATATATATTAGTTATTTTGTGATGTACGTTTAGATTGGATAATTGATATATTCATAATGTAGTGCATATGTGTGTGTAGTTTACATTCTATGTAATTGATAATATGATCTATATGTTGAATCACTCTTTTTTTTAAATTGTGTCATAATTGTTAGTTAGATGTGTTGTTCTTTGGGGTTTCGTGGCGTGGCGTTACATATACTTGGGAATTTTACACATCATGTTGTGTCTTTTGTAATCACACTATGATATAAAGTGCCATGGGGGGTTGATGTTTGCTCTTGGTTTGTCATCACACCTTTGTCAAGTGAGTGTCCCTTCCATGATAGCAGTGAATCCCAATGATTATTCCCTCATGCATGTGTTTCTCAACTTGTACATCCTTTTATTTGCATATTGTTTCTCCTATATGCACTTATTGGTTTCACAAAATTTTAGTATACCTATCTTGGCTCTCCCTTTTCAACATTATGGGGGGTTTCTATTGTTGGTTCTAAGGCTTCCTTGGTTTCGCATTTGATTGATCTATGTATCTAGTTCTTGTTCTTATGTACTTTCATATGCAATGTACATCAATGACTGGTTACATGCATTTTAGTGAGATGGATCGTATACCATATAGACACTCTTGCATTCTTGTTTCATGGAGGTTCTTCATTTGAGCACTATAGCAATCATCATTCGATAGCAATCTACAACTTTTTGTGCTTCAACAATGTTTTTTATGTTCCTTTTTTTTGGGACATTATTTTGGTTGGAAGCTTCTTATTCTTTTACCTTGATTGGGAGGCTTTTTTAGTCCTTCATTCGTCTTTCTCTCTTTTGGAGAGGAATTTTTCCCATGAGGTTTTCTCATTTCCTCTAATTGTAAAAGAAATTTTGTTTGTACATGGGTACCTCATCAAGCCTTATTTGTCAAGACCCATCTTGCATTCTCTTTTTAGGGTTTTTAGCTACTCACTAAGTTCATCTTAAGGGGGTGTTAGAGTAATCATGCATTAGCTAATAGTTAATTAATCTCTAATTAATTATTAGTCTAATTTATTTTCATGCACTTAAACTAAACTTAAGAGTGATTTACTATGTTAACTAAAGAGCTATTATTAGATCATTTTGTAACTTTTTTTTTTATGAGGAATATTGCATATATTGTTCGCAAATCTCTTGTGTGGAAGGTGTCTTTGTTCGTTATTTGATCTTGTGGCTCATTTTTTCACAATTATTAAAAAAAAATGTGTATATTGCAATCATTGTATTTCATGAGCTTAGATTTATTTAATATATTTTATAAAACGTGTGTTGTATCTGCTTTTACATTTTACAAGCATGTCTGACAAGGAACTTGTAACCACAAAATCTAATAAAATCCTAGTTTTGATTATGTTATGATAGATGTACATGCCCTATTCTAAAGCTCCATCTTTTCCATAGAAAGAAGGATTGTGGCAAAGGTTGTGGATATTAACTTTACAAACATAAAAACCTCCTCAAAACAAATGTTTTTATTCATATACTATTATAGTCCATGAGGCAATAAATTTCTTTAAAAATGTAGTCTCATGGACAAAATTGGGTACTTAATGAGGCTTTGTGGATTTTTAATAAAATGCATCAAAGAAATTTAATATCATAGAATATGCAAAAAATAATTTAGTCAAAAGTTTTGAAAACTTTCAAAAAAATATAATTGCTAGGTGTAAAATAAATATCCACAACCTTTGCCACCATCATATTTTAGTCTATGAAAAAATAGGAGCTTTGTATTTTTTCACACATTGTGACTACAAGTTCCTAGATAGAAATTTATGTAAAATGTAAAAGTACACACAAGGCGTAGAAATTGCTTGACAAAATACCTCAAAAATAGAGGCAATATTATTTCAAACTATTCTTTGTAGTAGTAGTTGCATACAACAACACAATCTCAAAACATGATAAAAATTATATTTTTGTCATATATTGTGAATCCAAGTGACCTCTTGAATATGTATGCAAAATGTAAAAGCATATGCAACACATTTCTTGTTGGCTTCTAAAAAAATGATACGTGCATTGCACAAAAAACTTGCATGGCCTTAACAAATATTTTTGTAGAATACCATCTTTAGCCATACCCAAAATATTACTAATATCTTCCATGTTACAATTAAAAATATTAGTATCAGCAAACAAGCTATCAACCTCCTCGAACTGAGCCTCCTAATGAAAATCACCCTGTAGCACCACTTTAGCTTTCCTTTTATCAACATTACCAGGAATTTTGATTCTTGGTGTTGCAACCTCCTTCCAACTACATTTGAAGAATCAAGCACCTTCATAATCTCATTCCCAAACTTATCAACACCACAATTCTCACCAGTCTCCACCACCTTCTCAGGTTCAATAATCCTTTGCTCATTTTCTTCGCTAATTGTCCTTCTAGCATCAACGTTTACCCTTTGTTCATTCTCACCACCGTTTTCCAAAATTTTCTTAGCTACAATCCCCTTCACTTTAGCACCCTTGGCACCCTCCATATCAAGTTTAAGGTTCTTCCTCTTACGATCCCTAGGAGGTTCAGATTTCTCCCCCTTTTTGGTCACATGTCCCTCTTCAAGAACATTTTGACTCCCTTTCTTTTTTGATGAAACTACAACCTTCTCCTCCACTTGGGCTTTTTCTTTTCTTTACCCTTATCAGCAACTGAAGGGGCTTCATCACCATCCATGTCTGTTTGGGAGCCCCTAGACCAAGAAGGACAAGTGGTTTTCTTTACTCGTTTCCTGGGTAAATGGTTGAAATCCTCTGGGGGGTCTGAGTAAACTTCCATTGATTCAGACCCTTCCTCAACCCAATCCTTATCCCCAAAATCACTTCCCGTAGTATAACCTGAAGGGACCTCCTTAACACAAGCTTTGGCCAATTTTTTGGGCACTTCAAGGACATAATATGATTTTGTGTATTCCATTATTAGCATAATTAAACCCTCATGAAGGATTGCATTAAAGGGTTCTTCTAATGCTCATTTATCCCAATTTCCAATGAAAGAAGCAGATAATAAGGGAAGGAGACTAGTTTCTTATGCCTAAAATGATTCAATAGCATAAAATGAAAACCATAAATAGTAGAGAATCTCCCATCAAGGGTGAAGTACCTCATCAACACCACAACCAAGTTCACCCAGATAGGTTTGATGGATTTTCTATTATATCCACCACAAACCAATTTTTTCAATCTCTACCTCTCATTCCTTTTGAAGATCTCCATAGCAAAATTCGATGCGATTTTGTTTCTATAAAACTTCCTCCCTTCAATAGCTAAGCATGTTTGGCTATAAGCTCCTCCGTAATGTTGAACTCCATACCATAAACTCTCAAGACTCTATTCTTCCAACCATTAACAAACACCTCAAAAATTTGAGAGTCAAACACGTGCAGCCTTTGAATATAAGGAGTTAAACCTCCTTGTTCTAAGATATCCATATCTTCTCATTTTCCTTTGTCTCTTCGCAAGAAATAGGTTCCACTCTACACCTATCTCCACCCATGACTGGCAACAAACGTCTCCAAATAGAATGCAAAAGAACCCAAAACAACCTGATAATCAAAAGAACGCTCCAGAAGCAAAGGTAAAGGCTTGAAAACACACCCATAATCCATGAGAAGTTGACAAGTAAAGGACCAATTGCCATCATTAATATTAGTCTTGAAATCTTAACCAAAGCCTTGCAATCATTTCTGGAAAAAGAATCGAGCTACAGATGTCTTATCATTATAAATAGGGCATTATTATTCAACAAACTAGCTCCTGATCATGCTTAATAATGTTCAAAATATCAATGGGCAAGGGGTCATTTAAGTCCCATCATTTAGGTTGAGAAAAGAACCCAATGTTGGCAAGACAATCAACAAGTCCACTTCACAAAAAATATGAGATGTGTGATTCCTTCATAGAGATGGAGTCCTTAATAATGTTTTCTATGGTCTAGCAAGGAGGATGAACCATATCTAAGCACTTGAAAATATTCAACAAATCCTCCTCCAACCAAATCCTTTTAAAGCCTTTTTCCTAAGCCAATTTCAACCATGATAAGTTGCAGATGCTTCCGCATAATGGTTTGTCTGGGTTCCCAAAGGGAGCACCACTATGGAAACAAAAATTAAAAAATGTTATGTAGATACATTAATTTATTTTAACTATGAGAGAGAGAGAGAGAGAGTGTGTGTGTGTGTGTGTGCGTGAACAACAAACTTGTGTGTGTGTGTGCATGAACAACAAACTTTTGTGTGTGTGTGTGTGCGTGAACAACAAACTTTTGTGTGTGTGTGTGCGTGAACAACATGTGTATGTGTGCGTGTGCGTGTGCGTGTGCGTGAACAACAAATTTTTGAAGTTAACATAAATAAATAAATAACACTTCTAAGATCATTCAAATTTTATACAACTATGAGAGAGAGAGAGAGAGAGAGAGAGAGAGAGAGAGAGAGAGTGTGTGTGTGTGTGTGTGTGTGTGTGTGCGCGCACGCGTGAACAACAAACTTTTGAAATTAACAGAAATAAAAAAATAACACTTCTAAGATCATTCAAATTTTACAAATTTATACAACCACAACATCAATAAATGAAACTATGAAGCATTTCATATGAAACAACAAACTTTTGAAGTTAACAGAAATAAATAAATAACACTTCTAAAGATCATTCAAATTTTATACAACCACAACATCAATAAATGAAACTATGAAGCATTTCATTCCACAAAAATGTTTCTCTTAGGTTAAGAAAAGTATCAACCACTAAAACAAGTTTTACTCTCATTTCAAAAATATAGCCTACATGGGGACCATTGCTTTTAATTAATTGGAGATAGTATTTTGCAATGCCACAATTTATGTCTAACCGTGTAGTTAATGGATTGGATAAAAACAAATGCAATAGAAAAGTTTTGAAGCAAACTACTATAAAAGATAATATTCATTTATCTTTTAGATTGTTATTTCCTAAATTATCTTTATTTGATATAACATATTTATATGAAACTTAGTTACTAGAAGTGATATGAACCTTAGTTATTATAAGTGATGCCAATGTAAACAATATAAAGTCTACTCTCGTTCTTTCAAAAGGGTTATGTTTTATGAGATTGTAGAGACGATGTGGATGTTAACTATCAAAATTGATGACCCTGCAATAAAATTTGGAGCCATCTCTTGTTTTTCAATAGGGTATATTTTAAGAGATTGATGAGAGTATGGAAACTGGTTAAGTGATGACAATGCACAAAAGTTGTCTCTTGGCTCTATTAATGTAAGTGGATACGTTGCTGAAGATAATGGTTGGTCTTTTGGCTAATGACCCACATTCACACACATGAATTTATGAATTCTATTCTCGCCATTTCTGGATGACACATTAGCAAGCGCACATCAAGTGCTTGGGCGTGAATATAGGAGTGGGTGTGCATAAACAAGTAGGCCTCCCTAAAGTTTAAAAGCCATTGATTTGCTTTGTACTCGTGATTTTTTTTTACATTTGTGTTTCATTGTTGTGTTTGAAATAAATAATTACTATTTTGAATGTCTTTCTAAATGCCAAAGCTCTTTTAATGTCAAATTTATGTTGTATTTTTCTTAATCAATTTTAAAGTTAGATGTTGAAGCCTAAGTTCAGCATCACAGTTGCCACATCCATATGAAGTAAACTGAATTAATTATAAATTTATTCTTTTATGTATTACATCAGCTATTGGAGCAAGATTTTAGTAAGAGCCCAAACCAGACATTGCAGCAAGAGTAAATAAGAATCTGTAGCAGAATGGTTCAAAGTATAGTTGTAAAACTCGTCAAAAACTCGCAAGACTCGCAAGTACTCATAAGTCAGCAAGGCTAACGAGATACTGATTGTATTACTCGCTTTCAAAAACTTGCGGCGATTTTACCAAGAAAAATTCAAGAGTAATCTGAAAAAATTGCACCTTTTTTTTTTTGTTAAAAACTCTTGAAATTGTCAAATAACTTTGTTTCGCCTGCAAATTAAAAAAAAAATTGCCATTTTAACTTCATTTTGGCCTGTGTTTGGCATACGATAGGCAATCTAGGGCAGGCGACAAGAATTTAAATTATAACTTTTAAAATAATAACTTTTTTTAATATATGTTTATCATGTATTTTTAATTAATACCCATATAATATAATTTAAATTATAACTTTTAAAATAATAACTTTTTTTAATATATGTTTATCATGTATTTTTAATTAATACCCATATAATATAATTTAAATTATAACTTTTAAAATTTTGTCAGATTATTTGAAAATATTGAAGGAAATTTTAAAATATGTAATATATATAATATAAAATTAAGAGTGATTATGTCTATTTTTAAATACTTTTTTAGTGTTTTAACTTTTTAAAATCAATTTTATTTGAGTAAATTAATTTTATATGATTTTTAAAACATTTTTTGAGACAAAAAAATTGACACATAATTTCATTCTTTAAGTGATAAAATTGTGAAAATGGCATGTGCCATGAGGGATTTTGTGGTTTCAATGGCCTTAATTTGGGCTGCCCCTCGACCCCTCTGGTGGCAACCTAGACCCCCACGAAGAGCGCTGTCCCTCAACCCCGTTTGGAGCATTGCCTCCAAACCCCCATGAGGTGTGTTTCCCCTCAACCCTACTAGGGTCTATGATATATATTGAACTCTAATTTTGATTTATATATGATGGAACTCAATAATATGTTCTACAAGTTTAGTAATATGTGTATTTTAAGAATATTTTAAAAATTTATGTATTTTCAAATGTTTTTCCCAAGGTTTTAAATTTTTTGGGCTTGCCAAGTCTGAGTTTTACAATTATGGTTCGAAGTATCATGATTCATTATTGCCCAAGCAACCAGGATGGTCTTCACTCTGAGGTTGACTCCAAAACAGAAGTTCTTGAGAAACACAATTTCATAGACAAGCAAGTGTTATGCCAAAAGAATTGAAAGAAGGCTCAGATAATGAAGGGAAGAGAATTCAGAACAACCGAAAACACAAACAGAGCAGAAGCAGCAAGAGAGAAACATTAATGATGATCTTGAGAAACAAGAAAAGTCAAAAGAAAAATGACGGTTGACGTTATACCTTTCAATGAATGTAAAAGATCCTTGAACTCAAACCAATTAAACTAAGGAATATGTCGCATGCAATAAAATATTCAACTTTCAGGATGATTTTGAATCACATCTTGCTGGAAGAAAACATGTCAAGCAGTTGTTGAAAGAATAATATTTCTTAAAGCTTTATCAGAAGTCAAAGATGATAGTAAGAAATGTGAAAATGCTGGTGAGAAGAAATTTATAAGTATTCACACTCTGGATTACTGGCCAAGGATAATGTGGAGAAAAGATGGGAGAAAGAACTTGTTAAGAAGGTTAAAGATAATGGGAATTTCGTCACTAAAGTGGACAAGGTTGGTATGAAAGAAAATGCGGAGCTAAATGACCAACAACAGATAATGGTAGGTGCTATACCATCCAAGCTATGTAAAAGGTAGTCAATTTAAGTGAATTAAGCAGTAAAAATTGCAAGCTATCTTATGTTAAAGGTGATGAGCAGAAAAGTGCTGAAAACAAACCTGTTTGGAAGGTCAAAGATGATAGGATTTGGGTGCCAAAATTAACGAGGTTGATTTGAGGGAAAATGCAGAGCTGATTGATCAACATCAGATGAAGGAAGGAAATTCAAAGCAGCAGAATGCACAAATTGAGCAGCAGAAACCACAAATGGAGCAGCAGATAATAAGGGGGAATGCCTTCCAAGGAATGTGGGGTATCATTGAATTCAAACCCATCAAAAATTAAGGAATGTGTGCGATATGTAATCATAGCAATAAAACTTCAGGTGGATTTTGAAGCATATCTTTCTGGAAAAAAATCATGCTAAGCAATTGAAAAAAATGGAAACAAAACTTGTTCAGAAAGTAGCAGATGACAGTGATTTTGATACTAAAAGTAACAAGGTTAACATGAAAGAGAATGACGAGTATGAGCTATTGCAGATGAGCAAGTGGAGTGTCATCCAAGATGTGTAAATCTAGTATTTGGTCTACCAACGCCTATTGTGTCTAACCATTAAAACAAGTTTTAGTCCCATTTCAGAATTATAGCCTGCATGGGAACCATTGTGTCAATCTAGGGTCATTAAAGCACAAAAAATCATCTGAGAAGCCTGCAGGTACTAAAAAGATTGCAGTAGTATCCAGACACATGATATTATGTCCGACTGTGAAAATCTAAAATCTTTAAAAGCCAAGGAGTTGTTTAAAATTGGTTGAGGAAAGCAATTTTAAATTCCATGATATCAAATGAATGGCAGGTGCCTTTTTGTTCCTCTGCTGGTTTTTGGACTTGTATTCTCTTACATTCATAATCCATGCAAAAGCCTTTTGAATTGGACATAATTTTGTCTCTTTATAACTGTAACATGCTTAGTTACTTCTCATAACCTAGGGTTTTTCTAACCTACTACTTCTCTTTTATTAGTCGACAGAAATATAATTCAGTTTTTTCTTTCTTTTTCTTTGCTTATGCTGATTCCATACTTATAGGCCCTAACGCACCTCTTTTCTTTTCAGTTTTTCTAACCTACTACTTCTCTTTTATTGGTCGACAGTAATCTATGTTCCAAGGAGTTTCGGGGATGGGGACGGGGACAGGGAAACAGCAGGGGACGCGTTTTGGGGGCATGGGGGCGGGGGGTCTAAGTTTGGGGGTGGTGAGGGGACGGCGGCGGGGGAGCGATGTGCTGAAATACATATAGTACTTGAAACATTAGTTATAAAAAGATATATAATTGTAAAAGCCTAAGGATTGCAATATTGCAGGATATGCACAAGAAATGTGGTCTCATGGATTGAAAAATTAAAAAAATTTAAAATTAAAATGCTCTGGTCTGCAAAATGTGGAAGCACAAGCAAGGCATGTGAACTGTTTGACTGAATGCATCAAAGTCCCTTGATGCATTCAGTCAAACAGTTCACATGCCTTGCCTATGCTTCCACATTTTGTAGACCAGAGCATTCTCAGAATCTTAGATCAAAACTTTGGATAATAAATTTAGCCCAGCATGGGGCACGGGCAAGTGGCAACGGCAAGGAAGTGAACTGTTTGAATGAATGCCTCAAAGGGATGTCAGCTCATGGAATGCAATGATGAGCACATTCCATGAGCTGACATCCCTTTGAGGCATTCATTCAAACAGTTCACTTCCTTGCCGTTGCCACTTGCCTGTGCCCCATTCACGTTGGGTATATTTGAATGAGAAAAATAAAAGCCTAAATCAAATGCTACGCAGTAAAACTAAAGAGTAAAGACTCAAAGAGTAAATACCTGGTAATGCAGGTAGCGCCACCGCCCTTGAATGATGAATCTCACACACAGCTCTGAGCTCTTGAATGATAAATCTTTGTTTTTTAAATTAAAAAAAATCATTATTTAATGCTTTTTTTGTGGGGGATGTTGGAGACTCGGAGACACCCAGAAGACTCCGAGACGCGCAGAAGTCTCCCTCTGAAGGAAACGTTCAGGGGACGGCGGGGGGACGTTTCCCTGACATCTCCACGTCTCCAAGAAGGCTCATTTTTCGGGGGGGACGCATCCCCGTGGAACAAGGACAGAAATATAATTCAATTTTTTCTTTCTTTTTCTTTGCTTATGGTGATTCCATACTTATAAGCCCTAATGCACCTCTTTTCTGCTCCAAATTCATATTTCTTATAGAATTGCAATATCCAATAGATAAACTCAAAATATGATATGTTTTGTATGCAATATCATTTATTCTGACATCTAAAAATTAAAAATCTGATGATGCAGTTGTGTCTGGACAAGTATACAATATGTGGAAGCAAATAGATGGCATCCATTATTTGACAAAATGCATGCAAACAGCAGAATGCTAAACAGTACGAGCTTATAATAATAAGTCATAAATATGAAATATGGAAGCATACAGGAGGTTTGTTAACTGTTTGTTAGTAGGTCTCAAGGAACTGAGGTCTCACGGATGATGTAACTGCCCATGTTAGACATATGACTTTAGAATTTGAGACTCCCCTGTTCTGTTTTTTTTGGCCATATGTGGAACAGACAAGAATTATTTGCTTGATATGGGTCTGCTATAAGCAACAAGTTGCCTTGGCCAGACAACTTCAAGTGTAATGGTAATTATGTTTCATGGGTGTGTTACTAGTTGGCATGTAAATGAATGTATGTGACTGTGTACTTGAGAGAGAGTATAAACAAGCACTATGCACCTTTGTAGAAATGACAGCGCTCCCAAAATACATTAAAAAGGATTGTGAATGTTGGAAGAATTTAAAAAGATATAGAGCAATAAATAAATAACACTTCTAAGATCATTCAAATTTTATACAATCACAGCATGTTAGTAAATGAAACTATGAAGCATATTTATTAGGAATTTGGATGTTAAAAGAAACAAGGTTGATATAAAGGAAAATACAGAGCTGAATGAGAAATATCTGATGAAGGAAATTCAGAGCAGCAGAATTTTCAATCTGAGCAGAAGGTGAAAGATAGAAAATCAAAACAGCAGTAACTGCAAATGGAGCAGTAGATGAAAGAGAAAATTCAAAGACACAGAAATTACAAATAAAGCAACAGATAATGGAAAATGATTTACCTATCAAGCAACAGAAAGGTTTGACTTCAGAACAATTAAAAGTTAATGGATACAGGATATGCAATACAGTGTAAAATTTTATGGGGTATTCTGAAGAAGAACTTGCTAATGGATACAGGATATGCAATACAGTGTAAAATTTTATGGCGTATTCTGAAGAACTTGCTAGAAGAAAACATAATAAGCAGTTGAAAAATTTGGAAAACAAACCTATTTGGAAGTTACAGATAAAAAGGGTTTCTGTTCTTAAAGTAACAAGGTTTGTACGAAGGAAACAGCAGAGCTGAGTGAGAAACAACATATGAAGGGAGGTTGTATGCCTAATAAGATATGTAAAAATTCATCAAATGCAAGCCAATTGAGCATTAATGAATTTAAGATACCTATAACTAAAAATAAGGTAGACAAAGGTGCCATAACCCAAACCTGTTTGGTAGGTGAATATGCAACGGTGGATGAAGAAAACAAATACAAAGTAACAGAAACTGCAAACAGAGCATCAGCTACAAAAGAAACATAATTGACAATCTTGAGAAAAGAGAAAGCTAGATGAACAATTAAGGGATGTATGATATGGAAAGTTTCAGATAAATATTGAATTATATCTTTCTGCTGAAAACATATTAAGCAGTTGAAAAATACAGAAAGTAAAACTGTATGTAAGCTTAAAGCTGACACAGATGTAGGTACTAAATGTAACAATGTTGACATGAATCATAACACAGAGCTGAATTATGATTGATATTCTGCTTTTTATGTAACGTTTGAAATTGAGCCTCCTATACTAATGAGAAATGTCAAACAATGTCCCAAACAGAAGCTTTCTGGACTTCGGAGAACTGGTAAGGTGTTTTAATTGTTGTAACGATACCAGGTAATCATATGTATGTAGATTCTGCAAAATCTGTTTAGCTTCTATCCAGCTGTAATGGTGTGGATAAAGTGCACACGCTGTTGGGGAATGATCATGTGGAGTAGAAGGCATGTGAAAGGTATTATACACAAGGAAACTAAGACATAATAACCCACTCCTGACACACAAACCAGTAAAACTATAAAAAGATAAACTATATAAAATCAAAATGATACTGAATATAACATGCAAAAAATCAAAGACTTGCACCATATTCACTTTCAAATAATGTTCACCACTCTTTATTAATGGACTTAACAAACGAAGAAAATGCCAGATTTTGCAAGATCAATGGTGTGATTTTTCTGTAGCTGCTTCTGTCTCCAAAAGTTCTTCTGCAAATTAGTTATTGAATTCAACTATATTTATAGACAGTTGGGATTGGGCAGTGATCACTCATCTTTATCCACAGGAAATCTTCTGCTTTGCCATGATCACTCATCTTTATCTACAGGAAAATCTTCTGAAAAGCAGGTACAGCTCACTCATCTTTATCTACATGTTGGGTAATGGAAAAATCTTCTAAAAAGCAGCTACAGCTCACTCATATTTATCCAGCTAATGTCCAGAACTTGAAACTTGTTTCCCAGTTGCTGAAAATTGTTTTCTGACAACATTATACTTGTTTGCAGGCATGAGACAGGCTTGCCAGCTCAATATGGACTAACAAGTCCACTTAGAGAAGCCTATCCGCTAAATAGAGAGATATATATGTGTAAACAGATAACATGCTTGGCCAAAAAAAGGCTGTCCTTTGTGAGAGAGATCCCATCCTACCATTCTAACATGAAGATATTCAACCCATCATTCATCGAGATGGGAGACACCTAACCCCCCCATACATATGGCTGCATATGCATTGACTCAAAAATAGTATGCAGGGAGGATTGGTAGAGTTGTTCCCCTTGACAAAAAGGTAAATAATAGCCTCATGAAGGTCTTCATGGAAATGTACAGTGCAAAGGAAGCTCATTAATCAATACTGGGTGGATCAAATTTACTGAACTTGATGGCTATAAGAGTTCAACAAAGATCGACAGGGATGCTTTGATACAGAACAACCCAATTAATTGGTGGAGACTATATTGACCTTTAAGATTATCGTGTACACATGACATTCACCTCCTCTAAGGTTTCTAGTTCCTCTACTGCTAAGAAAAGTTGATCTAATTGAGCTTTATACAGTGTACTGAGAGGACCACACTTACCTCTTGGAGTGCAGAAAAGCCTTACATCTCATTGCTTAAAAGACACCTGAATATAAGGAGAACCTGGCAAAATGGTGGTATGTAGACCTCAAGAAGCCATAAATAGTTGGTGAGGACTACAACATTCAGCAAAGGTTAGTTGGAATCCTATTCAAGATCTTGTTAAATTCAGGTATTCTGGTGATGAGCAGATTACATGAGTTTCATTAAATAATTATTCCAATTTCTAGGCTTGCTGCTAAATTAGCTTGCATTGGTTTTTTGTCATTTTGATGTTTATCACTTGTAATTCTGAACTCACTAGTATTTTGTAACTTTGAGTAATAGAAATAAAATTTTAAAATTGTATATTAACAGATAGATTACGGAATCGATGCCATGTCTTTACAACTTGTTTAAATACTTCTTTTAAAATTCAGCTTCTTTTACTTTATGATTTTTTTGACTTGTATTTTAAATATTTAAATATATTTTTTTACTTTTTGAGCCATCTGCAAAGTTCAGAAACAACTTTGCCATCCCTGAAACTTAAAGCACGGAATCTTTATCCATTATGTGATCCAGAAAAAAGTGATGTTTCTCTACATAAATAGATACAGAATCATCATTTACATGTTTAACGCAGATTTTCATACAGAAGCACACTAGAATCAGTATTTTAAGTAATTGAAAAGTGTATTGAATGCATTCTTAGGAGTTCTACAATCATTATTATTAACTAGAATGAAACCAATGTTATCCAGGTAAAATGTCAACGTAAGGATAGTACAACAAATAACAATGCAAAAGTTGACTTGTATAGCAGTTCTGTAGTTGATTACATAACAAATGCAATCACGATGGGTTTTAAGTGTGCAAGCACCCTTAACAAGACACTACCAGAGATTCTTGCACCTCAAATGCAAGGCATACAATAAACTTGATGTTATAAGATTGGATCAACAGCTTGCAATCTTCTTCACAAAGTAGGAATCCTGGATTGTATAAATGTCAGTTTCTGTTAATACCTTGAGATTCTCTTCGTAACTAACTGACACTGTGATGTCCCCATCCTAGTCAATGTTAGATGACTGTGGAGTTAGCCTATTTCTTGGACCCTCGTGGGCTGACAGGACTTGGTTAGAGGGTCAGTGGTTCTCTTGGGTGGGTATTTTCATTCTCACCTATTCAGCTCAGTGTTGGTACCAGTGCAGAGAGATGGAGTTCAGTGTTCATCAGCTTCTGACGGCATGAGTTTATACTGAGTTGGGGAAGAGTTATCAATATTTCAGTGATAAGTTATTTATTTAACTTAGACATTTAATATAAAGTCAAATTGACTTTATAATTGGAAACCACTTAAATATATTATAAAGTAATAAAAGATTACTTTATAAAAAAGTGATTTATAAAATCACTTAAATCGCTTAAAAGGTACGCCCAAGTATTTTGGGGTAATTATTGAAATGTGATTAAAATACAATTTAATTGTATTTTAGGGTGAAGCCGTACCTTTTTGGAAATCGTGCCTTTTTGGTTAAAAGGCAAAAGGGAAGCAAATTGAACTCACTTTTTGATTATTCAACTTTGCTTCTTATTTCTCTGTGCTTGTCTGAAAACAAGGGTTTACAAATTACTGCCATTGGAGAACACACATTCTTCAGAGGTTTGCTTCCTTGAGGCTGTGGGATATCAGCTGAATCGATGCAGTGTAAGAGGGCTTCATTCTGGAGCTTTCATTGGGCTTAATCAGGATCTATTGAGGGAGATATCAGAGTTTTCTCACTTTCAGAGGAAGGGTTTCTTCATCAAACCGCCATATCCACCTTCCTTTTCAGCGTACTTCAGAGTTGAGTCTGCCATTGCTGAGGCCATACCTTTGCATGAGGTTGGCGTGTTCTTCTTGAGGGAGGTGTGGCACTTTTGAGGCAAATCGCCTCATTCTTGTCCCATTTTCTTCTCGCATCATAGGCATCCCATCTCTACAGGTCATTTCCTCCAGTTTACCTGTGGGAGAACGCAGATCTGAGCTCCTAACGTGCATCCAGAGGTTTTCCAGTCATTCTTGCCTGCCAAACCTGGAAATTCTTTATTTAATTATTTTGGAGCATCTCGAGTACATTTATCATTCGTAGATTCATTGTATGCACTACCTGACACTATATATATCATTACTTGAGCATTTAGTTTGTAAATTTTACTTCTGTCTAAATTTCCCCTAAAAAACTTAATAAACACATTAAAAAGGCAGTACAGTTGGGGTTTGGGTAAGAGAGCCAGCTGGGCTCATCTCAAACACTATACTTAGCCACTATGTAATGTCCCATTTACATTAATTCACTGTGCATCAACCCAGAGGCCGTCCCTTTATTCTTGCTAATGAGCTGGAGAAATAAATTTTTAAGGGGTTATGATTTGGGGAAAATTGGCACTAACAAATAAAATAATACTTCTAATTTTAGCATCTCTGGTTTTGGAGCATTATATTGCATAAATAGGGGTATGGGATTCTCCATTAATTTACATCAGTTTCTGATGGAGCATTATGAGGAGTTACAAATTGATTTTATAAGGGGGCTTTATGTTGACAAAGTGGGGCACTAATTTGTGGTAGAATCTTGCCTTGAATAGCTTTTACTATTCTAGGAATGCAGTCAGCTTATGGGAGCTCTGGAAGTTGGGACCTCCTTTGCACTATAAAAGGAGGCATTTGGCCATTGTAAGGCACTCCCCTTTTCTAATATATTTCGGCTATAGTGTTCAGTTACAGCAAACATCGGGTCAGACTTGGAGAATTGTTCACAGGTTATCGCATATTGTTGCAGGTTTTTGGTGTGGTAGCATGCTACCATCTAATCATGTAGTACTGCTTATTTTGTCAATAAGAATACAGTACTTCAATGTTATGTGTTGTTGATAATATTTTTGTAGTGTGTGAGCTAGTTACAATTTTTTTTGGTAGAGGTTATCACACACTAGAATTACTTAAATAACCCAAAACAATCCTTGCTTGATGTGGACACAATTACAGTAATTTATAATTACAATCATCTTGTATAGATTCACCTCGGAGTTCATTAGAACCCTAATAAACTTGGTTACAGTTCCTATTCTTTATTAAATAACTAGCCACATGTACCCATCACAAATTTGAGATTAAATTTCTAAAAGAAAGCACAATATTTCTTGTATCTAATTACAAAAAATTTAATGATGTCAATTTTTTGGTTATTTTTTAAATAATTCTAGCATATGTAATGAGTATATAAAACATAAAAGAAAATTTAAAGGACTTTACAAAGTTTCATATGCATTGATTTTGCTTCTTTATTCTGTACTTCGGCTTAAAGAGCAGTACTTTTCTGGAAAAGGTGGCCAACCCTCCCCTTTCCCCTTTGAATTTTTCTATGACCATGTTGAAAGCTAATAGAAATTCAAGCTCTGATTACAAGGAATACATGAGATCTGTTAAAATTCAATAAAGAAAGAGCTAATTCAATTTCCAAACCCCTTACCTGCTCCTTTCACATAAGGAAAGGCTGTGAAAGAGCTAAAGGCAAGAAGTAAAGCTCTACAAAGACACATGAGACATCTCCTTACACTGCAGCAAACCAGGAAACACCCAATACAAGACATGCTGGATCCCAGAACTCGTTTCAATGGTAATTTCCTTGCTGCGAAGTGCAAAGTTATGCTTCAGAGAAATGGGTCAACTTCCACATTCAAAGAATTGAACAAAAATTTGAATATCAGCATGGAGCTCCTGTTAACCCAGATGAGTGATAAGCTGAGCAAGCTTCAGAGGTAGACCATGAACATGGATGGGGTTATCCGGCTAATCATACAGAAGTTTGACATTGTGATCTGTTCAGCCCTTCAGATTTCAGACTCGTCTTAAAAAAAGAAAGAAGAAATTTCTCCTGGTGAATATCAATCATCCCAGCTTTTGGTCTCAGCTTCTACAATTTTAGTGTTTTATATATTTAATTTGGCCCCCATGCTAGTCATTGTTTTCTATTTGTTCCAGCTGTAGAAGGTCTAAAGATAGTACTTAAAACCCTTTCCCAAGAATTACAAGTAATAGTCTCAATAACCTTTTAAAATGAAGACAGTTTGACAGCAGTAGTTCAGTATTTTATTTGCTTAATCTTTTGTAGACTCTCATCTTCCCTTTTAACAGTATGATTTTATCCTTGTATGATACCTTTCAATCTTTGGTTCAAGGGTGGGGAGCCATTACAAGCCCATCTAATTATTAAACCTATTCACATAGAAATGCTATGCCAAAAATCTACTCAGGAATACAAAACATTTTTTAAACAATGTTAGTGGGCATATTTCAGGTTGGAGAAATGAAACATTAAGAACACAGCAAAGTAAAATATTTTCATAAATAGGCAGATATTACAAATACCATTACCCAATTATAACTCAGACTAATCCCACATGGCAATATGTCCCTGTCACACCAAAATGACACCTCAAGATTGCAATTGCATTCAAGCCAATAGTCATACATCATAACAAACATAGCAAGCCTCATAACCTGAAACAAGATGGGCAAAAATTGTCCAATAAAAAAATGCAACAGAAATGAAACATTGAAAAAAACTAGCATTTCTGACTATCCATCCTTTTTTTAGGGGTGTCAAAGCCATTTCTCAAGAATAACGGCCACAGTTCTCAAGAAGCACACATTTTTTCCTCGTTTTCCCATGTTATTTCTAGCTTGAGATAAATGACTGGCCAAGAACTGTCTGAAAAATAATTTTACAGAGTTCGTATAAATTAGAAAAATAAGTAATAGGTAGGATGCCACCTAAAATGCCTTGAAACTGTCATATTACATTATTTCTCATGGTAGAGTATTTCTTCAAATCTAAGAAGCTGGTTGCTTCACAATAATGCTGTCAGATTGATGATTCAGTGAAGGCCAACTCATGTCCTATATCGACCAAGCCATCTTAACATGGAGCCACGGCTGTCAGGTTTTGAACCTGGGATGTCAACTGATGTCAACTCAATCAATGCATAATCTTTGCACTAAGCCACAACTCTACAGAAACTACTTTCATCATTTGCAAGCATCTAAAAAAAATTTAAGTCCTGTTTTGATGCATTCTGCATAAAAACACAATGCTAAAAAAATTACCGATAGATCCAAAACCCTATAGAAACTGAAAGAGCATATGCTTCTGTTGACTGTTCCCTAAAATAGATAAACTACTGTAAGCCAAAAAAACATAATCCACCAGCAAACTCATGTTTGAAATTTGAGTCCATCAAAATTTCCTACAAACAAAAGAAAAACATGTACAACTGCACAGAACAAAACTATCTTCCTCCTAAGAAGCATCTACAATTATCGTTAATAAATTAAAACTCAAACTGCAATACCTCCTAATCACACCACAGTAAGGCCTAAAGTTGCCCTAAACGCATATGCCCATTATAGCAGATAATCATACATCATTTGGCTCAACAGATAGACTTTCATTGCCAAAAATCTACTAATAAATCCAAGACAATAAACTAACCGTGGGTTGGCATTATTCGGGTAGTTATTTTATGGACCACAAAAATACTCTAGGCCAGATCTACATTACAGTCCACCAGGATTCAAATTTTGATATTATAATCCACAAAACATTCCAATATTTGTGGAAACACATTTACAAGTTCCTGAGATAAACTCTTTCATTCCTACCACGCATTTAGAATTACATTTTGAACCATACTTATAATGCAACTAAAGATGATTAAACCAAAGCTCTAGTTATATTTAGCATACATGAACATTAATAAAAATTTCCAAATTTTTTTCTAAATTCTGTATAAAAATCATAAAATGCAATGCCAAGAACCTATCAGCATGTCCTAACCCCTAATGTACCCATGAGGGTGAATGTTCAGGTAGCCTTTTGTATAGCATATAGAATACACTGAGCCAAAAACAAAGAATAATAAACCAGAAACAAAAGCTTAAGTTATATTTCATTAAAATTTCCTATTAGATTGCTGCTAAGGGCATGGAGAGCACTTTGGTGTTATTTTCATTGCCACCAAGATTCTGTTGATGTTATAGAGCAGCGTCGCGCTGCTACTTCCAGCGCATCAAGTCTCCTTGAAGACAATTCAAATGGTAGCCTAAACGGCTATTTGAATTGTAATTTAAGAGGCACAATTTATATGAAATAATATTTAATTATTGTGGAGGCGCGAATTCATGAAGAGGTTCGATCTTGATGTGGCCGACTTCATTTATGAAGAGACACCATTGCTTGTTAGAGACACATCCTTTGAATGGAGGCCGACATGAAGAATTGAAGGGATGCGTCTCTCCCTTTCACTTGTATATATAATCAATGGACATTTCATTGTGCATAATGAAGTTCAATTGATCATAATTCGCACATCTAGGAGAAGTCGCACTTCAGCAGATCGCCATTCTGTAGCAGCAGATCTACTTCAAGGAGAAAGATATTCATTTGTATCTTGCATCTAAGAGAGGTGCTATTATTCATTGTATCAAATTGGCATTGTGTTGTGCCTGAGTTGTAAGCAGATTTCTGCTCTTATTCTATCAATATATAAGAGATATATTGGCTGGGTTTTTCTCCCTCAGGTTGGAGGGTTTTCCCAGGATATCTTGCAGTGTTTATTGTCTTGAGTGCTGCAATATCTGATTGCTTTCAATTTACATTTCTGATCATTAAAAACTAACATTCAAACCCCCACAGGACCATTTAACTTACAGACTTTGTGCCTCTGCTGGGGTGCTGAGCTCGCAGGTTTGGACCATTTGTGTTAATGCAGGAGATGAGATCCCCTGTTTGTAGCCTCAACCAGCTCGGACTGGGCTTAAAAATTCCTAAGGTACCAATTGAAAAAAAATATCCTATTTACTTGAGCCAAATGGTTTAAGAATGGGGATCACGATTTAACAGCGGAACCCTAGCTTCCAATCCCCAGGAGACATGACCAAGTGTTGAAATCAGATAAACCAATGCATCCATATTGTCTGGGTGTGGCATACCATAGACAAGGGCAGGTGCAAGTCTACGCAAATTTACCAGAAGAGAATCCCACTTAGTTGTGACATGTGAGTTGGAGGGTTACAGTGCATTTAACAAACAAAAGAAAAAGAACCAAAGAAAAATACTTCTTATAATCAGAGAAGAAAATTATGGCATATCCCAAAATTTAGAGGTAGGGTGCAAGTCCCAGGTGCATTTGATAGGAAGAAATAAAGTTCCGAGGTGCAAGTTAAGAGCCGTCCAAAGAGAAAAATCTTGTACTCAGAGCACATTGTTGGGGCTGCGGTGCAATGTGAATGGAGAATATCCTACAAGAATAACTCGAATTCAAAATTTCAACAGCGATAATACAGCCCATAACTCCATCAGACATGACATTTGGTAAGGCCGTGGTCTGAGCTAAATTCTAGCGTGACACCCTGAATCCTAAACCCTCAAGCCCTAACCCCAAAATCACACGAGATTTATTGAATTGTATTTAAAACAAAAATAAAAGAATAGAACGCTTTCATTCCTATGCAGCATATGCACTTACTATAGGTGAATTAAGTGCCCAAACTAAAACTAATCTGGAGAGATTTTATGTGTTTCCACTGTCCATATTAAAGAGAATAAATTCTGCAGAAATTAATTTGCCATCAAACTAATCTTGACAAATACGATCTCATGTACCTTGTTTACAGCAGAGAAAAAGGTTGAGGTGTCTAGTGAGCGGCATCGTCCCCGAAACGAGCATCGAAGGCGGAGGCCGGGGGCGGGAGAGAGTGCGAGGAGAAGGAATTAGAGTTTGGGGAAGCGGAGCCGTTCTGGAGCTCGATGACGAGCAAGCGGACAGCCTTGCTCATGGCCTCGAGACGCACGGCGCTGATAGGCGGGATGCCGACGTTAGTGTGGGCGAGGGTGCCTGTGGCCTCGTCGACGAGACACTCGGAGCCGATCCTCTGCCTCACCGACTCTATGAACTCCTCTGCCTGATCACACGACACCTTGAATAGTTCCCAGTGCTGCTTGAACATCTCCAGGGCGGCGTCTGTGGAGGCGGTTTTCGAACCCTCCGAGACCTCGTTGGATTCGAAGACGTAAGCGGCGGATGCAACCAAGGACTGATATGCTTTCTCCAGTGACTCCACTAGCCTCTCCATGACTACTCCCACGCGGAATATCAAATAAGAAGTTGGACCTTAATGAGCTATTTCTTTTCTGGAACGAATATCAATCAAATAAAAACGTGGATCTTATTGGGGTTTTTTTTTTTTTAAACGTGTTTCTTTTTTAACCTTTTGTCGGGATACACAAACCAGTTGGTTTAGGCTATTTGTTATTTCTTTTAGGAGAAACTCACAATTTACCTAGTGAGGTATTGATTTATAGATATTTATTAGTCCATAGGTTATTCATTGTGGGCTTTGCTTATCGGACGCAAAATTTCTAAAAAATACTTGTTGTCCATTCTTTAGTCCAAAACTGCACTTCACATGTTTTATCTTTATATTAATAGCACCATTCGATATCCATGCAATAAACACTGCACTTAACAGCACCGCCACTGTGGTAACCTCACCGCCATCGTGCTTTTTAAAAACTCTCACAGCTCTCGTTTATTGTGAATGGATTGAAGCAGCATCGCAACTCTCATTTACTGTGAATGGATTGAAGCAACAACCGAAAGAAATAGGTGTTAATTTTTGGGTTTGGTTTTCTTGGTAAGCAATGTTTGGTGTTTTCCATTAGTCTCTCTTACACTAGATTTTGGATATTTTATGCTTATTCTTTTTGTTTATCTTCATGTGCCCACTAACTTTCATTGAATTATTTCCCTTTATCGTTACCTGCAAGAAAACTATTGCAGTTGGGCACTTTGTTATCCACCTATTTTGCATTATTCTTGTTTTCCCTCAACAAACAAATTAGGGACGATTAGAAGACAATAGTAGGCATTAGCAAAGAAGGAGAGCACATTAGGGATGTCTGCTTGAGAGAGGTTAGTGAATGTTTTTTCCTTAATTTGTGATTGACGGTATGCCTATTTAGTCTTTCTTTATTTTACCACATTTTGAAGCATAATTTATCAATATTTTTTATTCAAAGAGTCGAGTAGGTTTCTTTCTATTTAGGACACCTGCAAAACAAAAGTATCTATTCATATGGATTAAAAATACCCAATAAGTCTTGTGGCAGCCAAGTGGGTGGTGTCGGAGTTTGGTGTCACCGGAGACAGTTGGTCGGCAGCATAGGCTTGGCCAGCACGGTAAGGCGGAGTGGCAATGGAGGGAGCTTATGAATGCAAGGTGGTGGAAGGCAGACACCTTAAGGGTTGGCAGCATTAATGTTAGGTCTTGTCAAAGGACAGGGAGGAGAATGTTTCTGAGATGATGGGACGAATGCATTGATGAATGATGTTTAATATATCGGGCTTGATCAAGGAGTCATTCAGTCTCTCTAGAAAGAGATGGAGTCTCCAATATCGTTGTTGCCTGCGAGGAGGTTGTGGGCTTTCTATGGGAGAATCCACCATGGGAGGCTGTAGTCGGTCTTCTGAGATTGGGACGAGCTTGTTCTAAGTGTGGCAGAATTGCTACTAGGAGAAGAATATGTAAACATGACTGAGAGGTGGAGAACCAATGCATATATCACGGCAAGGTTCCTTGCGTTGCTATTGGATTTGGAAGTGCCAAAGGTGATGGTGTTTTTAATTGCGAGGAAGTTGTTATGGGGGAGTTTGCAAGGGGGTGTCATAGAAGTTGTAATTGTTCTTGAATTCGGGGTGGGGATTCCTCAGCCACATGACCTGTAGAGGGCTCTTCTTCTTGGGGCATGCATCGAGTTGTACCCATTCATTTTGGATATGGGGAGGCGCTTCAACGACACCGTGAACGGGCTACCTACGGGCTCATCTTCTTAAAACACCATTTATATTTGGAGCCATCTAGTGGGGTGGATTGGCGTCTTTTGTTCAGGGGTCTTCTGGTGGTTGAAGGTGTGTTATCAGAGGATTAATTGATGTGTTTTGCCTCTAGTGACGATTATCAATTGTTTATTTTGATACTAGCGTAGGTTGGTCTAAGCTTTGATAAGTGGTATCTGGACAAATGTTGGGTCTTGGGATTGTTGAGTATGTTTGGTTTTGGTTGTATGTTAAGGAGGTGTTAGGTGGGTGTGGGTTTCTTTCGCTAAACATGATCAGACTGTAATTTCTTTTGAAAGCAATTAATACAAAATATTTACGTATAAAAAAAAAACCCAATAAGTAATTATTTATTAATAGCAATGCCAGTTATGGAGTAGCAATTTTTAAGGTTTTAATAGTGGAAATTCTATGTAATATGAAATTGTTTGGAACATAGTTTCTCTGGAAATCCATTTATAGATTAGGAGAATTCTTCTAAAGCTTGGGACAATTATTGTGTTATTTTCAAGCTACACGGTAAAAATCCTTCTTGGTCAATTTAGCTTTTGTACTAATTGCTTTATTTCTTTTATTTTTTATTTCCTTATAATTATGCATGTGCTACTTCCTTGCTCATGTGTACATATCTTATCTATGTCCATCTTTGAAGACAATTGTTGTCTTTCTTTCCTTTTATAATTAATTATTAGGTTGAATCCTTGTTTGTCTATCTTGGTCCTATCTCATTTATTCTCCTTTGCTTGATTGATCCTTAGTCCATTCCAAGCCATTTCCTATTATGTTCTTGCTTGGTTACCACTCCTTTATCCCATATCTTATCCTTACAATCTACAGTATTCAGGGTTAACTTTCCATCTAAATTTTGAAGTGTTCTTATTACCTGAGATACTATGGAATCACTCTATATTGATGCCAAAACCTTATTTGATGCTTGCATTCCTTTGCAATAGGTTTATATAGCATCATACCTTTCCTATTTCAACCTAGAATATTTTCATGGATATGTTTCTAGCAGGGGTCTTAGCAATGTTAAATTTAGGTTTTTCTTGTTTTTACCTCAGCAAACAAATCATTCATGACTAGAAGACAGAAGCAACCATTAATCATTTCTGACAATCCCCTATGCCCACTAACTTTCATTGAATTATTTCCCTTTTCCATTACCTGCAAGAAAACTATTGCATATGGGCACTCTGTTATCCACCTATTTTGCATTATTATTGGTTTCCCTCGGCAAACAAATCAAGGATGATTAGAAAATAGTAGTAGGCATTAATAGAGAAGGAGAGATCATTAGGGCTATCTTCTTGAGAGAGGTTAGTGAATGATTTTTCCTTAATTTATGATTGATGGTATGCCTCTTTAGTCTTTCTTTATTTTACCATATTTTGAATCATAATTTATCAATATTTTTGATTCAAAGAGTCGAGTAGGTTTCTTTCTATTTAGGACACTTGCAAAACAAAAGTATCTATTCATATGGATTGAAAACACCCAATAAGTAATTATTTATTAATAACAATGTCAATTATGGAGGAGCAATTTTTAAGGTTTTACTAGTGGAAATTCTATGTAATATGAAATTGATTCATGGTTGTGGCTTTTCAATTAGATGATCTTAATACCTTGAAAACTCATTGCCAAACCCTAAAAAGAATGTTGCAATCTTGGCGTGGCCTCTATAGGTATTTAAATTCCACTAACAAATAAGTGAAAGTGACTCTAGACAAATGATAGTGAAAAATATATTGATGCATTTAAAACTTATGTACAAGATTGTCAAAGTTCAATTTTATTTTTCTAGAAACCCCCCAAAAATTGATCTTTGACATTATATTTCATGGCAGAAAAGTAATCTTATACTCTCCTCCCACCCCACAAAAAAAAGTGCTAATTTTATGTTGTATGCTTATCCTAATGCCTTCATTAATTGTAATGAACAATTGCTTCATCTTACCTAGGCATAGATTTTGTCTTGATTCAATGCAGCCCAGCAAATCAAAAAATCTACAGTACAAGTTGCAGAGATTTCATGGTAAACACTATGATTGTAGCACCATTAAGGTCAACAGGTAGCTGTAAACATAATTTACACCTTAATTGTTGTGTTTTCAACATCTTAACAACATCATATACAAAAATTGCTAGAAAAAGTGGCAAAGCATATCTTGTCTTGTGTGCCATCAGTGCAGGAAATAGGTGAGAAGCAAGGCCACCAGCATGAGAATATAGGCAATTCCTTGGTCTATGATGCTCCATTCATTTAGTCTGAACCACTACACATCATTTTGCGGGATCGCTTAACACTCCACTAGCTTTGAAAAGTACTTAAATAATGACCTTGATCTAGCAAAGACTTTTATGTCTTTCTCCTCTAGCAGGGTTTGCCCATCCTTATATGTACTTGACTTAATTTACAAAAATGGTAAAATTGTAGTGTGCAAATAATGTACTTAGACATTGGTTATTACGTGTGGGGTTCATAGGACTGTAAAAAATTTAAAATTGGCAATAATTAGAATTGTATCCAGCATCAATAAGTTAGGAATTTGTTTATTTGAAAACTCTCATTTGTTCTTTTAGTGCAATCTTTTTGACAATATTCTGAAATGAAACATCTTACAATAAGTGTTACGCATTGCAAATACCTAACTTTCGTGCATAATTTGAAAACTTTGCAGTAGTCATTTTCGTTTGTGATGTACCGGTAACCTTTATATGCTCATGGGTTTCTTACATCTTACCAATCCCTTGTAAACAATTTCCTGCATCTGGAAAATCCTCAAATAATTGTAAACTTAAACTATAACCATCACTTTTAGCTCAAAGGTTAAGCAACACATTGTTTGATGCTCTGTATCCTGGGCTATTTTGTAACAACTATTTGATCATAGCCCGTTGTATTTTTAAATACAAACTGGATATTTTACGGTAGTAAAGTTTTGGTCAAATGCATGTGATCTTGGTCATATGTCACACCGATCCAACAAGATTGCCATTTTTGCTTATTTGAATTCTATACATGTAGGTTCTTTACTTGTCAGCAACTCCAAAAAAATGACACCGTAACTATATAGTATTGCGGAAAATCAAGTCCAAATTCTGAACCCAAAGCATTATGGGTGATCATGTAGCTAGAGATCCCATTTGCATCATGATTTTCATTTAATTTGTCATTTCCTATTGGTTGCCTTGACTCAATTCAACTACCTTATCCCATGAGCTAGGATTTGAGTTATTAGAAGCATATATAATCTGATCTAACTGTCATAGCCTCTTGTCTTCACAAAAAACAATGACATAGACTAACATCTTTACATGGTGCTCTATCTTTTCCTTATCACTGTTTGTTTATAAATATTTTGGGACTCTTATACCTCTAAAACCTATTTCATATGATTTTTTTTTGTTGCTCTTTCATTGGAATGTCCTGATGGCTGCTCTTTAGGAGTAGCACAATCCACTTTAGTTGTCTATAGGAAATTCTTATCAAATTAACTACCCTATCCTAGGAGTAAGGGTTTGAGTTATTAGAAGCATATATAATCTAATCTAACTATCATAGCCTCTTGTCTTCACAACAAACAATGACATAGACTATCATCTTTACATGGTGCTCTATCTTTTCCTTATCATTGTTTATAAATCTTTCAGGGCTCTTATACCTCTAAAACCTATTCCATATGACTTATTTTTGTTGCTCTTTCAGTGAACTACCCTGATGGCTGCTCTTTAGGATTAGCACAGTCCACTTTGACTATCTATCGGAAATTATTATGACTATATGCTTAATTCTAACATGTAGTTGTGCATAATCTGATCTAACTGTCATAACCTCTTGTCTTCACAAAAAATAATGATATAGAATATCATCTTTACATGGTGCTATATCTTTTCCTTATCATTTTTTGTTTATAAATATTTTGGACAAGCTCTTAAACCTCTAAAACCTATTCCATATGATTGTCTTTTGTTGCTCTTTCATTGGGATGGTGACCTTACTATCATCAAAAGGGACTATCACTTGACACGACTGTCATGCCCGCTTCAATAGAGTTTTTACAAAATAAGGATGATCATATACAAAAAAATTAATTACAATTATTTTTAGGTACCTTTCAAGAAATCTTTTGATTGATTCTATTTGAAAAGACCTTGATATTCTTCTCACAACTCTTGGAAGAAAAAAATGTTCAAGTATTATTCTTATCCATACAAATATCTGATCAACTGAATTATGTAGTTTGAAGTTGGTTTTTCCATTCATTCCTTGTTGTTTGAAAAAAATAATGAAATATAATTCCAATTGTTAACCACTATATACTTCTAATCCAATATAGTTTTATAGGAGTATTGTAACTATGTCTTCATTATTGACTACAAATGCAATCAAGCTTATGAACGATGGCAATCTAGGCTTGGATCCTTATCTCCAAGTATTAGCTACCTCAAACTTTGGTTGTGGTCTTGAGAGAAACAATCAATATAGAATAGATCTTTCTAATGGAGAGCATAAAAAAAGAGCATCATTGCCAAAAAAGTATAATCACTATGGGTGATCCCACAATACTGGTTTACAATTTTTTGTCAAATTGGACATTGAATTGAATTTGTTTAACTAAATCTCCACTTTCGAACACCTATAGCAGCTAAACCGTGAGGAATTTGAAGATGATGCAAACTAGTGATTTGTGACATTTTGTTTATAGATTCTAAATATATTTTTTTCAAAAAATTTGGAATCAGATTGCACTCCTTTTTCTATCTCCTTCGAAAACTAGTTTTTAACAGTAAACCCCATTTTTAAAGAGTGATGTCACTGGCTAACACAAATTTTTTTCTATGGAGGATAAAATTCTTTTTTTTTTAATTTAGATTTGTTACTATGATATCTAATGCATGGAATTGGTTTCATATCATTTCATTGAATATTTTTTCTTAATTAAGTTTCAAAGTCAAACCAGTTACAATTTAGACATGATTTATTGGCTAAAGCATAACTTTTTTGTATGTATCAAACTTCAACAAAAAAATTGTTGGATCAGGGAAATCAATATCTAGTGCACTGATATTTTTTAATTTTTTTTATTGATAATCTATTATTTTTCCACATGTACAGAACAAAGAGCTTGATTTTCAAAGAAAACCTATATTTAATCAAACTAAAAAAAATACATAATAAAACCAAAACATATTAAAATTATATTCAATGGATATTTCATTTTGAAGACTACCATCATCCAGTTGGGTCTGTGAAGTCTCCTCCATTTTCATCCTCAACTCAAGCTTCGAAGGGAATAAATTTGAAGAAATTTGGTGGAAGAGTGGGAGAAGGGCAAAAAAGGGGGGTTCACTCGAACCCCCATTCGAGCAAACCCCCCTTGAACCTTTCGAGAAAAATGGGGGTTTGTTCGAAGGAGGGTTTCGATCGAACCCCCCTTTATTTTTGAATTTTCCATTTGTTTTCTAAAACAAGCGTGTCATAATATGGTTTGAGCAAACCCAACATGGAAAAGGGGGTTCACTCAAACTAGGGGTTTGAGCAAACCCTTTTATGGGTTCATGTGAACCCCCTACTTCGTGTGAACCCCTTGAACCCAATTTTTTTTATTGTGGGAGCATTTTTACAATTTTCCTTCCCCATCAAAATTGTAAACCAGTATTATGGGTTTACCCCTATATAACTTCTAAGCTAATTCACGAGGGATCTATAATACAACTAATAGAATATAATTATCCCATCATTTGTAGTTCAAGGTCAGTATGCAACTTCAACACTATTTCTATATCTTATTATTACCTTTCCATCTTCTACAATACATTACTAATAATATTTTTACTTACAATTACATAGGTGGATTATCATTTCAAAACTAGAGCTTGCATGTACTGATCATGGTATCATTGGTGAGCATGTCTTCCTATTTCTAGAACAAGAGGAACATCTACAAAAAGATGTTATAGATATATCTAATTCACCCAAGTATCATCCACAACCCTAAATTATAAAAGAATATTGTTTGGTGTAGACCCATCTCAATGCAAGAAGGATGTATCTCTTAGCATCAGTCCTATCAAAAGTTTGAACCCATTTCAAACAAGGTGGACTATTAAAATCCATGTAACTATGAAGAAATAAATCCATAGGTACAACACACAAAAGGGAAGTGGACAAGTTTTCAACTTTGATATTATAGATAGTGAGCACACTAAAACACGTTTGGCTTGCTTCATTGAAGTTGTAGATATTCATTATGCAACTATTAATATTGAAGCTATATATATATTATCTGGTGGGACCATTAAAACTGTTAATAAGCTTTACAACAAGCTAAATAGTGGAATTGAAATCTACTTAATGGTTGAATCAAAGGTGTCTCTCTATGAAGATGACCTCTCCATTCCAAAACATCAATTCTCTTTCACACCTATCAATGAAATTGTGAGTAAGAGTAATAGTTCACTTGTTGATGTTATTAGAATTATCGTTTGCGTAGATCCAAGCTCTATAATAAGGAGGAGGGATGGGACAAAGGTTTTGAGGTGGAGCATTAATATATTAGATATGTGTGCATCAACTATAGATGTAACTTCATGGGGACCAACAACTCGGAAAGAGGGTGCACAACTTCAAAAGATGTACCACTTAGAACAATCAATTACTCTTGCTATTAGAAATGGATGTGTTTGTGACTATAATGGAAAAGTGATAAGCAGATTAGTCACTACACACCTTTCTATAGACCCCACTATAGAAGAAACAAAAAACTAAAAAACTTGGTTTGCACATAATGGGACTAATATTGTGTCATCCTCCAAAAAGCTTGTTGATATGCCTATTCTCATTACAAGAATGAAAATTAACACCATTCAAGAACAATCTACACAAATAATACAACCCCTCCAATTGATTGTAAAGGAAACAATATAATTCATCAAATCTAACTCTTTTTATTAGCCAGCTTGTCCACTTCAGTCAAATGGAAAACAATGTAAGAAAAGAGTTATTCAAAATGAAGATGAAAAATGGAATTGCTCAAAGTGTGCAACCACATTTGGAGATTGCAATTATAGGTACAAACTTCAGGTCAAACTAGAGGATCATACAAATATAATATGGGTAGTTGCATTTGATGAGGTAGCAATAAAAGTTATGGGTATATTTGCACAAGAACTATATACCCTGTAATTCAATCCTGAGGCAGAAACGAGTACTGAAGTGTTCTCTTTACGCAATTCCTCTTCACATTGTCATGCAAAAGTGAGACATACAATAATGAAGAATGCTTGAAAGAAATAATCATTAAGGTTGAGAAGATAGATTTCACTATAGAGAGCAATTTATTACTCTGTAAAATCAATGAGCTATGCAGTGATATAAATAACTAGGCCTACATTCCTTATTTTTCCTTAAATAATGTATATATTATTTTACATGTATATATTCTTCTTCGTAAATGTAATATCAAAAGTTTCTAATCAACACTAGATGCTCCAAATCTCTATTAACAATAGTTTAAAGAAACAATGGTCATTGTAATGACTAATTGGTTGACCTCTGTGACAACAATTATATTGATTCATAAATTAAATGTAAAGTTTTCTCTTAATAGTCTCTTTGGCCACTTCTATGCGACTTGGTATTGCTCTCTGCATCTTCAAATGATTTTTGGATTCTATTATGCATTTAGTCTGTTGTGTAATTGAATGCTACTATGTCTAATTGTTATTATCAACATGTATCCCACTTAGACAATGAAAATCAATGTAATTCAATTCCATTATTCTTTCAGTTTGCTAGATAAATTGAATGCTACTATGGTTGATGATTATTATCAACATATATCCCATTTAGACAATGAATACTTGTTATTAGTTATCTTCTACCTTCATTTCTTTTCTTCCTACTTATACTTAGGCTAAATGATGCGGGTATGGTGGTATTTACTTATGTCTATCTATATATATTTAATTTTATGCAAGTTAGAAATTGTATTCAAAAACGTTAAAAAATAATTAGTTCAAGAAAAGGTTTTTACTGTTTGTTTTAGTGCCAAATCTACTCCATTCTTAAGCTTGATTGCTTGATTTGCAGTTTAATATCAATAAATTGATGTTACCATTACTTTTGGAAGTTGTGAGAAAAAGGAAAGGTCATATTAAGGCCTGATGCTTTGTTCCCTGAGCACCTAATTGTTCTTAGACCGCAGGGCAACTTACAACATATGATACCATCTTGTGCTCCCTAAGTGCCCACTGTGTCTGGACTATAGGTTGCACATGTGCATACAAACAACTATGCATAACACATATGAATTGCAATTTAGTAGTCATTACTTGATTTTTGCATGCACTTGTCTTCCTAAATTTTCTTTGCCACTGCTGCCCATAAATTTAGAAGCTTTTTCTAATGGGTGGTCTCATGATTTATTTATTTTAAAATATTTTAAATTTTCAGTGAACATAATAATATGTTTGTGGATAGCACTATGGAATGTTTTTCAGTTTGTTGTAAGATTGGTTTATGGAGAGATTGTAGAATATAATCCATTTTGAAATGGCCATGGATATAGAAGACCCACAAGCTTTAACCTGAACATTATATGATTATAGCTATGCTTTTATTTTATATTCCTATATTCAAAGTTAATGTGACTTAAAGTCACCTATGACTTATTGTGGTCAAAGCATAAGATTATTAGTGTACTTGATAGATACAGTGGAAATATTTGACAAATAATTTCTTCTTATTCTATCGAAAAATTCAAAGATTTGAAAGAAAAAGGACAAGGTTTTTAGAAACTTATGTATAAGTGTGTGTACACACAAATGTGTATGCACATACTCTTGCATTTGTTTTACACTATATTTTCCCTCCCCGTTTCTTAAAATCTAGGAAAAAATTGCCACACAAGAACCCTGTCCCTCTGTCCCTTGCCAGGTTTGTCCCATAATACCATCTAATAAAAGTTAATCAAGTTGATTTTTTATATGCATTTTTTATTGAAGCATTATTCCAATTAATATGATCTATTTTCTTTGAATATTTGCCAATCATTTTATAGAACATGTATAATCAATTTCCACAAAATGTTCCTAGATTACAAATAAATAGTAATCAATGGATATAAGTTCCACCACTACTCTGAGATTACAATAATGGAAATGGTTTGCTATAGTTTTATGAATATTTAGGTGGCAGTTGTGAACTATCCTACACAGATAGTAATCAATGGAGTATTTTTATGAGTTTTAATTTATGTTTGAAATTGTGATAAATTCTATTGAAAGCACAAAGAAAATCACAAGCATTCCAATTTATGTCATGTTCAGAAAAGGTAGCCATAAGGAAATTTATTTTGAAATATAATAAAAAAAAAGGTTTGGCATTTAGATTCTCTTTAGTTTGAGTTTCATTGGCAAGTTGGAAATTGCATAGGACAAAATTAAAGACATTACATAGTGGTACATGTTTTTTTTGTAGGAGACATATCACATCCATAGACATAGGAAATCTATGCAAAGTTGGAGAAATTGCCTTTGGAGATGAAGGCGACAGGGTATTTTCCAAATTCAAAGATTTTTATGGTACATTCTTTTTGTTTAGGAGACATATCACATCCATGGAAATAGGAAATCTATGCAAAGTTGGAGAAATTTCCTTGGGAGATGAAGGCAACAGGGTATTTTCCAGATTCAAAGATATTTACTTGATGTGGAAGAGGAGGAAAAATAATTTTGTCTGCCCTGATAGTGAAAATTTAGCTATTGCATTTGGTTTGTTAAACATGCTTCCTGGAACAACTATTTACTGCAATAAGATAGCTTTTGGATTCAACTGTGTATGGTTCTCATTAAATTGAATTCAGAGTCTATCCTATTGCATGCTACATGGATTGTAGAAAACTCATCCCTACACTACAAATTTTTTTATCTCCAAGATAGTTGCAAGAGAAATTATTGTGAGAGATGTGAACCATTCCCATCATTTTAAACATGGATAATTTTCATGGAGAGATTATTGGTGATTCCAAGTGAGGCAATCTGAAAAATAGGTTTTCACTATAATAATGTGTACCATGTTAACAATACCTGCACTTATAATAAAGGGACAAGGCTTTATTCCCAGTCTTTAGAAAGCTTTGTTTTATTTTGAACAATTGGCAATCTAGACCAAATTATTGTGAGAGATGCAAACTATAGGGATAATGGTTTTGTGGAGACTATTGGTGATGATCAATGAAGCAATATAAAACTTAAGCTTTCAAAGCACCTATCAGACCTACAATAATAATGAAGGGACAAAGCTTTATTTTTAGTTTCTAGATTGCTTTTTCTTCTTTCTTTTCAACTTTTGGCAATCTAGACCATGTTGTTGGATGTGTAAAATTAGATGCATAGAGAACATTTCATATCACTACTTATATACATTTTTGGGATATCTATCAAAGGCTTGTTTTATGATAATATGGATGTTTCATTGAATTGCTTTTATGAAGCTTTGCATAATTATTAATTGAAAATTTAGAAGAGGTGGAGAGAGGGGGAAAAGCGAAACATGAGGTACACTTCAAGTAAATGTAAAGATGCTTGAGAAATGGGAGAGGAGGGTTCACAATTAATATTGCCAATTTGTATGGCTAACCAATAAATATCAATGTCCTCAAGGTCATACTCAAAAAATGCACTACTTCAATCTATTTCTATCTATGAAAAGCTAATATAACCTATACTTACTAGCAATTTATTTTGACTTCAATATATTGTTTTCTAAGCTTATTGTAACTACAAAACTATACATATTGGTTCTATGGTTTTATATATTGATTCATATTTGTTTCTTTATGTAGAGATGTTTTGAACTATGAAATGAATTTAACATTTACTTGGTGGTTTTAAGTTTTACTTTTCTTTATTCTTGAAGTGATTTTATGGTGTTGTAGGTAATAAGGTTCATGAGTAGGGCCTTTGTGAGAAGCTTGGAGCTCTTTTTCCTTGTGATCTAGATGCAAATTTGAATACTAGCAGGCACTAAGTAAGTTTTGAAATTATTATTTTCATTTATTCAATCCTTTTTAATTTTTAAAGTCACTACTATTTATAATTTGCCAATGTCCTAGAATTGCATTTCTTAGAGTTATTTTCTATCTTTGTACAGTTTTTAAATAGTGAAAATGCCACCCTTATTATTTTATTCTCAATAAGGAAGAGCTACAAGACCTCAGTTTTTTTCTTCTTTAAAATTCCTTAGGTCAAACTACCAAATTCAACACACCCACACACACAAAGCAATACCATTGTTCATCTTCATTTTGAGATCCAAAGTAAGTATATAGAAATGAATCCAAAGGGGAACCATAGTAATAATTGCTTAATCTGGGTTGAATAACCATGCAAAATCACAATCATATTTTGCCTATTAAAATTGCTCCTAGAAGAAACCCTTAGAAGGCAAAGCCAGTGATGGACCCGCAACCTTGCTTCAAACTATCTCCATCCAACTATGAATATCCTTAAACATTGATTTTTTCCCCAAAAATCTGCACAATAATAAAATTCTTGCTTGTTTCGTGGAAGAATATTTTAAACAATCCACATGAAGGACCAAATCTAAGGTTTTGACTAACAATGAAATGGAACATCTCCAAAGAAAAAAGAACCATTGATTTGCTCCCCATATGTTAGATTCTTCAAACAAGCATGAGACTACCCAAAACCCATGAAACTTGGCCTTTATGGAAGAAGATCAATAACATTCCTCTTTTTCTAATCCAATAGATGGGACTAGATCCAAGTGAGAAGTTGTAATTGGAAGTGAACTTAAAATACTAAGAATCACCTACCCAATAACTATTTGTATACCCAACCAAGTCAATATCAATGCCTACTACATAGTCAATCCCATAATTATGAAATGAAATGCTACTATCAGCTAGACAGTCGATCCTTGATATTAGGTGCCTTTTACTCTCATTTCTTTTCCTCCTAATTATACCTGGGCAAAATGACCAACTCCAAACATAGTAATTATGTGTCACCCTATAGCACAAATCTTGACTGTTGCCAAGCTAATGACAAGAATGCCTCAGTATGAGAAGAGCTATGAAATTCTCTAGACTATGTATGGGTTTATTTTGAGTTCTAGTAGAAACACTACGGTATTCCCTACCCTAATCTCAAAGCATGAAGCATTTCCCCTATAAAAATAGATTCAAAATACATATTATTTTTCTATTTTTACATTTGGCCATGTTAATAGAGGAGGTTTTAGGCATATGCTCCTAAATTTATGAAAAATAATTTTAAATCTACTCAGAGCTTAGGACATTCAAGCCAATCACAAGTAGCTTGAACAAATATCTTTGACAATTTTAAAGGGTAAGCTAGTAAAGGAATACTCTTGAGAGATATAAATCACCAAGCAGTAAAAGCTTGGGTTTAATGTTTTTAATGTTTTGAAGTGGTCATATAAGTAATGTATCCTACAGTGGAGTTAAATATATAAAATTGTATATGTTTTCTTATCTCTCCTTATTTTAGATTTACTTTTTGTACACATTATGTAATCAATTTGCTCTAAATTATATTTATCTTGTTTTTTGGTTATTGAATTTTGGTGAGAAGCACCTAAACATTTAATTTTTATTTGTTAATGATTTACTCGGGTATTCTAGAACACACATTCCTTGAATTTAGCTTGCTCAAAATTAATCCTGTGATGTAGAGTATGGTCTATGTTTTGCAACATTGGATTTTGTTGTTCATAAAACCTTGAGATTTGTGGCAACCCCTATAATTTATTTTTAACAATTTTTTTCCAACCCTTGTAATTTCATATGTAGATGTACAAACAAATAGTTATGTATTATTCCATGTATTTTTCTCATGACTATTAGTAATCATGCCTACTATTTTGAATTACAAATGATGGACACTAGCAACAAAAAAGTCAAATTGAACCCAATCATAAAAAAATACAAAGTTGTAAAATAAGTCAAGAGTATTATTCTTGTCATAAAGAGGAAATTAGTGCTCATTGTCACCTACAAAAAATATAGAAACAAAGACCAAATGAAATAGATCCTAAACCATCATTTTACAGCAACAATAAGTTCATGACCGCATAAAAAAAAATCAACAAATAATAGATGCACTATCAAACTTACAAACATGCACTATATGTAAGGAATGCTACCCTAGCATGCTTGTTCATTCATAAAACAATAATTTTATTTGTAAATGATGTTTCAATGAGAAATACGTTCATCAATTTTCATCACTTGATAATATGGATCCAAGAGAACAACCTCCTATGTTGCAAAAGCTCACTCAAGTAGAAGAGATGCTCTTGGCAAGAGTAAACTCAATATTACAAGTAACCCACACTTGTGGAGGGAAATATAAATATAATGGCCACACGATTAGATTCCCATAGGACATAAAAAGTATTGCAAAAATACTTCCACATATAATTATACATATAATTATAGACCTAGATGTCCTAATAGTTTTAAGATTGCACACACGAGGAAACTATTACGACTATTATGCAAGTAGGAGTCATATTAGAGATGCATTGCAATGTAAGATCAAATATGACCCATACTATAGTGATACTGAATAAATGCATCCTACTTAGAATAACTCCCTGAAACAATTACAAACATTTCAGACATGCTTCACACCATAGATTTTTTCAAAGAAATAGTGGTACTAAGCAATGAATCTGATGCTAACGATCAACAAGCTCAAGATGAATCAACATACACATCATAATTTATGGTAAGCCTACCAGGGAGATGTCGTGAGCTAGGAATCATTAAACAAACACTACAAATAACACTATTGATTGGCTTGAAATAATCCATTCTCCAATAATTGAATACAATATTGAAGGCCTCCTTGATATGCCATTTCCCACACTCTTTCCAGATGGAAAAGCACTACAAATGCAAGCACAAATTATGGAAGTACAAATGCATGAATATCTATTACATCTAATGAGATCCCATGACCAAAGATTTGGAATGCATCCAAGGTTTTGATATTTTATCTCCAACCTTATAATGTGTTACCGTAGCCAAAGACTTGCAACGGTTTCCTTAAAAAAAATGCAAAATAAAATATACTAGCCACTATTGAAAACCCTCATACAAACTTGAAAAATATTCCTGATGAACTGTTAGCTAAGCAACTTATGCATTTCAGATATACCATGAGAGGGACAAGAACATATTGGAACAAGTGTTGCGCTGAGCTAACAAATATGATCAACCCAATAGGGTCACCCACTATATTATTCACATTAAGTGCATCAGATACAAAATGGCCAAATTTACAATGACTACTCTCAAATGATATAAGATTTACAATGTAATCAAATAAATTCGCAGAGATAACATAATCAATAACCCCCATACCACATCCCTATATCTACATCAACGATTCACAATATTTCATAAGGAGTTCATTGAGAAGCTCCTCCATACAAAAGAATATTGGTATAGGTACAAATGGAAACTTCGAGGGACCGCACATGTTCATGGATTCCTTTGGCTTGAAAATGCTCCAGACATGGAAAAACTTGATTGGAAAGATAACTTGGAAGTGGAAAGAGTAAGAAAATTCTTTGACACATATGTCATTGCTTGGAACCCTCATACCATATCTCATGGCAACAACACAACACATCGATCTCCACTTGATGATCCATGTTTTCTAAACATGACTGAGATCTTTAGTACAAATCCATCTGACGACTACGAGGAGATAATTAATCATATCCAAAGGCACACAAAATACACTAAGGGAACATGCCTGAACAATAGGAAAATGGGTGCTTTATGGCCTAGGTCATAGAACACCACCCTTATCCTATTGTCATTCAAAAATTTCCTAAGAAACCTAATTGGATTGACTATCAATCTTAAAGATGAGTCAATTCTCAACAAGGAAGACCTAGGAAGGGTTCTTTTAGGCTTTGAGGGGTTCACCACCAAGCAAAATCTTGGAAAAGACAACTTAGCATTCAAGTTACAAAACCTAACAATGCAAGCTAAATGAATGATGCAAATGATGAAATTATGCAACAGAAGGTTAGGGTATGTGTACTTGAGATTTTTGGAAATGTAATGAGGATTCTGAAAAAATGCAAAGAAGCTATCAAAATGTGTTATGGAAGATTAAGATTCCCTTACTATTGACTTAGTCTCATTGCTATTTTTTCAGGGCAAATGCAAAATCTTTAGATGCTAAAACTAGATTTGAAAGAATATCTAAACAATACCCTCAGGAGGACTAAGACACCCTAATGGCAACTTAGTCCCATCTAGAATTTCTGAAATCTTTGAATGTGGTCCTGAGGTCCAAATTTTGCACTTCCTTCTTCTCTAATCTTGGGTCCTGAATCTTATGGATTTGGCCTATAGGTGAGTTTTCGTAAAGATGAAAAAATTGCAATGCAACTTTGAATTTTTTTAACTTTGCACTTCAAATGATCTTCAAGTTTTCAACCTAAATCTACAATCATAAACACACAAGAAGGGGAAAATTATTGACTGCTAGTAAATGGGGGTTTGCCTTGGTTAAACCCCGTGTTGGTAATTAAACCTTGAAATGAAATGCAATGGAGGGAAATAATGAATGAACAACATGCAATGTTACAACTCACCAAACCCTTGCTATTAAATCTACAAACTTATGTCAAATGGATAGCTTAGATATAGATCTTGAATCAAAGGAATGCTTGATAGATATGGACTTGAATTACTTGCTTGAATAAAAACCCTACATCACAAATGTTAGCTCAAAAACACACATTATGTAATAATATCTTTAACATGATGCTTGAATCTTGATGATGGCTCCAAATGCTTGATGAATTACTCTTGATCTCATAAACTTTCCTTAGGAATGAATACTCAAGTTGCTAGGATGAGAAATGAATGAATGAACCTTATATTTATACTTTTCCATGCTTAATATCTTGAAATTACACCACAACAAGCCGACATATGAATTCATTAAATAAAGGAAGCTAAATCTCACCAAAATTTGAAATTAAATCCCAAAAAAAGCTTAAGGGGGACTAAGATGCCCTAGGTGGCATCTTAGTCCCAAGGCTAAAAACTTGGGGCACAGACTCCAAAAAGGGGCCTATTTAAGGTGCCTTTGAAATCAGGGTCCCAAGACCTTTGGGGGACAAAGACGACCTAGGTGGCATCTTAGTCCCGACCAAAAAAATTAGGGACACTTAGACAAAATCACTAAATTATCATTTATCTATTGATGTTTGTCAGGATTAGCCAGAAAAATATATAGTTTATTGGGCTTGTGGATGCAAAATAGGACCAATTAAGACATAAATAAGGATAAATAAAGTAAGGCGGGCCCAAAAAAGTGTGAAAATGCAAGGGTATGCATTTTCCTACACTACATTTAGCCCCCACTTTAGTGAGAGGATGAACTTTCTTCAAACTCACACTAAGGTAGCCAATCACGCAATCAAGAGGGGTTCAAATGTTTAAATTCTAGTAAGATAGGATGGCAATGACCAAGAGGGTGACCAATCCCCTAGGATCAAGATCCTATGATAGGCCAACATAGGCAAAAAGGGACATGCATGTAGATGATATATGAAGCCATAACTAGATCCTAAACATACACCATCAAAGATAGGAAAAAGGAAAAATGCAATGGATCAAGCTTCGAATGGCCATCGAACGCGTTGCAGACCGGGTCTAGGATGTTTGTCCAAAAAGGTTCACAAGTGGAACATGATGTCCACTATGCAAACAAAACACATGATCACAAGGGCTAGTGAAGCTAGTTGTTCACTTGGTGAGCCCCATGAAGTCCATATCAACATAATACCCCCATGACTATGATAATGAAAAAAGAAAGAAAATGCATGCTCACAAGGGCCAGTGAAGCTAGTTTTCCACTAGGTGAGCCCTAGGAAACCATATCAAAGCCATACCTCCATGAATTTAATAAGGTACAAAAACACATGCTCACAAGGGCTAGTGAAGCTAGTTGTTCACTAGATGAGCCCTAAGAAACCATATCAAAGCCATACCTCCATGACTTTAATAAGGCACAAAGAGAAAAATGAAACGCAACAAGAAAGAGGGATGTTTGATGGGATTTTTCTTAGTTTGTGTGAGGTCTTAATCTTAGGGGACATTGTTCCTAATGTCTCCAAGAGAGGACCAATCAAAGGATAAAATATTCACAACTTAGGGAATGCAGTGTGTCACATTACCACTAAGAGGAATGTAATATGCTAAGATAGATCAAGCTCTTGAAGGACATTACTCTCAATGTCACCAAAAAGAGAAAAACACATCGCATGAAATAAGAAAATCACATCAAGTAACATGGAAAAGAAAAATGCCAAAAAATAATGCCAAGATAATTCCAATGTATGCCCCCACTTTAAAGAAATTTATAAACACAATGTTGTGAGAAATTACTTTAAAGTAGCCAAAATATGAAGAAGAAAATGAAAAAGAGAGTTCTCCCCAGAAACACATAAAGGATATATGGATTCGAGGTCAGTATCTGTCTTTGCTACAATGTTGTCATAGAGCATGGAATTGTCATCATTCCCCAAATACACACAGAACTGGAAGAATGACACAAAGAGAGTGAAAACAAATAAAATCCTTTTGAGTCAAAATGGAAGTGACATAGGATATCTTGATGTCTTGTGTCATTCCCAAAAGGAAAACACAAGAAAAAAATGAAAAAGAAAAGATAAGGAAAATATTTTGGGTCAACATGGAAGAGTTATAGGGTGTCTTGATGCCTTGCATCATCCCCAAAAGGAAAACACAAGACAAAAATGCCAATGAAAGGAAAAGATCAATGAAAAGGCGAAAAACTTACGACATATAGAAGAATGAAGGTACAAATAGAGGAATGCACAAAGAGAGAGAACATCAAACAAAACATCACGGGGGATCACATTACACACATGCAATCAAACAAAAAGAAAGCAAAAAAGGAAGGTGAAAAGAATAGTAAAGCACATGCAAGTCAATCATCCAGTAGGTCATCTGCATTCCAATCTCGTTCAACATATGTGGAATGCAAATCACTAGTTAGAGGGACAAAATCAAGTATTGTACTGGGAGAATCACCAGGCTCAACGCATGGTGCATCACCCAGTCTAGGAGGATCATCACAATTGTTATCATGTAAGCTCATAGAAGAGGAAAATAACAAGTTCAACTCATTATGAACTTTCTCATCAATTTTAGTTGTTTTGTCATCATCCTCCAAGTTAACCACAATAGGAGGAAAAATGATAATACCCATGGAAGGTGTTGGTCCTTGTTGTGTTGGAGACATAGGATCTATTTGTTATAGTAATGGAGGAGGTTCATTGTTTATTGCTTCTATCAAGTTCAGATTTTGATTTTCTATGTTGTTCTCTTTGTTCATCTTTCAAGCAATAGTAAGAGATCTACGCCTATGCTCTCTAGAATTTTGGTTCCTTTTATTATGGTTTTCAAGTTTCTTTTGTGTAGGAGCAATTTTGTCAACCCTAAGTCCATTTTCTTCTTGTGGGGGAAGAATGGAAGAAACCATGGGAGGTTGTTCAACCACTTTCTCTTTGGATTTATAAATTTTCTTAAGAGGCGAATTAGGACTTGTTTGGTTTTCTCTTGGTCTCTTGTAAGAAATAGGTAAAGGATTTTTTATGGATGGGTCTTGGTTTGTTGGAAGGGATTTAGGCTCAATATTTTTTTCTTCAAGTGGCGGAGGTTCAAGCATGGGTCGAGGCAAATTCTGAAGGGATAATTTGGTTATGCATTTTTCTTTAAAATTTTGGTAGGATAGGAAAGGGAAGTACTCACGGGGTCTTATAGGTTCCATGGGCTCAGGCCAAAAATAGTTTAAGGAAAATTTTCCACGGGAAGATGGAGGTCTAAAGTCACTATGGTTCACAATGAATATTTCATTGCCGACTAGAAAATTTAAGCACTTATGGACAATGGATGGGATCATATTCAAGGAGTGAAGAAATTTGTAACATAGCTTCACATGAAATTGATCTGAATTAGAGATGATAAGAGAATAATACATTTGATTTCTTTGGTCCTACTTGTAAAGGGAGTGTGATCGAGCCCATTGTAGCACGAGAAAAACCATCATGTGTTTTAATCCATGCTTTCGATTTATCATATCTATCTTGAGTGATTTCATGCACATATAATATTTGTTTTGTGATCACATTCTCTCCAAGAGTGGGTCTATTATTGATTTTGTTGGCTATGTAAAGAGGACCATTAGGTGCATTTTTTATTGTTTCTTTTGAATAAAAATTAATGTCGATAGGCATTTCAGTTTGTTGTATACGAGGCTCGATGTCAATCACTCCTATCATTTTATTAATAGGACTTTGGTCATTAGTATCTATAGGATTTAGTTCATCATCATCTGTAGGATTTTGTTCGTTATTGCTCATTTTATTATCATTCATGTTAACATTCATTACATCAGGCTTAGTTTCACTAGCCTTAACAAATGAAATATTGTGGTTAGGCATGGGATTGGTAAATACTAGCAAGTTTTGGTTAGGAGAAGCTACAAATTTATTGCCTTTGTAATTCACACCTCCATTTTGGATATGATTAGAATCAATGAGGTATTGCACAATATGTTTAAGATGCTTGCAATGTTTTGTATCATGTCCTTTTTGTTGGTGATAAGAACAATAGGAATTATGTCTAAAGCTCAGAGGTAACGGCTTGCCAGGGTCAAGAGGTCAAACAGGAGGTAATGTAAGCACGTTCTTGTTTATTAGCTGAGCCATGATATTTTGAAGTGTGTCAGGTAAGGGAGTAAATTGATTTTGCGGATCCCCAAAGATATAAGGATTAATCTTCTTTATAACAACTACTTAGGTATCAACTTGTTGGGTAGGTTGGGAGGTGGAATTTATTTGAAGGAAACTTTTGTTTTGTTTTCTGAAAGGCTGGTAGGTGTTTTGGTTTGAAGATTCAGACTTTTCAGGATGGGTAGAGGTGGATTTAGGATCACAACTACCTAAGAAATTTTGATAGTCTCGAAGGGCAGTGCATAAGTGCATGAAGGAAGAAAATTTCGTCATCATAAGCTTGTCTCGTATCTTTATAAATTCTTTGTGAACATATTTTGAAGGTGAGAATCGGGAATCTTCACACTGATTTGGGAATAAAGTGATTGGTAACGAGAAATAAAGTTAGTGAATTTTTCACCCTCATTTTGCTTACATCTCATCAAATTAGCTAAGGTCATTTCAAGAACCATATGCACTTGGAAATGGTTAATAAAGGCTTCAACAAGTTCATTAAATGAATAAATTGAGTTATTCGATAATGCAGAAAACCAGTCCAAGGCAATGTCTTTTAAGGATTAGGGAAAAAGCTTAGCCAAAAAAATTTCCTCAAGGATAAAGTCACTACACAAAGTAGTAAAGGCATTAATATGAATATTAGGATCTCTCTTTCCTCCATATTTCTCAAATCTATGGATCTATATACCTTGTGGCACTAGAGTTCTGAATATCTCCAAAGATAGTGGGTTGCTTTTGACATAGTATGAAGGTGGACCATTTTTATTTTTATTTATGTTGGAAACTTGATGTTGAATGGATGAAAGGATTTGTAAAAGGTGGTTAATGATAGGATTATTTCTTGTGGTTTGAGATGGAGGTGAATATGGTGGTGGTTTGTATGTGTTGGAAGGACCAGTGAATGGATTGCTTACGAGAGGAGATATAAGATTAGATGCCACATAATTATAAGGATCACTAGTGGAAATGTTTGAGGTAGGAAGGATATTACTAGTTGGTTGCATCGTTGTGGTCACTTGAGGATTGGTATTGGTGGGAATTGAGGTTATGGTTGAAGAGGGAGGAGTTGGATTTCCACCTTGGCTTTGCACATTGTCTAAAGCTTGAACACCATTAGTGGTGGAAGGAAGATGTTTTCCAAATATTTGAGCTATGTCACACATAACTTCCAGTCCTTCATCACTTTCCATCATGTGGTGAATACTATCTATGACAAGTATAACAGTGTTTGAAATGTTTTCAGTACTCATGCTATCTTGTAAATGGGATAAGTCTTCATGCATTTTAATTATGTTTTCTTGAGGGATATGATCAACCATTTTTTGAGCATGTGGCATAAAAAAATTAGGCATAGAAAAAGAGGTATACAAGATATGGTCCATACCTAATTAACTAATACTAACACTAGGAGTAAGAGAGCTTGATAACCCAAGATCCACAACAAGTGTTTTATCGTGGGATGCCATGAGTCTTGCACTTCGTCTAACCACAATATTAGTAGTAGGACACCAAGTAGTACACCTCATGCAAGGGATAAACCAAATGATGTGCAATGAACACAATATCCTATGCTTACAATTACACTTGAAATGAAATAAATTAGAATAACAACAATTCTGCAAACTAAAACAAAAAATTGAAGGCAACCAACATAAGCATAGAAAAGAAATTTCAAACCTTGAAAATGGGAAAGTCAAAGTCAACGGGGACTAAGATGCCAGTAAGGGCATTTTAGTCCTATTGGTGTGATTTTGAGGTTCCAAGGATTGGAACAAACAACAGAGAGAGGGTTTTGAGCCGGAAACCCTAAGAGGGACTAAGATTCTAGGAAGGGAATTTTAGTCCTAGCAAAGGTTTTTGTCAGAAAACAACAAATTCTGAGTTGTTCTTAGGTTGCCTATCCAAGGACCTAGTGTTTGGAAATAGAAAACTATGTAAATGAATGCAAGAAAAAGTGACTAATGACAAGCAATTGGATGCAAAGTTGAATGCAATAACAATATTTATAAATGCAATTAGGATGATTAACAATGCACTTTTTAGTTTTTCAATGAGATAAAACAATGCAAGAAAGCAAAAGTGCAACCTATATGCATTTTCACAAATGCAAATATGAGAAACCCTAGATGCAATTTCACCAATGCAAGAATAAATGCAACCTAGATCTAGGACCTTGATGGAATCCAAATCAGAAAATGAATGCTCAAAGATGTCGGGTTCACCAAAATGAACAATAAGAAAATGGGTGCTTTATGGCCTAGGTCATAGAACAACACCCTTCTTCTATTGTCATTCAAAAATGTCTTAGCAACCCTAACTAGATTGGAAATCAATCTTAAATATGAGTCAATTCTCAACAAGGAAGACCTAGGAAGGGTTCTTTTAGGCATTGAGGGGTTCACCACCAAGCAAAAGCTTGGAAAAGATAACTTAGCATTCAAGTTAAAAAATCTAACAATGCAAGCTAACTAAATGATGCAAATGATGAAATTATGCAACAAAAGGTTAGGGTATGTGTACTTGAGAGTTCTGGAAATGTAATGAGGATTCTGTAAATGCAAAGAAGTTGTCAAAATGTGTTATGGAGGACTAAGACACCCTTACTGTTGACTTAGTCTCGTTGCTATTTTTCGGGGCAAATGCAAAATCTTCAGATGTCAGAACTGGATATTAAAGAATATCTGAAAATTACCCTCGAGAGGACTAAGATGCCCTAGGTGGTGACATAGTCTCGTCTAGAATTTCTAAAATCTCTGAATGTGGTCCTGAGGTCCAAAATCTTCACTTCCTTCTCTGATATTAGGTCCTGAATCTTATAGATTTGGCCTGTAGGTGAGTTTTAATGAAGATGACAACTTTTCAATGCAACTTTTCAACCTTAGAACTTTACACTTCAAATGATCTTCAAGTCTTCAACCTAAATCTGCAATCACAAACACACAAGAATGGAAAAACTTGTTGATTGTTAGTAAATGGGGGTTTGCCTTGGTCAAACCCCTTGTTAGTAATTAAACCTTGAAATTAAATGAAATGGAGGGAAATGATGAATGAACAACATGCAATGTTACAACTCACTAAACCCTTGCTATGAAATCTGCAAACTTGTGTGAAACGTCTAGCTTGGATATAGATCTTGAATCAAAGGAATGCTTGATAGATATGGACTTGAATTGCTTGCTTGAATTAAAACCCTACATCACAAATGTTAGCTCAAAACACACATGATACAAGAATATCTCTGAAATGATGCTTGAATCTTGATGATGGCTCCAAATTTTTGATGAATTGCTCTTGATCTCATAAACTTACCTTAGGAATGAACACTCAAGTTGCTAGGATGAGAAATGAATGAATGAACCTTGTATTTATACTTATCCATGCTTAATATCCCAAAATTACACCACAATAAGCCGACATATGAATTCATTAGATAAAGGAGGCTAAATCCAACCAAAATTTGAAATTAAATCTTGAAAAAAGCTTAAGGGGGACTAAGATTCCCTAGGTGGTGTCTCAGTCCCAAGGCTAAAATCTTGGGGCACAAACTCCAAAAAGGGGCCCATTTAAGGTGCCTTTGAAATTAGGGTCCCAAGACCTTTGGGGGACAAAGACGCCCTAGGTGGCGTCTTAGTCCCGACCCAAAAATTAGGGAAACTCAAATAGAAGCATTAAATTATCATTTATCCTTTGATGTTTGTCAGGATTAGCCAGAAAAAAAAATATATTATTGGGCTTGTGGATGCAAAATAGGACCGATTAAGACATAAATAGGGATAAATAAAACAAGGCGGGCCCAAACTAGTGTGAAAATGCAAGGGTATGCATTTTCCTACACTACAATGCCTACATAAGAAGGGGAAAAAATAGAATGTCGATACAAAGCTCCATGGAAAGAACAAATTATCTCTACATTATCATGTGACAATGATGGTAAAAAAAATATGAACCATCAAGAAATGATGAAAAATTAAACATACATAACCCATAAATGATTTCAATATAGAGAGAAAATATAGATTGCCAACTTGTCATCTCACGAACACTTGTTCTCAAATACATTGCCAAGTACACATTAACATCAGAGAAAAAAATAGAGAGTTGTGTTAATATGCTTACAAGAATAGCTACAAATCAAAAACCTAAAGAAAAAGCTTTAACAACATACCGAAAATTCATGATAGAACTTGTGGTTGAACGTGATATTTGTTAGTGTAATTAATTAATTATTACACTAGCATAAGTTCACTTAGGTCTTAATTAATCATATTAGTCCTAGGTTGCATTTAATCATTTAATAATGTTGTTGAGATAAGATTCCCTTTTAGAAGATGAGTTGTCTTTTCTAGAACTTATCTCCATCTTGTTATCATTCCCTAGGTAGTTGGTTAGGGTTTCTTGTTGTCACATGAAGTGTGATTTGAACACTTGGCAGCATTTTTTTTCATTCTAGGTTTAGCACTTGCCTATATAATCAGGCATATGTACTCTTTGTAAAATATCTATTTTAGATCATAATAGAATCTCTATTTGAATGTCATTATCATACTCTATTTGTGGTTGAATATTTCTTCCTGGCAAAGGTCCTCCATTGAAGACTATAGCTTCATCAAGGACACTTGTGCATCCATCATTCCAACATGGTATCAGATTTTTTCCAGTGAAGGTTCATCCCAGGATCAAGAAAGTTTGGCTAGTGAGATTCTTTGCAGGCGTAAGGGTTTTCTTTGTAGGCTAGTTGGTTCTACTCGGGGACCAAGCTATTTTATGGTGCAGATCAGGCTCTATCCGACCTCTCCATTGCGCTCAGAAGGCCTCAAAACCTATAGATCGCCTACCCATTTGTCCAATTTGGACATATTTCATCCGGGAGCCATTTGAGGTATCTAGGGTTTTTTGCATTTTGTACGATCCGTACAACTTTTGCAGAAATTAAATTTCCCCTTCCAGTCCTCCATCATGGCAAAAAAAAATTAAGTCATTGGGCAATTTTTATTTTCAAAAACGGACAAATTTTTCTATAGTTTCTGTAAAAATTCTTTTTCTGGGCGACTGGCAATTAAAATCCGTGGTCGGCACCATTTTTTTTTTTTCATGGGCTATACTTTTTGGTTTGGTCAACATTTGATTTATCTGCAGGTTTAAAATTTTTATCGGCATTTGTTTTTAAATTTTTTGAATTGCAATACTTTGCAATATTCAAAAAAAAAAAAAATTGTCGATCGGCCCTATCACATCGGCCGACATCACCAGACCGTCATATCACCGTCCCCGGTGTTTTTTCCCGGCCCCCGACGAGGCCTCGTCGTCGCTGCCCCTGGTCTTCCTCAACGGTGCCTGCTCCGCTAGTCCGTCGCTTCGATGCCGCCCATTCCTAGGGCACACTTGTTTTTTTGCAGCCAGATAGCCTGCGGTCCTATCAATGACCAAGGGCTCCATTTTGTTTGCCCGAGGTGCTTGATTCTTGCACCTATTTAGACTGCAGGCCCTAATAGGGAAGTTTTTTTCAAATCGCCATATCTTCGCGCCACGATGTCAAAATTCGACAAACAAGATATCGTCGGAAAGAGGATTTGGTCTACTTTCCAGTGGTGCACTCTATTTTGCAGAATTTGTTTGTCAAAATATTCTACAGTCAATTGAAGTCAAAACCCTAGTTTGGACATAAAGGCTCATATCTTTGCAACCATTGATCAAAATTTAGCGATTCCAACGGCATCAGGAAGGTAATTCAGAGCTCTTTTCATCCATCCATTCACTTTGATCAATTTTAGCTCCAGGTACTCTTGCATTGGTTTTGTTCAATTTGGTGCATTTGTTCCATAACTTGGATATCCTGAAGCTTGGGAAAAGATTTTTTATTTTGGGTGGCATTAGTTCAGTTGCATATTAGCTTTGAAAGTTTCTATTTGTTGTTGAAGGTCATTGTCTTTGTATTTTTGGAGAAATTTTTTTGTACCTTATGGGGCTTACATATTATCCTTCTTCTCCATCAGAGACTATTGGTATCCCTTCACATTTAGTGATTCCTTGTCCAGAGTCATTGATTGAGGCTTCCATCATCATCATTCATCAGGAAACATTCCATTTTCCAGACTTGACATCACAGGATGGCTTTACTTCAGGGATTGCTGACTTGGCCACTTCTATAGGTTTGGAGGACATTCTTGAGGGGATATCACTCCTCTATTCAGATCTTACTTTGGAGAGTTCCCTTGAGTATCCACATTTCATTGTTTCAACCTTAATTGGGAATCTTGAGACTATCTTGGGGGCACTTGGTTTCTCTTTAGAGATTTCATATATGAGACTTCCTCCATCTTCATCGGATTTTCTTCTGCATCTACCATTGGATTGGCTTCAGTCTTCTCTCAGTGGTTTTGAGGACACTTCATTATGGGAGGGTAATCAAGTCTTCATCTATTCCTTCGATGGAAGGAACATCACAAAGTAGTCTTTGGATCATGTTCAACATCAGTTTCTGCATCATCCTAATTTGTCACCTTCTACATTGATTGGGTATGTACCTGAGTGGGTTGTGGCGTCTTCATCTTCATCAGGCAAGGAGACACATGAGCAGCTTTTGGAGACACCATCTACATCCTTCCTTCCTTCAATCCTTATCTGGAATGGGAAGCATATCTGCACTTGCACCTGGTTTTGTTTCTTCCGAAAGGGAGACAAGTTGTTTGTTGACATTGGATCATGTTTTGTCTACATACGCTTACCTTTTTTGCAGGTGATCACATTTTCTGAGGGGGCTATATTGTCTTTCTATTTCCCTCCTAGGGGGGGGGCGCATTGATTGTATTGTATCCATGTGATGATTTTGGTCCTTGGGGGGATGATGTTGAGTCCTCCAATCATCACCTTTCTGCATTTTATCTCCATTTTTTTGGAGAGGAGTTTTTCTTCCCACTGGGTTTTCCCCCTTTTCCTCGTTTGTGGGAGATTATTTGCATTTTCATTCTATGTACATGGGTACCTAAAATGGCCATCAGTCGGGACCCATCATCATCATGCATAATCATTGCATTTTTCATTTCCTCCCTAAGTTGCACTTATGGGGGGTGTTAGTGTAATTAATTAATTATTACACTAGCATAAGTTAACTTAGGTATTAATTAATCATATTAGTCCTAGGTTGCATTTAATCATTTAATAATGTTGTTGAGATAAGATTCCCTTCTAGAAGATGAGTTGTCTTTTCTAGAACTTATCTCCATCTTGTTATCATTCCCTAGGTAGTTGGTTAGGGTTTCTTGTTGTCACATGAAGTGTGATTTGAACACTTGGCAACATCCTTTGTATTCTAGGTTTAGCACTTGCCTATATAATCAGGCATATGCACTCTTTGTAAAATATCTATTTTAGATCATAATAAAATCTCTATTTGAATGCCATTATCATACTTTCTTTGTGGTTGAATATTTCTTCCTGGCAAAGGTCCTCCATTGAAGACTGCAGCTTCATTAAGGACACCTGTGCATCCATCATTCCAACAATATTGGAGCATAAGAAACATGTCATATGCTCCAAAAATTTCCCCTTGTCATCTGTAACCGATCATTTGTCATTAAATGTTGGTTGAAAAGTATTCCACCGCTTCACAAGAACAACAAATGACAACAAACTCCAATCAAGCTACTTACATTCTTATATGCAATGCCCTCCATAACTAGAAACAATAACATTACTTGAATCTATAAGATCTATCTCCTATTCTTTATGTCGCAAAGGATGTAAATGGAAAGAGAGGAAACAAAAAGTAATAGTCAATGTTTTCCAAAATTTCTATATTATTCCAAAGCAAGATTCAAAACATTATGAAACATTCCATTGGAGTGAATTATTCTTATACAAGACTTTTTGTGAAATATAGATTGACATAGGCCTTACTAAAGATACAATAATAACAAATTGGAACCAAATGAATACAAACACATATGATGTATGGAACATTAATCGCACAACTGATAGAGAAGCAAATGCTAAAGATGAAGAAGATAGTCGTAATGAGGCAAACACAACATATACATTACAATTGAATGAATGGGAATTATTGTCATAAATGGGACTTACTAATAATGTCAATCTAGATGAGCTCCAAATACTCAGTAGGCATGATTCTGATAACAACAATGAATTGGATCAACATAGTGTACACCCAGATTTACATGCCACTGCAATTGACTTCATAAAGATGAGTAAAATTTGCAGCCAAAATGAAAACATGGCCATTACCTTCGATGTCCCAAATTATACATTATTACCAAAACAAAATTAGCACTCACAATAATTACAAACCACTACAAAGATCAATCCTTAAACAAACCCTTACATATGATCATTCAAGGAACTGCAGGAACTGGAAAATCATATCTTATTGCTTGCATAAGAAATGCACTTCAAAGTAAGCTACCACAAAAAAAGAGCCAACTGCTTGCTTTAACTCCCACAAGAATCACTACATTTGACATACATGCATCAACTATACATTCAACGCTTAGGATTCCAATAAAAGAAATGAAACCATTGCAAGGACAAACACTAACAACATTTCAAGAAGAAATGAAACACATAATGTACATCCCCATAGATGAAATGAGTTCCATAGGCCCAAAGCTATTATTAAAGATAGATAGTAGACTACGTGAATCATCTCTCTGAACACAAAATCTCTATTTTGGTGGTGTATCTATAATTCTAATAGGTGACCTAGCACAACTACCACCTGTCATGGATAAACCCATTTACGCATCACGCTCCAATTCCAAACTGTTATGTGAACAATTTACTATGATTTTTACATTACAAACAATGTTTCGTCAACAAGGTGACAATCCAATTCACACACACTTTCATGACAACATTAAAAAACTTACGCAATGCATAACCGACACACCAAGATTGGGAGATGTTAATGACCCGCACAAACAAACTACTTACAACTACTAAAAAATAAGAATTTGACAACTCCATTCACCTGTTTGCAATAAATGACATAGTGAGACTACACAACAAAAGAATGGTAAAATAATTAAACCTCTCAGTTACAATAAGTATTGCAACAAACACAAAAAATAAATTAAGCATTGATACTCAAGATAACCAACTTGAAAAATAACTCCTATTATGCAAAGGCCAACAAATCATACTAACATCAAACTTATGGACTCAAGCAAGACTTGTAAATGGATCCCTTGGGGAGGTTGTTTATATTGTTTACAATCTAGGCTCAAAACCACTAGATGTTCTAATGTACATTGTAGTAAAAATCAATAAGTACATTGGGCCACCATGGAACCAAAATATCCAAAGATTATACCTATAACACCTATATCACTAGGTAATCATAGGCAAATTCCATTAACAATGGAATAGGAAATTACTATACATAAATCCCACGGCCTAACCCTACAAAGAGCAACAATTGATATTGGTAAAATAGAAAGATAAGGACTAACATTTACAGTTGTATCAAGAGTAAAATCATTAAATGGACTTCGTATTCAACCAATGTTCTCTTTTGAGTGGTACTCCAGAGTGCAAAACAATTCATAAACAATTATCAAAAAAAAAGAGAGGAGGACCGCTTACAATTACTCTCACTATGAAAAAATGAGGTATACACTTGCCAATCCAATCTCTTTCACATTAACTTTCAAATTACTTTACACTACACAGTTGACACTATATAGATCTTTACAAAATATCTTCCCCTTCACTAATTCAAATCTTTTTGGTATGCAAGTGGACACTAAACAAAATAAAACATATTCTCTAAGCAAAATTTCTAGCATCTCAACCCAATACAAGTTGCAATGGAAAAAGATAGGCGATACATGGAAGGTGCAAGATTGTTTCCTCCTCAACATAAACTACATGTATGTATAACACTTCCTTCTCTACTCAAACTCTATATTACTTATTATTTCACAACCAATTATATTCCTACAAAAAAAAAGCTCAACATCAATTGTAAATTTAATTACTTTGTTTGTAGAATATCTTCATAAAAAAGATGAATCAATATATGAACCAATTCTATTCCCAACAAATGTATAAAGATGTTAATGGTGAGCACAAACAACAACTCATCGTCAATTACAATTCTCAAAATTAATTGCAACATCAAGCTATTTATGTAAAATAAAATTGACCTATGTTGATGTTGGATGTGTTTTCTTAATAGGGTCGGGCTTCGCTTCAAGAATAAGCATCTTTTTAGAAAAAAATAACATGCAAATCAAGTTGGTTCCTAGAGACTTTGTTGGCAATGTGACTACTTATTATGTATGTATATTAAATTTCAGTCTTAGATCAATTCATAGAGATTCAAAACAAAACAATTGCATGCTATCAAAAAGGTCACTTCAGCTAAATTGCCTCATAATTCAAGACCGTTGTTTAAGATAATCTAGTCAGAGCTACATGTGAGTTAAAAACTTATACCTTATACTCATTAATTTTTCCATCCTAAACCATCTTAGTTTTAGATGTGTACCGCAACAGTCAAAATCACATCAACTAGCTTCATGGAAACTCTACTAGCACTGTGACTGCTTATTATTTATGTATTTGAAATTACAGTCTTAGTTCATTTCATAGAGATAGATTTATCATTTCATTTCTTAGTTCTTGATGAATTGTATTGCATCTTTATTTCGATGAATCAAACCATGATGAATTAGACTTTCAGTTTCTTTTGAATTGGTGGTAGAGGTGACAGTATGTGACTTTTTGATGTTCCTTTTGCAGTTATTAACCTTGCAAGAATTTTTATGGGATGTTGAGTAAAAAATGTTTTTTGATTTTGCAATATGTTTCCAAAATCAACACACAAAACTTTTGCACAAAAGATTTACACAACATTTGTGAAAAACAAGCATTCCAACAAGCCAAGACTTTCTTGAGCTGGCTTCACTATTGTTCATTATGTTGGTGATGTAAGTTAATGTTGGCTTCAACCCTTACAATTTGATTTCGTTATGTGCTTTCTGTAATGTCCAGTTATTAAAGTATCTAATTTTAATATTGGTGTGGGTTACATATTAGGCAGATCAATTCCTTGATAAGAACAAGGATTACATAGTAGTAGAGCATCAATACTTCTTGAATGCTTCAAAATTCCCGTTTGTTGCAAGACTTTTTCCTCCTCTCCCAAAGGAGTCTTCAAAGTCCTCAAAGTTTTCTTCCATTGGTACACGATTTAAGGTATTTTGGTGCTTCATTTTCTGTAGATATATGATCTATATTATGCTCTTTTTGTAGCTTACTATTATGTTTCTCGTTCTAATATAACTATAAGAATTTATTAAATAGTGTTCTATATACAAGTCAGCTAATAGGCTCGTTTTAGAAATTTAAGAGAAGGATTCATAAATTATAACAGAAGGATAGGTTGGTTATCCATGATAAATCATAACAAAATACTAAATCCTAGACTATATGTAGGACTTTGTCAATAAAGTTATTTCTTGTAGGTGGCTTGAATTTTTCAGATATCTTTTTAACAACCAACTATGTGGCTTTGTTCCAACAAGAGGATCGTTCTCAAGATTCAGATATGATAGGTAATTTTTATTTTTTTCATTTGGTTAGTTCTCATAAAGTATGAAAAAAGCTATCCATTGGTATCCACCTAACTTGGATTTGATTTTTTTTGTTGCATGCTATATTATGGGCTAAAGTTTGAAAGGAAATCAAGCCTTTGCAATGGTGTTGTGCACAATCCATGTTAAAAAATGGAATGAAATGGAAAGCATTGCAACTTAAATGTTTTTTCATAAAGCAATAAGGTTTACCTTGCTAGCTATGAGTTGTGGATTTGATCATATAACATGTGATTTTGTTCTTTAGATTATTCTTAGGTCAACACCTAGAAAATATTGACTTTACAATCATGCAAAATATTATTACACTACAAGCAACCATGTAGGTGGCCTAGATGATGATGATGAGGTAAATGTTATTTTTTGTGCATCAATCAAAGCCTAATTTTGATAAATGCTTCATGAATATTGTTATGATTGCAATGATCTAGCATGAGAGAGGATGGAAAATAAGTATAATAATTAAATGCCTATTAAAAAGATTATTAAATTTATGTCTTTTGGCTTTTGAATTTAATGTGCTAAGGATGCACAAATTTCATATCTAAGATAGTTTGTAAGAGATGTGTGGAGATGAAATAGACATATAATTTGTCTCTAAATTGAATTTTCATATCGATTATTATCATTATTCATCAATTGAAATCATAATAGATAGGAAATCAAGTGTATTCCACAAAGGATAATAAACAACATCTACCATAAAAAAATTTGAATGGTCATTTGAAAAAAAAACTATGTTATTTCACACCCTAATTTTAACATCTAATATACTTGAATTTTTTTAGCAAAATATAAAAATACAATTGCTTATTACATAATAAAAGAATAAATTTTATGGAGAAAATATTAATTAAAATATCATAAAGATAAAAATGATAATTTCTATTATAGAACTTAAAGATGATAAGTTTACAAAAAATAATTAAAAGATAATTGAGATAGAGTAACATATGTAAAGTTAAATTAACCTTAGTGAATTAATTCATAAAATTTAAGATAATATTATGTAGTAAAATAAATGTTAGTTTTAATTTTAGATGATCTAAATTTTTAATAATTAATATTTCATCCTTAGGAGGCCTAATTTATATGTGAATTTCTCTCAATGTCATTAGGAATACATAGATCACATAATTCATTGTGATATTAAGCTACACAACATTCTTCATCACACCAAGTTTTAAAACATTCTTCTTCACACCAAATTTTATGTTAAGGTGCCCAATTTTGGATTGGGAAATTTCATGGGTAGATATTTTAGCCACATACTAACCACCATGACAGAAACATGACGATATTTGGCTCCAAGGTAGATCTCTAAACTTCAAATCAATTATACACCTCATCTCAAACATAAATTATACAAAATATAATTGACATAACCATTGCACCTCCTCTTGTGCAAGTGCTAGTATTATTATTTTTTTATTAGAACTTGTAGGAGAAGGAAGTGTAAGGGTTACATCAATGAAAAAGTGTATTTGAGTTAACAATTTATATTTATTATTGTCTACATAATGTTGTAATACAATTTTGAAATACATATAATATTGTTTGAAATAATTGAAAAATGTTTATATTACATATTTGTTTATAGTTAATCAAAGGAAAGATTTGTAGCAAATTCAATTTTGAAGAATTTGTAATTGATGATTCTCTTCACTTGTATGAAATAAGGCTGCAAAGAGTTTTTGCTTGTTTATCTCTTTTGTTCCTACACATTGAAACAAGAAGTTAGTGGGCTTATATCATAAATGCATGGTTAGTTTTATGTTAAGTGTGCACAGTGTAGAAAATAGAATGTTTGTGTTAAGAAAAGGAATTATAGATGAGGAAATATAATATTGGTAACATGGGAAAATTGTTCAATGTAGTATTGTATGAATGTCAACCTTGCACATGTACACCATGAAATTGTGAATATATTAAGTTAGAATTTCTTTCTATAAAGCATATACTATGAAGATGGTAATGAAAAATAGAGTGAAAGTTTATGTACAAAAGGTTGCATTGAAAATTGCATACCTAAACTTATTATAATGAGAGTAGATGTAGTCAAACTCTTCCTTTTTTCTTGAAAATTGTGTAAGGATTATTTTTCATTCTTGAATATCAATTGAAGGGGAATATTGGTTCTATCCAAAGACCCTTTATTGATTTAATTCTAGACATAGTTTTAAAATTTAATTCTTGTCTTTTTGTTTTTTCAATATCGATAGTTGCTTTGTTGAGTGTTAAACCTTGGGATTTATGCATAGTAATTGTCCATACCATGGATAGTTATATTTATCTATAATTACCTAAAGATATGGGTGTTACAGGTTAGGTCATATTGGTTCCACGATGGGCCATTGTAATTATCAATCACACTACATACAAAGGTAAATCAGTTGGTTTAGACCAACTGTGTACATAATATCTAGTACCTATCCAAGAGACTCATTTACAATCCCTACTTGAATCCACAAGTTTGTTGTTAACATGATTTGTTGGCCTCTGCATAGCAATAATTCTTGGGGAAGTTAATCAACATCATTATCGATATTCAAATTTATTTATGTTTTTTATTGCAACACTAAGTCTAATAGAAATATTTTGTAGTATCCACACTAAATCCTTTTTTTGTGTATCCACACTAAATAATTTGTCAAAAATAGGTGCATTGACTGGTCAAAGTCTTTTTTTTCATCATTTTTTAGTAATTTTTTGTGCAATTCATTAATAATTCCCAATCTTGTTCAACTAGATTTGCATTTTGCATGTTTTGTAATGTTCAACAAAAGTCAATTCGAGTTTAGTGTCATCTTGATGACAAAAAAATATTTTTAAAGTAACATTTGTAGTGAATTGTTCCCATAGGAATTTGGCATCTGAGTGTGATACATAGATAGGTTTATCTATAATAGGTTGTAGTTGCACCAACTCACCTACAATAATGGTAAATGTGTCATCAAATCATAGGTGTTGGTGGGGGAAAGCTTCAAGCAATCTACTTCCTATTTTTACCGATAACTTTGGTCATATGAAGCTCATCTCATTAACAAGGAGGTATTTCATGTGCTTCATATCTTCTTGAAACACTAATAGTGACTATCCCTTTAATGGCTATATTTATTTTATTAAAATATTAAGGTTTGAATGTATGGTTGAGGCATGTATGTTGAAAGTGTAGCAATTCTAGTAGGAGCAACAACACGGAGCGAGTTAGCAGATGCTAAATTATAGATTGCATGATTGATGCAATGAATTAGATAAGATTTCCCTATAGCTTTTACTCCTTACATGATCATATGCAAAGGTTTCTTAAAATAATTATCATTATAGGGTTCTTTAATAATGGAAATTGTTATTTCTTATTTAGGAGGTAGTGGATATGGTGGATCATTCAACTCTAATGTGGATTGGTCATCTTGTTGGAACATCTTGTTTGTTCTTATGAAATGTGCAATGTCACGTAAATGTGGAGGTATAGTATGTTTATCTCATTTGTTGATATTATCAAAATCATGTCTACCAAGAATTTCAAGGGAATTTAGATTTCCACCACTAGCAAGGACCATTTGTGATAACAACTCACATTCATTCATTTCTATTTTATTTCCTATATTTATCTCATTATCAATATCCTCAACCTCTTCATGGCTAACCTTTATATAAATTTTGTAATTGATATTTCATGCATAGTATTAATTTATATTTATTTCCTTCCAATTTGAAATAATTTCATCTTTAATGAGACCTATATTTGTGGTGAAGTCATGAAAATGCTTGTATATAAGTAGGCCACTCCAAAATAATGTTTTGAATCCTCATTTGTAATAGTATAGAATTGAGGAAATGCATTGACAATTACCTTTTATCTCCTATATTTCAATTTGCACTCTTTACGATAGGAAGAAAATGATAATGATCATGAAATTCAATCAACGCTATTATTTCCATCACAATAGGGTGTTGTATGTAGGAATGTATATAGCTCAATTATAATGTATTTTAATTTATATTTCTTTTAATTCAATGGAATAATTTTCCCCCAATATTTAGTGTCATAAATGAGCAATTGTAAATAAAAAGGCAATTTTATAGCATACGACATTATCTCTTGTGCACCTATATCACGGTTTGCAATAATCTCTATTATGAATTTTATATACGTTGCTAGAGCTTGGTATTCTTGTGTTTGATTTCTACATATATGTGTTAGAATATTAATACAACTCTCAAGTTTCCTTTCTACATTAGATGCATATTTGGTAGTATATTTAAGAATGAGCATTTCTTAAATGACATGTTGGTAATCCATATTGAAATCATTTATGAATTATGTAAACAGAACCTATCATCATTTCATGCAAGGGAATATGTTTTCTTTATAGATTCATCATAGGACAAGGAAGAGGTAACACATTCATTCCAAGGATATTTATATCGACACCTTAAGAAATCCACCCTTCCTACATATGCATGTTGCTTCAATACATTTTGTGTGCCTCTCGACACAATTGATTCGATCTTCATAGTTAGAAAATATATTTCTAGAGAAGATTATAGTTGTATTTAGTAAGCATAGATCATCTTACAAAGATCAATGTTGTGTGTTATTTCTATCAAATAAACTACAAGGGTTCCATGCATTGATATATTTTTCAAATAATGAATTTTCTCTTTCTATATTTGTGTAATTTCCTTGATCAAGGTTGTCCATGACTAGTGCACTATCAAGCCAAAGGAATCCATGTACATGTGTAGACCCTCGATGGTATCATTCATATTTATACAATAATTTGTTGCACAAAGGAGCTACTCTATCATTTCTTCATAAAAGACCATGAAAATTTGATGCAAGTATAAAGATGTGGTATGTGGGTTATTAAGTATGGTATCCATGCGGTCTTTGTTAGTTTTTGGTCTAGATGTTATGTCATTTAAATTAAATAGTCATTGTAAATCTAGCCATTTAGTATTTGCAACACTTAATGTGAAGAAGAGAGTAGGTGATCCTATTTGGTTGATCAGATTTGAAAGTTGACCATGACACTTATTCCAATATGAGTGTCCCTCTTAAAGAAGATCCAAAATTCATTAGTTTTTTATCCAATTGAGTGTCAGGAAATTGTTGTATATGGAGACAAAGTGTCACATCTCAATTTCATTGCTTGCATTTAATAAGGATGAGTTAATTGAAATATTTAAAAAATGGAATTTATCATTTAGTATTATGGATTCAAGAAATGTAATAATATATATAAAAAATGAATATCTTGCAATTTTATGATTTAAGAGAATTATTTCATAATGACTACCGATTAAAGGTTGCTGATAAAGTTGGAAAGTGCAAGAACGTGTGTGTGTGTAGGAACAAGTTGAAGAATGATAGCTTGGTTGAGGCAAGGATGCTTAGTCGAATGACAAAAGGTAAGAAAGAATAGAATCTGGAATCTCACACACCATAGTAGACCATGATATCTACATTTGTTAGTAATCGATAAATATCATTCTTGCTTGTATGGATTGAAATTTGGTTAAATAAGCGATCTTGTGAAAGATGAATCTAATGCATCCTTTTCTTACCCCGTCTATCTCAAAGTTTGATATAAAATGATATTGTAAATGCATTTGAACATATACAATTATCATAATAAAAATGATTGTATTATTTGTTCTTTTTGACGAACTTGAAAATGGGCTTTAGATAAAAGAAATGGAAAAATAAACTAATATGTATGCTTGTGAATCCCTACATGGAATATATATATATATATATATATATATATACATATATATACCCACATATATATATGCTTTCGCCCATATATATATCCATATATATGTATATATGTATGTATGTATAGGGTTTCACCCACACACACACATATATGTATATGTATTTATATATATGGTTTCAATATATATATATACGTATTACCATGGGTTTTAAACAATGAGTTCTTTCTTTAATTCAAAACTCCCATATTAGAAAGTAACAGACAATGCTCAAAAATAGAGGGGAAGTTGGCGGCTAAGTGAAAGGGATATGGAAAAAGGAATTAAGACCATTATCTCCAAAGATAAAAAAGAAGATATTCTTGGTTAGAGGGGGACAAATTGAGGAGGAAATCTAGCAAAAAGTAGGAAGAGATTAAGGAAAAATCAACAGAGGAAAGGAGAACAAAAAGAATGGGAAGTTGATGCTAATTCTAACAAAGGAAAATCACCAACAATCGCATATAAGGAGAGGTATTCTCAAACCTATATTATATGTTTATTTTTTAGTCGAATGGTTATTCATTCAAGTATGTGCTTTTTTGAAGCTATCATGTACTTCTTGTGCTCTTATCATGCATAACTGTGGCTCTGTATTAGTGTTTCTTTCACTATTTAGTTGAACCCATATTTATCTTTGTAAGCCTTGTTTGGGGCCAATCTATAACGTCCCGCCATGCAACTCCATAATACACAACTGCAACAATAGCAAAATAATTATTTAAAAAAAAATAGCTATAACATTGAAACATAAATAATTAATTAATCAACATAAATATATCACATAACATCCACCTAGTCCCATGGGGTAACATGGTGTGTTACTCGAAACCAAACCAAACCATTTACAATGCTAAACGAAACCAAACTAGATAAATGATATAAGCGTGAATAAGAAATAATATAAATATAACATTCAACCAAATATGACTAAGATAAATAAATAAAGTATGATTAACATATGATTACATTACTTCAGAGTTCAAAATTACATTCGTGGAACATATTTCCACATATACAAAAAAATGTGAAATTGACATTACATTACAAGTTGTTTCCCTTATAACATTGGGAAGAGTACATCATAATCCAAAGAATACAATAATTAAGAATTGAATGTACATAACAAGGTACAATCTTCATCCGTGTGAAGCTCAGGGATCACTACAATTGCTTTCGCACCACGATCACCACCTGGGGACCGAATGGGTGCTTTGCACATTTCCACTTGACCTTGTGAACTCGAAGGAACACCCCCCGTGCAAGGAGTCGACAATAAAGAAACCTCATCCACAAAGTCAAATACATAAAGGACTAACACCACACAACTCAAGACCACACACAAACATAAACAACAAAAATAATAAAAACTTCAGAGGCAACAAAAACAAGGGAAAACAACAGACATAGTGGGAGAGTGTCATCGCATGGCCTTACATGGATTCACCAGACTACCAAACATTAGGAGTTGCCTCCATCTATGTGGATTAACGAGACTACCTAACACTAGGAGCTGCCTCCATCTATGGCTAACCAAACCTCCTATCTCAAGGTGTCGCCTCATAGGGTGACTCATGTGGAGCCACTTACCTTTTGCAGAGACAAGGTAGTGACCTTACCAACCAGGTCTTTCCACCCATCCTTAGCCTTTGAGAGCACTAACGATAGGGGTGAGGTGCATTTTTTAGTCTTGTTGTGTGTTAAATAATCCAACCCACTACATATATTAATTAGGTTATCACTTATTTAAGGTAACTCTTCCATGGGCGGCCACTTATACACCAACCCCCATGAAGAGCCACTCTTCCCTATGGTTACCCCAAAACCAAAGACAAGTAAAAGGGTGTAACTCAAATCTCAAAACATAAAGGCATTCTTTCCAAAACGGTACGCACGAGGCATGACCATCTCGTGACTACATAAAGTATCAAAACTCATAACACAAGGAGGTACTATCCATACACAAATTCTCAAGGTAAAATGGTGCAACAATAAATGCACAACCACACAATTTCCCTCAGCCTCTGGAGGTAAATAAACATTTACCCAAGAACCAAAATAATACATCTTTTCCGAAAACATGAAACAAATTAAATCAAGTTCCTAGACGCACAATAAATAGCTCTTCACAAATAAATAAATCAACAATTCATTTTTACAATAAAAAACAAACTCTTTTAATGATACATTAATCCAATTAAAACCATGTTTCAAAGCAATATGAACTAGACATAAACAAACATATCACGCACAAATAACAAATCCATCATCTAAAAATCACTTAGTATAAATAAAACTATAAATCAAATCCATTCCAACTTATAATATTCATGGTGGAAATAAAGTAATTTAACTTAAACTATTAAAGTAATTATAAATAATTTGTGACTATTTTAGAAACTACTTTAACACTTGGATATTTATTTTCCCACATTAGAAAATCTGAATTTCTTTAATTGTTTCTAAATCAAATTTAATAAAGACAAACTACATTTTCTACAATTATTTAATCACACAAATATACTTCGGAAATAAAATATTTAATCTTAAACTACTAAAACAATTATAAATAAAATGTGTATAGTTTAATCCTACACAATATTTATTTCCTGGTTTTATTTCTTTTTCCCAAACAAAATAATCTCTAAATTTGCTTTTTCCATGATTGTTAAATCTAATTTGCAAATTCATTTCAAAATGCAAGTCTAATAAAATAATATTTAAATTTGTGTTTAAACAATGTAATTTTGTTCTTTAATTCCAGAATTGAAACTACTTTTGCACTACTACAATATTTTGATATCTACTTTCAGAACTTAATTTACATAACATCAACTATCTCATCAAAATTATTTTTACATATTAGAAAATCCGAGTTTCCAAAATTGTTTCTAAATAAGAATTTAATAAAGAGTAGTTGTTTTACAAAAAGATATTTTTTTGTTCATTTAAACCAGAGGTAAAAATAATATTTACACAACTTCAAAATATCACTACGTGTGTGTATCGAACATTTAAAAGAAATATTAATTTATAATGTTGTGCTGGTGCTGCATATTTTAAAAGGCAGATTTAAATGCATAATTTAACTCCAAAACGACAGATATCAATACATATATATATATTTCATGATAAAAAAAATATAAAATAAAACACACTGTAAATATCCTCTTTAAGAAATTGTTAAGTTCACGTTAACACAAAGCATTATAAAAATGTTGACCCACACACACACACATATATAATACGAACACAAAAGCTACAAGAAATTGGGTACAACCCAGCTCATGAAAGAAAAATTACTCCAAAGAGCAAAATAAAAACCAGAATGGCAAATTGCAACCATCAAATTAAATAAGGAAAAATTCAAATAAGGGGAAATTACAATACTTCTGGCTGGAAAATATTATAAATGCAACTATTAAGACGATATTCAAACAAACGATGGAGAAACGAAGAATAGAATTTGCATAGGAAAAAACAACATGGGGACAGTTCAACCAATCACAATTCTCAGCAAAACAAATGACACTCTCAAGCAGAGTTTTCAAAAAATAATTAATACAAGCCCATGAATATATCTCTTTTGAATAAAAAACAGAGGATAAAAATTCTTCGATGCTACCTGGAGTCCTTCACTTGCAATCAATTCGAAGACGAAATGCCACGTTGAGCATTTTCCAGCCAGCTACGTTCTTCACCAAATACTGAAATTTGCAACCTCCAGAAGAATTTTCAAAGAACAATATCGAGGACAATTTATAATTCTAAACTCTTATAACTCTTTTTGAAAGAAAAATACAGAGATTACATTTTCCAGCAAATCTTCAAAATTATGAATTGAAGACAAAAATTGCTTTCCTTCTCTCTTTTCTCTTTTCTTTTTTTTTTGAAAAAACCTAATTGGATATAAAATCCCAAGATGGCAATTATTCATTAACATAGCCATAATCAAAAAATTTAATAAACATTACTAAAAACCATGAAAGTAAATAACTCAAATTATAAATCATACCCACACGAATGAAGTACGGATATAAGACATGAACCACAATGACTAAACCACGGACACAGACGGGGGTACTTTCTTTTCAACTCCCTAACCACATCAAACCATTGGGTATGTAAGGCGCGCTTAGACTCGACAATGCGGGTGGAATCGGCACTCAATACCTGTAGTCTTGCATAACACCAAACGTTGAACAACATATACAGATGCATATAAACTCATAATTAAACACATAGTGAAAGAGAATTGCGATGAGGTAGGGTGCTCACAGATGAGCGATGCAACACCGTCTCCTTCACCCGAATCATATACAGTAATCAAAATTTAAACACATCATCATCATAACACAATCAGTAACATCATCATAAGAATAAGTATCCAGCACATGTGTCCAAATATCATAAGCAGAGAAACATAATTGTCTGCCAACCAACAACATGGCAAAATAGATGTCTATCAAAGTATCAAGTATGCATCAGAACATAACCAGAATCCAAAAAGAATCAACACACACAAACAAAGCAGTATCATAAAGTTTCAGTAACATGAGAGGCACTACACAATCCACCATGTTGAGATTTATTACTTAGGATGCCCAACATACATAGGTATTGGGCTAAACACCCATGATAGGTTCCCACCCACATACAACATTATCCTTGTAGCCATGGTTGTTTGACCCGACCTTTGTCGTTGCATTTTATTTATCAAGATAACCTTGTCTTGTACATTCTATTTGTTTGGAGGGAAAATGTACGATGTTTGACTTATTGTCTATGAATCATTATATGGCTGAATGGATGTCACCGTTCGATGACTATTGTTTCATTAGTGCTTCGTGAGCGTCTATCTATTGCTAGCCGAATGATTTATATCATTTCATTATTATGTCTATTGATGATATCATTCAATCCTGTATTATGTTTATCACACCCACCATTTGGTGAGGTTTATGTGGTGATTAGAGCCCTGCTATAAGCCTGGGCCAAATGATGTACTCATCATCCCCATGTATTTTTTAATCTATCGAATAATATCACCTTACTATGTTAAAAGAGGAGTATGAACGATGTTATCATTCAAAGGATACCCTTATGTCGAACGTTGTTAATGTTCAATACATGAAAACAATGCATGATGTTATTCTGTGTCACCATGTTTTGGGCCATCTGAAGCCGTGGGTTATATGAATCATTTGAATCATCTCTCTCATACAAAGTGTCTATATGGATATATATATATATATATATATATATATATACACACACACATGTACATTATCGTTTTAAATCCAATGTTTAAATCAGAATCGAAAGCTGATCATACTCTGTTTCTTATAGATAAAAGGTGCCTTCACCTTATGGTTGACCAAACCATAGCACAAAATTTAATGGATAAACAAAGGTACTTAATGATAATTGATATCATGTTATTGATTACATGATAACATGCTTATCGACACCTTTGTGTGAAATATAATTACTATTAGAATAGAGCAACCAAAATTATAGTGTTCTGATTTTTAAATGAATAATAAGGTGGAGAATCTATGACCATGATCACAGTATAGGATAAATACACTAGATCCATATGGATTTGAGGCATATTTGATCCACTAAGCCATGATCCCAATGGGATATTCAAAATCACAAAGAAACTAAGAAACCATTAAACTACCATGAAATAAACATGAAAGCTTGATGGAAACCTATTCTAAGACCTTAAATCTTATCCCATTGGGGGGGTGGTGTTGCATTGATGTGGAATGGCAACCCTTTCTCAATCCCTTAGACAATATGAGCTTTTTTCGATCGGTTTTATTGAAGAAAACCAACGAAACCGATGAGAGATGAATAAAACAAGATACAAAAATTAGTTTAATGTGATGAGATGAGTTCTAAATGCTATGATGCTTGATAAAATGGATGCAATATATGCTATATGTAAACAAATTTCAAAGATGCAAGCCATAACTATGAATTTATGCAAAATAAGCTAATATGGAAGCCATTAATGGATGCTTAAGCTAAATGGATGAAACTTTAATCTAAAATGCTATTAAATATGAAACATGGAAGCAAATGAGTATGAATTTCAACAACACAAGTTTTCTATCAAAAGATGGATCCATTTGTCTCCAAATAGTGATCTATTTATAGGAGAGAAAATGAAAAAATCAAGAGTTCAGATTGATTTGGTCAATCAATGGTCAAAATGAAAAGGAGGGTGAAACATGGATCAAGGATTTTCATTAATGGATGAGAACCAATGTTCACATTGATCAAGAAAATATCAAGGGTTGAGAATGATTCAAATAAACACACTGCAACAACTTTGAAAGTTTGTTACAAAGTTTGTTTGAAAGAAATCATTTTCAATTTTGGAGCCAAATAGGAGAATATTCCTTTGGAATATTCCCTATGCAAGTGGATGGGAGGGGAAATTAGTAATTTAGTTAATTAAAACTAAATTTGAATGTGAAAGATGAGGAATGATATGGTATTCATTAAATTATTGATTTAATAAAAAGGGAGATGCAAAATAATATTTAATTAAATAGCTTAGGGTTATTTAATTAAATAAGAGGGCTTTAGGGTTTTAAATTAAATAATTTGCATTATTTAATAAAAAAGGGTGAAATGTTAGTATGAGAGGGGGTGAATTAACCCAATTAGGTTGATTAGATCAATAGATGAAAATGAGGCATTTGATTAAATAACTAGGTTAATTTAATCAAACAAGCGAAAAGAGGATGGATTTCAAGACAAAATGATGTTAATATATTGGATTCAAGTGTGCAATACTGTTCAGGACATTTTTAAGTGTCTACATTTTTCCCCTCTTTAAAGTGAGGTACCTATTATGTTGGTTCAAAGACGCGTTTTTTCCTCACTGTTGTCCCAACAGAAGGAATTAAGCTAGTTCCCTGCCCCCTCGAGAGATTGGGAATTTTTTTGAATTTTGGGTTGATCTCACGACAAAGATGCAAGTTTAGTTTAGCTCAAAGAGGACTAGAAAGCTCAGATGTCTGATGTAGGTAGATTTGATGATTCATAAACAATCATCAACCATGGGTAGCCTCATGTATATTTTTAATATATATTGCCCAGATTCTATACTTGGATAGAAATATTAGTAAGAATAGAAGAATAAGATAGAATGGGAATGACATAGAAATAGAAGAATGAGATGGATATCGATTGACCATTGATTTTGAGATTGATTCATAAGTCCAAAGAGCCTATGATCATTCAAGAATTTATTAGATATGGTGATGAGATTGATGATTTTCTCATTTCTAGGATTGAGACTCTCTATCATTCTTTATTTTTGATATAACACATAGGTTTGATGCATCAAGGTATTTGATAACCAAGATGGTGTTGTATCTAGTGTGATGGACTTTGACTCTGCAAATAGATTGGATAATTCTTGTTCACACCTTAACATACGAAAACCTTGTTGGAATTTAGTTTAGAAGTTTAGAATATTTTAGACCAAAGCATACGCAATAGTCAACAATCTACTCCAAATGACCTCCCTCCACACAACTAAGCAAGTATGTGCCAAGATTATTTTACAAGAATACCCCACAAGCACAACTAGAAAAATATAATGATTGATGCCCCATTCCTTTCTCTCTATATCGTTGAGACATCATCGAGAGGTCCTCAGAATGGTTCAATAAGATAAATCATAAGCTAAGATAAAAAAAAAACATTCAATTTTATCTATATCTTTTGCCAAAGGCGTGTTTTGTTTAGGATAAATATCCAAAGTGATTGCCAATGATAATGCCCTTTGTAGGAAGGATGCATCCTAGGACGTGTTATCAGATGCTAGTGGGTTGATAGTTGTTTGCAAGGCTGTTGATATAAGGTTTGATTGACATGCTTGATAATGATCAAGAGTTTAATTTTTGCATTTAAAGATTCTACTTTTGTTGATTGTTGTACTTGTTTTCTGTTTGTATTACCAAAGGGTGAGTGTGACGATTGATTTATTATGGATGAAAGTTTATTACGAGTGAGTTAAATCGGATGGGTGGTTTTGGATTTTGTAGGATATTTCAATGTTTTTTTTTTACATTTTGCAATGTTTTGAGGTTGTTTTTGATATTTTTGAAAGTTTATGTGAATGTTTTGGTTTTTGATTATTTGAGGTTGTTTAGGGTTTTCTAAGTTTTCTACTATTTTGGGTTTTCAATTTTCAAATGTTTTTGTGTTTTTCTAAGTTTTCAAATGTTTTGGGGTTTTCTAAGATTTGACCAAGAACCTAACCTAAAATACTATCCTAGGGGCCTCAAGGACTTATCAAAGATGAGCCTTGCCTATGTTATACACGTAGAGACCATGTAGTTCGACTGACTTGACTTATTGTTGGTGGGATATGAACACTTGATGGATTGTCAGTTTATTATGACAAACTCCTAAAAGACTAACCTAGGGTGTCTCGGGGGCACATTAATGATGGCCTTGCCTGTGTTCAAGCTTAGAGACCCATAGTTCAAGAAGGTTTTTGGATTTTAGCTGCATAGGATTTTGATGTTTTAACTTGTTTATGGATTTTGATGTGTTTTGGATTTTGAATTTACAATTTTTCGAATGTTTTTGGATTTTAGTTGTACAAGATTTTGATGTTTTTTGAAATTTGACGAGATAGGATTTTAGTGACACATGATTTTTATGTTTTTTATTTTTCAAGTGTTTTTTATTTTGATGAGGTTTTAAATGTTTTGGATTTTTCAATGATATTGATGAGTGTATGGATATGTGACAATTTCAGTGATTTGTTTTGGGATTTAAAAAAAAACCAAGCTAGGATCGATTGATCTAATTGATAGATTACCAATAGCGATAACATTGTTGAGGATGCACAACAATACAAGGATAGTGCTGAACAACACAAAGATTGGGAAATGATATATCCCAGATGATGATGGATTGATTGGATAAGATATATTAATATTTTGAAGATTAGGCTTAGAACAAAATCTATTGGAATGATTTGATATGAAATTGAAGTGCAAGGTAGATGTAATCGATATTGACTATTTGGATTGATGTTCAATAAAAGATAAAGCTTGATAAGAAACATCTTCTCATCAAGATGTTCCACGGGCTAGAGATTTAGATTTTTGCTTACAATTGTTTTGAACAATTTGATTTTGTGTTTTAGAAAATGTTTAGATCACAACATGAGTTATAGGATGTAGCTCAAGATTTAATCCTGAAGCAAGATGTAAGTATCTACCCCTAGTGTCTAGAAATGTATGGAATGATGTGGGTGGATGCATGGATAAATTAATGGATTCATGGATGGGTATGTGAAGGATTCCAAGGATTATCTTGTTATAGGATAACATGTTTGGATAGAGTATGCCTTTGTGGACAATGCCTCATGGCTCATATAATGTTGGTTAGGATAGGATCAATGATAGTGACCCATGCATGTCAAGATGTTTACCATAAGCAAGTGTGAAGTACATACCAAACCTTTTCCAAGATCAAGATAAGTTAGATTGGATGAAAATGGATTGGATAATGAAGGGTTCCTGGATTTATTATGGATAAGATGGATGGAATGCATGATTTATTATGGATGGGATAAGATGATTCTACCTGAAATGGTGCACATAGATGTTCAATTCTACTCATGATGCTTGTTTTCCAAGTTTTCATCATGGCACTTGTCCAAAGAGCCACCAAAGTGGTTTTCACTAGAGGATGATTTTTTCTCTTGACTATTTTCTTGCTTTTTTTATTTTTTGAAAGTTTATGCTCATGTTGAACCACTTGGTGGTGTTGATGTAGACATTGTTGGTGCTGATATATATGTTTTTTTTGTGATGTTCCGATGATATCTTGATTGGAGGATTTGTTTTGCTAGGATACGGGTGCTTAAATGTAACCCTTGGATTATCTTATATGCTTTGTCAACATTGGAGTTAATCTCATCTAGATGTGCACATTGTGATAGAGTGCCCTTAGAGTCCTTATGATAAAGAGTTGTTGGAAATACACAGTCAATACGAGAGTTGGATACCATGGATGTTGAAGTGGATGGTGGAATGTGTTGATTGATATGGGATGCAGATGGATTGGTTGGAAGTTTGAAATCTTTGATTCTCTAAACTTGGGATGATGAGTAATGATGGTTGGATATGGAGATTCAATTGGGACCAACTTCTTGATATACCTTGTAGGTCGCTCTTGAAGCTTTCTTTTGTATCGATGGACTATTTTGATGGATGTGTTTCCCTTTTTGACTTTGTTGCATAGTTTCTTTGACTAATAGAGTGTGATAAGGATGATTTTCTTTATTTTTCTTTGGTATCCATTTTAATTTTCCTTGCCCATTTTTCTTTGTTGATTCTTTTTCTTCAATAATTTTCTCTTTTCTTTGATATAAACCTCTTTCTTTTGGTTGGTCCCAATTATTGGGAGGAATGATGCATGGAAAGTGATTCATGATGGAGTTTTGATAGCCATTTCATCATAAGGACTCTTCGTGCTCCCCATGTTGGTGTTTGCACTAGATAAATTTGAACTTAGTGCTATGAGAGTATTACTGACATGCTTTGATTCTGATTTTGATAAACCATTTCCTCGATGTTCAATATTGTTTAGCTTTATTGATTTTTGATAATGATTTATATCCTTATACTCACTTTCTTCAATCTATATGGAGGATGTGTTTGATTTTGATGCTTCTTCAAAAGGTGTTGATGCTTTACAATCCATATAGGAGTCTTCCCCATGATCCCTTTCTACTTGCTCTTCAAAGGAGGTTTCTGATTTACCATCCATGCAGAGGTCTTCTCCATGATCAATTTGTGACATGTCTATAATGGATTCTCCTATGTATTGATCATGTGTAAAGATATTAAGAGTAGGATATTATTGTTCCTTAGTGATGATATCAAGAGTATGAGACTCTTGTTTTGGATGAAGATCATCTACATGTCCATTAGAAGTAAGCATCTCATGGGTAGATGGAGGAGTATGTGATATATGGTTATGATCATTATTTGTGACATAATGTATAGATTGGAGAATACCCATTAGATCATGGCAGTATGTTGGAGAAACGGATTCTTGATCTTGACTCTGTGTGGTGTTATCTTTAATATGCTTTGGTTCATGTTCTTGGCATGGATCAATCTCAAAAGGTGGATTGTTTGCAAAGGGTTTTTGAATTTATTCATTGTGCATGGGTATTGCTCAAAATTTTCTTGATCTTCAAGTGAATTTTGATCAAGTGTTGAATTAAGGATTTCTTCAATATTAGTAACCATGAGTTCAAATGATATCAATATATCTTGTAAAGGACCATTTCTAGGCTTTGGTGAAATATGTTGATCATGCTTTGGAACAAAATCTTGAGATATGTCCTCTAACTCATTGGGTGATGTAGAGACATTGTCAACATGATCCTCGGTAGATGAATCTTGAATTTTATCCTCAAAAATGCTGGTGGGGATATTATCAATGTTTTAAAACATAGGATCAAATGATGTTAATGCTTCTTGAAATGGATCATTGTTGGATATTGTTGATGGGTTTTGATCATGATTAAAAAATGACTCTTGATGTAGGTTGATTTGATCGTTGAATGTGGTAGAAACATCTTTAAGGTGCTCATTGATGGATATATCTTGATCATTATTTTCAAAAATTGTGGTGGAGAGATTGTCACTGCTATCATTAGTGGTTGACTCTTGATCATTGTCATCAACAATTATTTTTCCTTGATCAAGAAGGTCTTGGATGAGATCTTTGAGTTGAATACAATCTGACATGTCATGACCTTTTGTGATTTGGTATTCACAATAAGCATTATCATACCATGCTAAATTGATGCTAGGTTCACCCCCATTTAATGATTTTGGAAGATTGATAAGTTTTGCATGGACTAATGTGTTTAATGTTTATTCAATTGGCTCCCCTAAAGGGGTGTAGTCACATTTTTAATCTTGTGAGATTTGTGCTTGTTGAGATCAATCTAGTTATGATTCATCTTGGAGATTTGGTGATTTATCTTGTTGAGGTTGTTGATTTTGATATCCAACTTCTTGATATTGAGGGTGTTGTTCTTGATATGGTTGTGGAAAAAACTCCATGTTTTGATGACATTGTTTAACCAATGGGAGGGTGTGTCGATTTTGGGGTGGAGATGTCTCTTGATGATATGAATCAACAAATTTGGTAAGTGTAACAATTTGATTTTGATACCCTCGATATAGTTGATTTGGTTGTTGGTCAAGCATATTTGGAATATAAACTTGTGGTATTTATATGAGATCATGCACAAATTGATTTTAAACAATGTTTAGATTTTGCATCATATATTGGAATTGAACATTGTTGTGGTTGGGAAACACATTTCTTTGATTTAGGTAACCTTGATTTTGCATGGTGTTAGCTTGATTTGGATCAATACATTTAGTTGTCATTATATTGTTTGGATTTTGAACAACATTGGTGTGATTTTAAAATGTATCTATCCCATAGTTCACCAAGTGTAGATTTGATATGTTCATGTTTTATAAGTTTGTATTTGGTATACTCACATTTGGAGTGTATTGATTTGATGGGATAATGTTGCTTTGTTGAAGACTCATGTATTGATCATTTGGTTGATATATTTGTAGGTTTTGACTTTGATTCAAATCTACCATAGGGAAAGGTTTTCCAAAGTTTAGATTGGGCATACTCACATTTGTTTTAGCATCGAGGTTTGTAGGATATAATGATCCCATATGTAAATTGTATAAATATGAGTTTTGATAATCAAATGGTATTGTAAGGCTTTGATAGCTTGGTTGATTTAGATCACTCATGGTGTATGAATTGAGTTTATATTCCATGTTTTTCTTGTGTTTTCACCTTGTTATAAAAGTGAACCTCTAAGGTGTTTTTGGAACAATGATGTGAGTGGATGATGAAAGGGGTGAATGATACGGGAGATGAACTTTCTAAACTTTTGAACAACACTTTTAGACAAAGAGGTTTGGATAAAAAGGTGCTAATGAACTTGTAAATCTAAATGAAATTTAACATAGACTTGTTCAAAAGAATGATGACTAAATCAACCAAGTGTATGGAAAAGGATCCATTTCACACACAACATAGCTAAGTTAGGGGATTGGTTTGATAAATGTCTAAGTCCAAAGTGTTGATGTGTCCAAAGGTTTCTAAAGTTGTTGATGAAGTGAAATGTAAAATATGATGAAGGTGGATGAAATGTTTGACCCAAAATTTTAACCTAAAAGGGACCTTTGTTTTGCAAGACCAATATGGTGAGAAACATGCTATACCTCTAAAGTGATCAAACCCTAAGGACTCAATGATTTTGGTAAAATAGAACTCAAATGATTTTGGAAATAAGACCCAATGATTTTGACAATAGAACTCAATGATTTTGGATAATGAAAATCAATTATTTGGCCAATAGAATTTGGACTCAATGTTTTGCAATATTTTCCTTGTCTCAATTCGCTTATTTTTTGGGGAGTCAAAGTTTGAACATACATCAATGTGGGGTGTTCATTTGATTTAATTTTAGATTAATGAATTTATTTTTACCACATACAATGTCTTGCTTAAATTTCAAACTAAAATGTGTATGTCAAAAACATCATTCATTTCATAAAGTCCATTATGTAAAAATCATGTAGTTAGGGCCATAGTTACCTACGTTAACTTTGGAAAGTATGGATTTAGATATAAACCAAGATACTTAGAAGTATCCAAGGATAGAATCCATAGGAAACACCTCAATATCAAGACTTTTCAAATGGTATCCATGCTTAAACCAAAGGGTTTGAAATTTTGAGAAACTTGTTGATGTGTGTTTGAAATGTTTTGGAACTAAGAAAAGTATTTAACTAACTCACAAGCATTTACAATCCTAGCTCAAGTGGGTGTGTGTTTCTTAGTAAGCTTACCATCACCCCCTGAAAGATGATTAATCCATGAAGATGAAATAGACAAATAGGCTATGTTAAGGAAATGTACCGTCTTGACACGCTAAGTAAAAGAGTCCCTTCCCTATTTGATTTATTGCCTCAACCGAAAATTGGATATGGTAAGTAACTTCTTGGAATAGTGTTATTCCAATGCACTACCTTAAAATACACTTTGAAGATAAAACTGGTGAGCCACTACTAAAAAAGGTTCTTAATCAAGATTTTTGGGATAAACTGGTGCTTATACAATGTGATGGTTCACTCAATTAAGAGGCCTCCCAACCCTTAGAAACATCTAAGGGTTTTGACATATCACATAAATACTAAGGGAGATATTCATCAGTATAAGACAACAACACCATCTGGTTAATGACTTTCATCACACCATTTTATTTATATATATAGCGGATCAAAATGAAAGCACCACTTGGGTCATTCCCTCTCACAAGTCGAGAGGCAGGCCCTCTAAAGGTAACACAAATTATGAAGCTTAAAATTCTTTCATCACCCAAGATTACCAAAAAGTGCAAGGGGAGAGGATATGCGCTTCAAAGGAGAAAGTATACTTGTGTGTTTCTCTTCAACTAAGATCGCATGAAGTGCAAGGGGAGTGGGTACGCACAAAAAACACACTCAAGCAAAGCAAATAGGCATTCATTTTAACCTTGAAAATCATAATGAGTTCATTTTAAGCACCAAGTTTAAGTGTTTGATTGTTCAATTTTAAACCAATATTGCAAAATAAGGATTTGTGGGTCCAATTTTAACCAACTTTGAGTGTAAATTTTAAACCCAATGGAAGTTTAGTTGGTCCTAAAGCATAAATTAAAGCAACATATAAAGGGTTATAATTGTCCCATAAGTGTTTGAGAACACTATTAAAATGAATATCAAATGCTTTTTAACTTCAATGCTCCATGCTCCTCTCCAAATCTGCAATCCATGCTCCAAATTTTAGATGAAATCAAGAAAACAAGAAGACATTAGGGTTAGATAAATGATTAAGCATTAAAATCCTACAACCTAGACCAAGTTGTAATGTGATTTGACTTTAGGTATAAAAATAGAAAATTTAACTCTACCAAAATTGAAAAACACCTATATCATTGTGTAGGGCATGAAATTCTACCCCATTTCAAAAAAAAGCTTTGAAAAAGACCTCTGTATGACCAAGATACAACCATTTTAAGATAGATTGTAAAAGCAAAAAATCAATAGTGTCACTATAGAAATATAGTGACACCATTGCAAATTGTGACGCTTTTTGAAATTATTGTGACACTTTTTTCAATTATTGTGATGCCCTTGTAATTATTGCGATGCTTTTTTCAATTATTGTGATGCCTTTGCAAAGGCATCGCTCTGGTGAAGAATAGCGTCACTTTGTCAGAAACAAAGAGCACAAATGCATGATCGTCATTTTTTGGAACTTGCAAAATACATGAAAATTAAGAAAAAATCATCAAATTCAAGTGGTTAAGCCCTCCTTCTAGTGCCAAAATGTGACCATGATCATAGTATAGGATAAATACACCAGATCCATATAGATTTGAGGCATATTTGATCCACTAAGCCATGATCCCAATAGGATATTTCAAAATCACAAAGAAACTAAGAAACCATTAAACTACCATGAACTAAACATGAAAGCTTGATAGAAACCTATTCTAAGACCTTAAATCTTATCCCATTGTGGGAGTGGTGTCACATTGATGTAGAATGGTGACCCTTTCCCAATCCCTTGGATAATATGAGCTTGTTTCAATCGGTTTTATTGAGATTGGTTTTACTGAAGAAAACCGATGAAATCAATGAGAGATGAACAAAAAAAGATACAAAACTTAGTTTAATGTGATGAGATGAGTTCTAAATATTACGATTCTTGATAAAATGGATGCAATATATGCTAGATGTAAAAAAAGTTCAAATATGCAAGCCATAACTATGAATTTATGCTAAAATGTATGCAAACTAAGTTAATATGAAAGCCATTAATGGATGCTTAAGCTAAATAGATGAAGCTTTAATCTAAAATTCTATTAAATATGAAACATGGATGAAAATGAGTATGATTTTCAACAACACAAGCTTGATATCAAAAGATGGATCCATTTGTCTCCAAATAGTGATCTATTTATAGGAGAGAAAATGAAAAAATCAAGAGCTTAGATCAATTTGGTCAATCAATGGTCAAGATGAAAAGGAGGGTGAAACATGGATCAAGGATTCTCATCAATGGATGAGAATCAATGTTCATATGGATCAAGAAAAGATCAAGGGTTGAGAATGATTCAAACAAATACACTTTGTAACAACTTTGAAATTTTGTTTGAAAGAAATCATTCAAATTTTGGAGCCAAATAAGAGAATATTCCTTTGGGACATTCCTTATGCAAGTGGACAGGGGTGGGGGGGGGGGGGAATTAAAAATTTAGTTAATTAAAACTAAATTTGAATGTGCAAGATGAGGAATGATATGATATTCATTAAATTATCAATTTAATAAAACGGGAGATGCAAAATGATATTTAATTAAATAGCTTAGGGTTATTTAATTAAATAAGAGGACTTTAGGGTTTTAAATTAAATAATTTGCATTATTTAATCAAACAAGGTGGAATGTTAGTAGAGGGGGTGAATTAACCCAATTAGGTTGATTAGATCAATGGATGAAAATGAGGCATTTGATTAAATAACTTGGTTAATATAATCAAACAAGAGAAAAGAGGATGGATTTCAAGACAAAATGATAATATATCGGATTCAAGTGTGTAATACCATTTAGGAAATTTTTAAGTGTCTAAGAATCAAAATTCAACGATATGTGAACATATTTTGGTTGGAAATGGAACGAATATAAAACATTACACTATCTCAGGCTGAAGGATACTTTAATTATGTTAAATCTATTTTATTTCACTAGAATTGATTATTCTTGGTCTTGTAAATTATCCATGTTCCATTTTGAACTGATTTATGATACATATGAGACAAGGGAACACTATTTTAATGATTCCTTTTATATCTTAATTGAGATTAGTTGTTACTAAAAGATCAAATGGAACACCTGAACGAAGTTGATACTTTTTCTGAATATGGAAACCTATATGTAAGGAGGATTTTTATTTTAATATTTAGAATGTATAAGCATATTCCAAATTGTGTTTATTTCCAGGCATATATGTGTACATGAATAAATGCTTCATTTATGCACCTGCACATACATACAATATGCCTTCTAATTTGATCTTGAATTACTCATTGATTAAGATTGTTTAACTTCATTTGAAAAGGAAAGAACTATAGAAATGGAATGGTGTTGGATTTCAATATGAATCTTAATGAAAGGATAGTTGCATGATGAATAGATGAATGCATATACCAGATTTTAGATGCAATCTTTGTTGATGATATTTAAATGGAATGATACAAGAGTACTAAGATAGAATGTAGCACACTGGAATTATTATGCTAGTGGATGGTATAGAAGGGAGGGATACCCCTTTTCTATGGAAAAAATTTCTTCCAAGAATGGGTGCTAAAGAGTGTAGATTTGCTTTTCCAAATCTAATTTGAGTTGTATTTTATGCAACATGAGCTTGGCCAAGTTTTGAGTAATTTTTATTTGGACCAGACTATTTATTATTTATCCTCTTTTTGTTATATCATTATTTACCTAACATGGAACTTGCATGTTCTAATAGTAGATAAAAATGCATGTAGTTAGGCACACACATATTCCACCTTGAAAACTATATCTCTTGCTAAGTATTTCGTGTAGTGTCAGATATTCTTCGATGGACAAAAGAATTCTGAGGAAGCATTGCTTCATGGTTGGGTGGAAAAGCACCTTAACCACATTCTCGTCCACCTATGGAGACGAGCTGCCAAAAAGGAATTATATTGGAATTCTATTTATGTACTTATATCATTGATGTAATTAATGTATTTTCTTTGAGGTTGTTGAATTCCAAGTCAAACTTTGTAAATTGAATATTGACATTTGAAACGAATATTATTCATTTTTATTTATTTATGGACATAAAATTGATAAATAGAAATAGCTATGGGATTTATGTCATAAATTTTATATTCATAATGTAATTTTTAAAAATATTTTGGAAATATTAGTTGGGCATGTTACATTTGGTATTAGAGCTTAAGGTTCAACTCTAGTCCTATGAGCCCATGATGGTTGAATTAGGGAATAGTAGACCCCTAACTAGATTTGAGTTACCTAGAGAATAACCAAATCTAAATTGGTTGCAGGAAATGGGAAGGTTCAAGTCAGAAAAAAATAAGGGAAAAACCATTAGGGCTTCGAAGAAGCCAATTATCAAAGAAAATCCCAAACCCAAGAACCAACCTGAGATTCATGATGATGAAACTCTAGCACACGCCTTCACACATCTCAAGTCGAAAAGAGGCAAAAATATTGAGGAGTCCAAACGAACTCTTAAGACTAAGAAACCAGTTGCATTTAGAGCTTGTCCAATAGGATGTGGACCTAATGCACCTTTATTGACCAAGGAGGAGAAGGAGTGCTTGTGCACATGTCATGCCTCACCCAAGAGGGATGATGTAAATTAGAATGAGTATCCAAAGGAATGTCCTAATAACGAGGGAACTACTTAGCATGAGAAAAACTTTTGTAAATAAGGATTAGTGTAAATACATATTTAATATAAATAAATAAAGATTTTTTTTGTTGTTTAAGGACATGAAACTTGAAGACTTGTCATGATGTGAATGGATGTGTATATCTCTTTTAGATTACATGTTGTGTGAATAGCATTGTGTAGATGTAATTGTTTAAACATATAACCTTATGTTAAGACACACTAAATACGATTGTGGTGTAGGTTGAGTGTGAGTCATGATGGTGACCACCAGACAAGAAGCAGGTAGTAGTGGATAGGATAATGTGCCGAGTAAGAGGCTAGACCAAATCTTGGAGCTCCTGAACTAGCAAGAATCCTTAATGGACCATTTGGAACAAGAGATCTAAGGGGTGCAAGAAGATCGGATCCCTAGGAATGAGGTACCTGACCAAGGAGAAAGGGGTCAAGGAGATCATAGTCAGGGTTAGATTGAGGAAGAATTGGGGAAAGATCTTAAAAAGGGAGCACCACCAAAATTCAATGGAAAGGCCATCGGAGATGGAGACAAAGCATGGATTATAGAGATGAAAAAATACTTTGGACTTCGTAACCTATCAGACCAAACCAAGGATGCATGGGTTATGTATCAACTATCTGGAGAGGCGACTACTTAGTGGGACAATGAGTGATCCAAGTGGATGTTTCCACTATTCTAAATTCTCCAAGAATTGACACCATGCCAAAGAGCTTGTTGTTCATGGTGAAAATGACACAAACAACATTAAAACAAAATATTTCTACTCTATTTCTCCTAAAAAAGAAAGACAACATATAGTAGTCTAACTCCCAAGGTCCTGGTAGTTGGTTCTCAACTGTCTGGTGTCACTCAATCGGTTCATGCAACTGTAATGTTCAAGGGGCCTTTGCTAGTAACAAAATATTCAAGCCATGACTCATTTTATCAAACCGTTCTTATAAATAAAGGGGCTTCAAACAAAAGAAAAAGATAGATCAAAGGGTAAACTAGTAAGTATGAATCAAATTCATTTAGAATCTGGACATATACTTTCAACAATGAATGTTTTCTGGCAGATCGCAAAACCAAAGCATGACACAATTTACAGAATAAACCATACCATTGCATGCATCTAAGGTGCTTAATTTAATTCCACTATTCACATATCACAATTATTTCCAAGATTTCAAAAGAACACACACATCCATTCATTGCCAAGGTCATAGATCAACAGACTTTAATAACTTCAATTCAGTGATAATCTAACAAGATAATCCTTAAATCTAGTTTCTTCTAATGATTTTCATCACATAAGAAACTATCATGCTTCAGCACAATCACTGGCATTCAGATAGATTATAACTTATCAGCCTTATCAAGTAAAACAACTCCATTCTAACACCATATTTTGAGAAAACCTGTAATTTTATTAAGTGTAAGCGTCTAGTAACAATGTATCTCAATAATCACTACAAAATTTTATCTCCTAACATTAGGTAAGCCAATCCTATTCTCAATTAGCCGACCTTTACAATATGATACCCACAGGGTATTTATAGATATACAAAATTCGAACTCCCCTCCTATTTTAAGCCATCCACCTTTTTAGGAACAAAACTTTCTTGGAAACTCAGATCGATTTTATCTTGAGTTCTTACATTAGACTTTAGTTAAACTGGAGAATAGAAAGATGGGAGAAAAACATGTCATGCACCTCAAAAACTAGCAGTACTGCATGCAACATGCAAAGAAGAAAGAAAACATGCATGCTGGAGATTTATGCATGTGAAGCTGGATCTGCAATGAACTCATCATAACTGGTGAAGACTTGCTATAATGTATCTAATTTCGGCCCATCAATCTAGCTATCTTCAAATTTAATTTGATCCAATTCTGCTGCAGCAAACTCCCTCATACCTTTCATCTTTATCAACTCTCTTCTAGCAGCTTTTATTTCTTCCTTAACATCCATTAGTCAATCTATTATCAAATCTTCTCCATCATCTTCTTTCTGCATGAGTCCTCTAACTCATCCCATTTCTCTTTTATTTGGTCCAAAGGCATGCCTTCTTTTGTCAACACATTTACATCCACAATAATAGCAGTGATTGCTTCCAGCTCCTCAAACTGCTCAATCAGATTATTAACAGCTTCTTGAACCTCATTCCTATGTTTACACAAGAAATCTGCTCTAAATCGGAGTATACGAGAGGTTTTTCCAACAAAATCTTTATTCTCCTCCTCAAGTATTGACTGTTCAAGAAGAGTAGTCAAAGGTAATGTATTAACCTTTTCCAATTTATGACTATACTCTTTATACTCCTCTTCTTGCTTCTCTGATGCTTCAATGTATTGATGCATTTCTCTTATCAATTCTTCAGTGCCTTTGTAAACTTCAAAACCCTCAACCAAAACTTCACCTACTTCCCTATTCAACTTGTCTATCCATTTGTCTACCATATCCGCTTTACTTCTTCCCTTTACCAAATCATCTACTTCCCTTTTGCTTAACAAAATAGGAGTCTCAATAGTTGTTACCTGTTGTGATCTCGGAGAGGAGACACTTTTCAAAAATGAATGTAATTGATCCAACTGAGCCTTAAGCTCATCCTTCTTTAGTTTATCCTTTATCATTCTCGACTTGGTTGTTGAGGCCACCACATCAATTAGGTTCATCTACTGATTTCTAGTGGGCCTTCCCAATTTGACAGTACTCAACTGATAATTCGTTAGCTGCATGTCCCCTACCTCCTTTTTTGTCATTGGCATGGCACATTTAGCAACAATCTCTACTTTGTCTGTGAGTCTAGAAGAATGTAGAATTTTGGCCTTCTTTTTAGACCTCTCTTGTTCAATATCCTTCATCATATCCTCCCAATTAAGAGGCTGTGAAGGTGTTACTGCCTTTTTCCGCAGGTCTAGTTTTAACCAAGTGGGAGCACTTGGAGCAGTAGTCATCATAGTAGAAGAAGAAGTAATGGTAGTAGAAGGTGGCTACACATTTATTTGAGGTTGAGAGTCAACCCTTGATTTCTCTTGTTGTTCTTGCACCACATGCATCTGCACAAACCTTTCAGCCTCTTCCCTATCTTTCTGTTCTTGCCTTTTCTTATCTTCCTCCTCTTTCTTCAACCTCTCTTCCTCCAACCGATCTCTCTCCACTTTTTCTTTTTCCAACCTTTCTTTTTCTAATTTTTCCTTCTCTATTCTTTCTCTTTCTATAGCTTCTCTTTCCAATTGCTCTTTCTCTAAAGCCTCTAGTCTTTCTCTTTCTAGTATTTCTGCCTCCAAAGCTTTAAGCTTTTCTGCCTTTGCTTCTTCTTGTTGTTGTTTCTTAACCAGCTATTCAGCCTCTCTTTCCTTTCGTAATTGTTCTAATTCTCCTTCCTTTTGGCGAGCTTCCTCAGCAAGTTTTAACTTGGCAACCAAGATTTCTTTTTTCCCTCCGGTTCCTTGCCTTCTCTTCCTCAAGGTCATGAATCTTTTGTATTAGTTCCAACTTATCATTCTCTTCTTTACCCTTGAGTTCATGTTCTTGTTGCCTTCTTTGTCTCTCTACTTCATCAACTGCTACCTTAGTTTTACTTTGTCTAGCTTTTAATTGTTAATGGTGCAGTATAGCATCAACTTGTACCTTAGCATTAATTTCCTTTTGTTTCTCCGCTACAACCCTTGCATCAAAATTTCTTTATGCCTCTTCCAACAACTTCCATTGATCTTCTTGTGTCAAAATCTGCTCAATATCCTCCTCTAGAGGCATGTTTTCTTGCATATCTTTTTCTAACTCAGTTTCATTTGAATCCATTCCAACCTCATGAATCTCCCTCTCCTCTTCTTTTCCCTTGGCAGTTTCAGCCATGCTATGAAGAGCTCCCTCTTGGACTTCTCCTCTCTGTTGTTTTGTAAGTGGGATTTGTGTGGAAGACTCACCTAATGTAGGTATTGAAACATCATATCCTACTGGAACATCCCCTTCTTGTGTTTCCTCTTCATCCCCTGTTGCTTCAAGTTCTATCTCATCAATATCTGGGGGAAAGAACTCCAAAGTCTCTTTAGGAGGTGTCTTCCTTTTGATCCTTTTGTATCCCTTACCCTTTTTAGGGGCTGGTCCTTGAGGAGTCTTGGTTCTTAGAACTAACCATTGCACACTCCTATCCAACACTGTCCTTCCGATCTGCTTAATATCAATGGTTTCTTCACTGTCCCAGTCAATTGGATCTAGACTCTTGGTGCCAATGTTCAAAGCCTCATAGAATGGATCCAATACAATTCCATCATCCACCAATGTGTCAGGAATATTTTCTTTAACACCAAGCTCTGACAGGAGTGAGACAGACAGTCTTTCATAATTCTTCTTTCTTAGATCATACTCATCTTTCCAGTCACTCCAGAAGTCTTCTAGCAAATTGAAATGTCTGATAAACACCGAAGGCAACAAGACATACATCTTACCCTTCGGATCAAAATACTTACGAGCTGTGTATAAACCCAATTTCAACTGTATCAGCTCCCTGCAAACAACCTTTGCTCCTACTAGATGTTGACAACTATACTCACCCAACTTCATGGGAAACTTATGACATCCGGTTTTATGTTTTATCCAAACTGAGCATTAACTCCAAGGGCCTGATATACAGACTCCATCAACACTATTATGTTATTGCAGCACCTTGGAAGCAAATGTGGATGGCCCTCAAAACCAGCTAACCTGAAATATGAGAATTTTGGGTATTGAATGTACCAACATCCCCATTCAGCAATGAATTCCATGGCTTCTTGACTCAACCGGTACCCTGCATCCCCATTCAATTGATTGATGACTACATATATGAATGCATCATTGACTCTTCTGAAATGAGTCTCAGCAACTTGAAGAGATAATTGGTCATAATGCTCGCATACTTTCTTCTGTCCATCCAAGGCTCCCATTATGCCCACTTGGTTCAAACCTAGGAAAATACCCAACCTTGCTGCTGCATACACAACGTAAGAAGTCATAAAGAATGACTTAGTCTGCCTGACACTAGTCAGTTAATCATGAACAACATCTGACACAATCATCGGCCAATCAAACTACTGGGCTCCATTTAAGATAGTTTGGATGAAAGGAAACATCCACTCCTTGAACCAAAATGTATCTCTCTTCCCAAAGGCCCTAGACATCATCATGATTAGATCTGATACCTCCTTATAGAAATATTGCCCTCTTTGGTTGGTCTGGAAGCTTGCTTAACGATTTATTTTCTATCTTCAACCACTTTTTTTTTAGATGAGACTTATTGGAGTCCTTATACTCACTATATTTCTCCAATGCCTCTGCCTCATCCAACTACACCAAACTCTTAGGATCTGGGACATTAAATATATTTTAAAATGCCAGAGGAGTGAGATCAATGATCACATTATTTTGGGCATCCATGCACTGTCTGCTCGTAGGATTGTGAGCACTGGGTACAGTTAAGATCAATTCTGGACATTGGACTAACAAAGGAAACAAAGTTATATGAGCCAAACCAGAATCAAGAATTCTTTGTGTCCTTCCTGTTAGATTTTCCTGTTCTGCAAAGGTTTCTGCATATAGCTCATCAAAGGTGTACTACCCCAAGTTTGTATCAGTGATGTCTGACCAGTCGAATTCCACCTTGCTCACCTTCACCACAGGAATCCTATGATTATACCTCAAGGTATAAGGTAGTTGTTCAGGCTTGATCTTCTTTGGTTTAGGCGCTACCTTTGATGTTCCTACAAGCCGATTCCTTTGAGCAGCTTCTCTTGATGTTCCTGACATTTTCTAGATTTCCTGCCACAAAAACCTCTAACTAGATCTTTCAATATTATCATAAAACATGTTTTAAAACTATACCTTTCATGTATACATTAGAGGCGGAACAAGGTAGAAACATAATCTAAACAGTCTCTTTTAACACACTGTCGGGATTGGAATCAAAACTGGAATGGTAGCTTTACTTAAGAAGAAACAGGCTTGGAATTGAGATTGGAAATGTGATTGGAATCGAAACCGAAAATGGAATGGAAATTAATTTGGTTTCCTTCAGATTTTCCTGCTTTCTTATTCGGGTTTGGTTCTACTCCCGCTCCCGCTTCCGCTTCTGCTTCTGCCAGGTAAACATTATTATAAAGTAAAGCTCCTTACTATAGCTGGAGTTGGAGACAAGAGGAAAGATAGAATCGATACCTTTTGAAAAACATAATTTTCCAAGTTGAAAATCGATTTCGATCCCGGTTCCACCCTAGCCAACCATGACATCATAAACAACTTCATCAATTTAATGCAGAACTTCATGGTTTCAAACTAGGCGATTAAAACGACATGGGGCTTAACCTGGAACTTCCATAGAACCTTTGTCATATGACCAGGGGCGACTGAATTTTTAGGGCATCATTTTTAAACCTTTTAAATGCATTACAGAAACGCACTTAAAACCCTAATCTAGAAAACACGACAAAACTAGGGCACAAATTTAACCCTCCCTATTTTAGCAGTTTGAATGCACGAAAAAAACCCTAAGTAAAAACGAGATCCAACTAACCCTAACTTACTGTAAATCAAAATAGCATGACACGATCACGACTAAAACGTGAAAGCGACCGTGCCCTAAAACACAAGAACCAAAAACAAAAGTAAAAGAAACAAAGAAACAACCAAACAAAAAACTAAAGCAAGAACCTACTCAAACAAGCACACCAAGAACCACGAATTCGTTAAAAACGAAATGATTCAAAGCATGAGCAAACATAAAAATGCAACAGTAAATAAACAAAGAATAACAAAAATAAGAAACCCTACCTCGAATGCCAATAGAAAGACTAGGCTAACCTCCTGAACTGATTCACAACAATTATCTCCTTGCCCTTAAATCAATTCGCTCATATGGACTCTGTAGCAGCTCTATTTCACTCTTCAAGTTTTTAACAATGATACCAATGATACATTTAATCCTTAAGGAAGGTAAAAATCCGAGTTCTTACCTACACCAAGCTGCGGTCATCAATGCATTAAATGCAATTTAAAGCGGAGTCAGAACTGAAAGAGAACCAACACTTCACTACAGTGCGACTTTAGTCAAAAAGTCAACGACGTAGAAAACGGCGGAGGCGGAATCAAAAATGAAAACTGATTTGGAAACTTTAATAAATTTTGCAACCTCATTCTCGTTCTGGTTCTAGGTCCGTCAACTAAACACGAAACGAAACCAAACACAAAAAGTAAAACAAAAGACCGACATAATAAAACTTATCACAAGGACCTAGACTAAAAACAAAAAGTGAAAAAGCGGAGGCGGAGTCAAGATAGATTTTGATTTCGCTATTTTCAATAATCACCAACTTAACTTCTACTCCGGCTCCGACTCCCATAAGACAAGCAAAAAGGATTTAAAAGAAAGATCATTGGAATGAGAACAAAAACATGTTTCAAAAGAAATTTGAGAACCCGATTTCGGTTCCGGTTCCGCTTTCGACTTAAAATTAAAAAAAAACAAAGTGTTGGCAAAAGAAGACCCCTCACTTTGTTTGAAAAACAACTAAGGATAAAAAAAACAAACAAGGGGGACCCCTTTTGACCAAGGCAAAAGATGGGGTGGTTATGCAAGGTATAACACTTGCCAATACAAACCTGACTCAACTTGAATTATGACGAAAGGAGTTTGTATGCCCAAGTTATGCTCAACCAAAGTTCGGCTACAATAGAGATTCCAAATGAAGATTCTATGTCAAAAAATTGATTGTCTGAAAATTGAACAAGAATGGTGTCAAATCGAAGGACTCGTCGAGATGATTTCGACGTCACTTGAATCGCATCAATCAGTGTTTGTATGTGCAAGTTATGGCTGGTCAAAGATTGTAGAGGAAAAGGGTTGACCAAATCCTGGAGCTCCTGAACTAGCAAGAATACTTAATGGACCATTTGGAACAAGAGGTATAAGGGGTGCAGCAAGATCAGATCCCTAGGAATGAGGTACCCGACCAAGGAGAAAGGGGTCAAGGAGATCACAGTCAGGGTTAGATTGAGGAAGAGTTGGGGAAAGATCTTAAAAAGGGAGCACCACCAAAATTCAATGGAAAGGCCATCGGAGATGGAGACAAAGCATGGATTATAGAGATGGAAAAATACTTTGGACTTCGTAACCTATCAGACCAAACTAGGGATGCTTGGGTTATGTATCAACTATTTGGAGAGGCAACTACTTAATGGGACAACGAGTGATCCAAGTGGATGTTTTCACTATTCTAGATTCTCCAAGAATTGACACCATACCAGAGAGCTTTCCAATAAAAACTTGACACAACTTGAATTGTGATGAAAGGATTTTGTATGCCCAAGTTATACTCAACCAAAGTTCGGCTAGAATAGAGATTCCAAATGAAGATTCTATGTCAAAAAATTGATTGTCTCAAAACTGAACAAGAATGGTGTCAAATCGAAGGACTCGTCGAGATGATTTTGACGTCACTTGAATCGCATCAATCAATGTTCGTATGTACAAGTTATGGTTGGTCAAAGATTGCAGAGGAAAAGGGTTGACCAAATACGGATGCTAACACTATGCTGACATCAACATGATGACATGGCAATACAATGCTGACGTGGAAGACCGTACACTGGCATGGCATGTTAATGTGCCACCGTGGTGACACACCTATCGGTTTTTTCATTAAAAAAAATTGGTATGAGGGGGGTCAAACTTGTGACCTACCCTTTACAAGTCTCAACCACCTCCACTAAACCCTACATTATACTTGACATATATACCGCGATAGTTTTTATTTAATAGGCAACAAATCCAATTTTTAGGGGGTGACCGTTTGAATCTCCAACCTCCCTCTTGCAACTTGCACCCTCTACCACTGCACCGAACGCAGGTCTTTGAATATTTTTCGGCATTAACTTTATTTAAATTAGAAATCAAATGCCACGTTATAGAAAATGGGGGGCTGACGGTTTGAACCGTCGACCCCCAATATGGTAGCACTCCAAAATTATTGCTATGCTATGTATTACATGCATAAACATACACATGTTAAAATATTTTTTATTATATTACAAGCCTGCAGATTTTAAAAGATATAGATAAGGGCTTGATTTAAGGAGAGCCATAGTTTTAAGATTTTAATTTTAAAATTAGGAGATAAGGGAATAACGGGAAAATATTATTGTTACCCCTTAAAAATAATATCAAATTGTATTTAAGGGGGAAATTTATGCTTGTAAGGGCATTAGGAAAATTTGATAGTGAAATTATTTTTCTTTGTACAATCAAGAGCTTTAAGCCAAGTTTATTTGTACTTGAAGGAGAAGGATTTTCAAGATTTCATTATCATCCGAGGAGGCTTGTAATATATTGAAGTGCCTTGTAAACCACTTTTGGAGCTTAATCAAGGATCAGTCACTCCGTTGGAGAGGGACCTAGAGACATAGCCATTTGGAAAACTCTATTATCAATATGTTGTCTCCTGCCTTCTCTTATTTTCTTGTTTTCCTATTTCTACTATTTTAATAATTTAATGTCTTTTGAAAGAACTTTGAATTAGTTTCAAGACATTCAATTACTCATTTACATAAATTAACATTCACTAAGAAATCTATCATAGATCCTAACAAATCAATTTGGTATCAGAGATTTGTTTGACTAGTGATTGCAGAAGTGGATGTTAACACGATCCAGGAGCCAACGAGGTGAAGGCATGCTTGCAGAGTTTAATCCTAAGATCGGTAAACGAAGAAATTTTCCACCACCAAAGATGGAAGAGACAGAAGATGGAAATTTTTTCAACTTGATGAGAAAAAATTTCAACGAGCCTTTCTCGACATGAAGGTTATGGTGGAAGAGCTCTATCAGGAAAAGAAAGAACGAAAGAAGCATGAAAAAGGATGAATGTTGAAGCGAGAAAAACATGAGGACCATGAAGATCGAGAGAACAAACAGAAACAAGATGATGATGAGCCTCCAAAAACTCCTCCATATCCATCTTCCCCTTCTAATTCTACTTCTTTTGCTAATCCTTTCAAAAGTGCACATAAGCCTGTAATCAAGTTGGATGTAAAATTTAAACTACCTAATATTGTGGAGAGTTGGATGCTAAGAAAATAGATGATTGGGTTCAATAAATAGAAGTATATTGTAAGATTCAAGGTCTCTTAAATGATGCTTCTAAAATCCAATTAGCTACTCTTCGGTTGGGAGGAAATGCTCTCACCTAGTGGGAGAGTAAAACTCAAGAAGAAATTGCTCGACTTGGTAGTGTCAATTTAACTTGGATGGAGTTTAAAGTTTCCCTCAAAAATTAGTTTCCCTTAGGCCATATGCAACAGTTAACTATGAACTGAAAAAAAATTAGGCAGGGTAAAGGTCAATCTGTCCAAGAATATACTCATGAATTTAGGAAGTGGGTTATCGCACTTAATGTCCCATTATACACCCAAGACACATTGCTCAAGTATATAGGTGGTCTTCACTCTTACTTAAGGCATACCATTTTGCTTTTAAATCCTAATAATCTGGATGAATTATGTGTACAAGCCACACATTTGGAGTCGAGAGGTAAGATTAGTTTGAATGATAATTCTGTCAAGAAGCCATCTAAGCCTGAAGGTAAACCCAAGGGCAAAGGAAAGGGGAAAAATACAACTACCATCAAGAAGGAGGGAGATAAGCCCACATGCTCTCATTGCAAGAAGGAGGCGCATGATGATTCAAAGTGTTGGAAGTTGCATATAGAACTAAGGCCAAAGAAGTATGGGGGAAACAAAGGCAAACATAAGATTGTTGTTGTAGTATAATAGGATCTTGGATTTGACTCTGAGGATGAGACAAAGATTGTTGATGTCGGGATCCAAGGTAAAGGAAAAGGTATATCTCTTTTTGTTAATATTTTTTTTTCAAATGCAAGTGCAAGTGCAAGTAAACAATCTTCTCCACCTAATATTGATAAGCATATAAATGAGTTATTTCATACTCAGGTTGTAACAAAGCATACTAAGGTTGATACTTTGTTTGATACAGGATCTCAAGTAAATTTAATATTTGAAGAAGTTGTAAAGAAACTCAAATTTTCTACAACACCTCATTTGAAGCCATATCCACTTGGATGGGTTTTCAATGATGCATAATTACAAGTAACAAAGCAATGTAAGTTAAGATTTTCCATCACTGCAAACTTCATAGATGAGGTAGAAGTTGATGTGGTTCCTTTAGATATTTGTGGCCTTGTACTAGGGATTCCTTATCTTAATGACTGGAAAGCAATATTTTATAAGGGAGAAAAAACATATCACCTTTTTAAGGATGGTAAAGAATTCATTGTACGTGCACATAAGACAAAGACTAATCTAGCACTAGTAAATATAGAACAAATGAAGAGGTTAGTCAATGCTAGTAAGAACTTTGTATTGATGATTGTAAAAGCCAAAGAGGATGATAAATATGAGGCATTCAAAGGGTGTGATCCAAAGCACAAAGATGAATTAATCAAAGTAGTTTTTGCCTATGATGATTTATTTCAGGAGCCCAGTGGATTGCCACCAAAGAGAGAGATACAACATGAAATCCAGTTACAATAGGATGTGCCTCTTCCAAACATCGACATGTACCATTTATCAGTTTTATAGAATGAGGAAATTAAGAAGCACATTCAAGAGTTGATTAAGCAATGAGTTATTCATCCAAGTACCTCTCCTTGTGGTTCTCCAATTGTATTGGTACCAAAGAAGGATGGGTCATGGAGAATGTGCATCGACTACAGAGCCCTGAACAAGATAACGGTAAAGAAAAGGTATCCTCTTCCCCGAATAGATGATTTACTTGATCAATTGAAACATGCAATTTATTTTACTAAGTTGGACTTGTGTAGTGGATATCATCAAATAAGAATTGCAGATAATGATATATGGAAAATTGTATTTAAGAAAAAACAAGGACTATATGGGTGGTTGGTCATACCCTTTGAGATTTTTAATACACCAGATACCTTTATGAGAGTCATGAATGATGTCTCTGTCCATTCAAAGATGATTTTGTCATAGTTTATTTGGATGATATATTTATATTTAGTCAAACTTGGGAAGAGCATGTGAGAAAAGTACTAGATGTATTAAGGAAAGAAAAAATGTATATAAAGATGTCAAAATGTGAATTTGTTAAGACATCACTAGTGTACTTAGGATATATTGTAGGAGGGGGTCACTTGAAAGTGTATCCTACAAAGGTTGCAATCCCTGTAAAATAGCCAAAGGAAAGTACAGTTACGACAGTCAGAAGTTTTCTAGGTGCAGTACAGTATTGGAGAAAGTACATAGCTAAATTATCCTACATAGAATCTCCATTGCACACGCTCACAAGTGTGAAGAAGTATTTCCAGTGGGGAGTTTCGCAACAAAAGGCCTTTGAAACTTTAAAAGAAAATCTAAGCACTACACCAGTTTTGGCTCTACCAGATCTACAACAACCGTTCGAAATTGAAATAGATGCTAGTGGGTTTTCCATGGTAGCAATACTCATGCAAGGAGGTAAAACTATCTAATTTCATTCTGAAATATCCACAACTACGGTAAGTAACTATATCACATATGATAAAGAACTATATGCATTAGTTCAAAGTGTAAAGAAGTGGAAACACTACGTAATGGGTAAGGAAATGATAATACACACATATCATCAACCACTTCAATATTTGCACTCATAGTCTAAATTGCAACAAAGCAAGCACTTTAGGTGGATGGGATTTTTACAATAGTTTCATTTGGTTATAAAATATAAGAAAGGGGTTCAAAACAAAGTAGCAAATATGTTAGCTAGGCCTCCTACAAATGCTACAATTATTCTTCAAAGTAGTTTAATGGTACATGAAATTTATCAAGAACAATATGCTAAGGACAAAGACTTTAAAGATATATATGCATCATTAATTCAAGGTAAACATATAACACTAAACTAATAACACACTTGTACTTCCAGTTTGTAAGGGTTCATTTCGGGCTTCCTACTTCTATTGTATTGGATCAATATTCTCAATTCTTGGGGGATTTTTTATCAGCATTGTGGGAACTCATGGACACTAGACTGGAGAAGAGTATAACTTTCTATCTATAGACTGATGGATAGACAAAGGTAGTAAATAGGACAGTTATACATCTTCTCAAAGGTTACTACAGTAAGCATCCTAAGTTGTGGGATGAGAGTCTACACTATGTGCAACATGCTTACAACCATGCAACACACTCTTCTACTTGAAGATCTCCTTTGAGACTTGTTTCAGTTATCTACCAAGGACACCTATGGATTTTTCTTTCAGGAAGATTTTAAAGATGGACATTATGATGCAAACAGGGCCTTGAAGTTCATCCAAAAGATCCAAGCAGTCCATCAAATAGTTAATGCACAACTGGAGAAGAGTCGGGCAAAGTACAAAGCCCAACATGATAAGCATCATGTTGATCATCAATTTTAGGTTGGTGACAGAGTTTGGTTACACATCCGTAAGGAAGGAATGTAAGGAAAAGGTAAGAAGCTCAAGTTGATCAGGTATGGTCCCTTTGAGATCTTAGAAAAGATTGGTACCAATGCCTTTCACCTAAATCTACCTTTGTATATACATATCTACTCAGTGGTTAATGTCGAGAATTTGAAGTTGTATGAACCTCAAATGATAATGGATGAGGAGGCTGATGTTTAGATTCCTTCTATTGATGATTTATCACTTGAGTACATGAACAAGTTGCAAGAAGATGCCATCCTAGACAAGAGTGTTAGAACTTCACAAAGACGAGTCATTGAGTACCTCAAAGTGGGATTGAAAGGGATGAATCCTAGAAATTAAAATAGATGGAGATTGGAAAAATGAGGAAGTTGTACCCTCATTTACTTTTTGTGTAGTCAGGCTTTCGGAGGTCCAGAAGCTCTCCAATGGGGAGGAATGATCCAGGTGGATATTTTCACTATTCTAGATGCTCTAAGAATCGACACCGTGTCAAAGAGCTTGTCGATATGAACCTAATGCAACTCGAATCATGATGAAAGGATTCGGTATGCCCAAGTTATGTCTGGCCAAAGTTCAGCTAGAATAGAGATTCCAAATGAAGATTCTAGGTCAAAAATTTGATTATCTCAAAATCAAACAAGAATGGTGTCAAATCAAAGGGCTCATCGAGACGATTCTGATGCCGCTTGAATCACACCAATCAGAGTCTGTATGTGCAAGTTATGGCATGTCAAAGATTGCAGAGTAAAGGGGTTGACCAGGTACTAATGCTGGCATCATGCTGACATCAACATGGTGACATGGAAGTACAATGCTAATGTGGCAGACTGTATGCTGACATGGAATATTGACATGGAACCTCGACGACACACTTATTAGTTTGTTCATTCAAAAAATTTGGTTTGAGAGGGGTCAAATTTGTGACCTCCCCTTTACAAGTCTCAACTGCCTCCACTAAACCATGTTTTATACTCAACATATATACCATGAAAGTTTCTATTTAATAAGCAACAAATCTGATTTGGAGGGGCGATGATTTGAACCGTCAACCTCCCTCCTGCAACTTGCACCCCCTACCACTGCGCCAAATGTGGATCTTTGAAGATTTTTTGATGTTAACTTTATTTAAAATAGAAATAAATTGCCATGTTATATAAAATGGAGGGCCAACAGTTTGAACTGTCAACCCCCAATATGTTAGCACTCTAAAATTACTGATGTGCCACACATTACATGCACAAAAATATACCTGTTAAAATCTCTTTTATTATATTAGAAGCGCACATATTGTAAAAGATAAAGATAGGGGGCTCGAGTTAAGGAGAGCCATAGTTTTAAGATTTTAATTTTAAAATTAGGAGATAAGGGAATAACGATAAAATATTATTGTTACCCCTTAAAAAGAATATCAAATTATATTTAAGGGGGAACTTTGTGCTTGTAAGGGCATTAGGAAAATTTGATACTGAAATTATTTTGCTTTGTATAATCAAGGGCTCTAAGCCAAGTTATTTGTACTTGAAGGAGGAGGATTTTCAAGAATTCATTATCATCTGAGGAGGCTTGTAATAAATTGAAGTGCCTTGTAAACCACTTTTGGAGCTTAATAAAGGATTGGTCACTCTGTTGGAGAGGGACCCAGAGACGTAGCCATTTGGCGAACTCCATTATCAATATGTTGTCTCTTTCCTTCTCTTATTTACGTGTTTTCTTATTTCTATTATTTTAATCATTTAATGTCTTTTAAAATAACTTTGAATTAGTTTCAAGACCTTCAATTACTCGTTTACGTAAATTAAAATTCACTGAGAAATCTTTCATAGATCCTAATAGATCAACGAGAAGGCATAAAGGAGACTTCAACCAGAGGAGATCACTTGGGAGTTTTTCCTCCAATCTTTTAGGAAGAGGTGGCTACCACAAATTTTCTTTAACAAAAAGATGATTGAATTTCAAAATTTGACCCGGGGTGGCCTGACTGTAGTTCAATACTGGGAGAAGTTTACTAATTTTCTCAAGCATGTGTTACAATACCAATCCAATGAGCGTTTCCAAATTTGAAAGTTTATACTGGGATTGAGACCCCGCATTGGAGTTGAGGTGGACATTCACAATCCCCTTATGACGACATACGCTTTTGAGAAGAACAAAAGTTACAATAGTTGTCCAATCTCCGCAAGGGTTCAGACTTTAAGCCTCAATTCAAAAACAAAAAGTTTTGGAAGGGTGATGGACAAAAGGGAAATAATTCCTATCAGATAAAAAAATTGAAAAGAGAAAGTGAACCTGTTACTAATTTTTAGCCTTTAGCTCAAATTAGTGAATTTTTATTAAGTAGTTCTTAAAATGGGGTAAGAATTTTTTTGACATTTGAGAAAATAATATAAGAGGGACAAACATTCAAAGATTTACCAAGGTGCTGAAGTTAAAATTTTCTGCAATTCATATTTTGGTATCTTGTTGCTATTATTCATGATTACAAAAGATATGCTTCAAACAATTCATCTAATTATTTCATATTATGTACTGAGTCACAAATGAAGATACATAAGTCATCATATGATATGAATTAACTGATATATTCGAAAGTAGTGTTTATGAAGTCCCACACAAGCCGTGGGAGTAACTGAACTTGAACAAATATGAAATAGCAAGGAGATACAAAAAAATAAATGCATACAATGAGATATGGGACTTGTCATTGCCTAGTGAATGATGAATCCTGTTGTTGGAGTCACCCCAGCATCGTTGAGTTGTCCAGCTGTTGCTCCTAGAGAGAAATTTCTAAGGGTGAAAAGAGGTGTTAGAGCTCGAGGTTCCATACAAATTATATGCATCTCTAATCAAGCAGTTACTTTCTATTTTATAAATGACCAGGAAAAGGAAAAATGAGTAGATGTATCCAAGATATTCAAATAAAATCATCAGAGGAACATTGAATTCGTTGTTTTTATCTAACTTGTTTGTTCAATGTGTAGGTACATGTATGAATTTCATTTAATGGCTCATCATTTTGGCATGTGGTGTAAAATGTGGCTCCCATGAGGGTTGATCCCAACATGTTTAAACAAAAACATCTCAGCTGAAGGATCAACTCATAGAATTTTTATAGGAGTCTCAAGCATTGATCATTTATGGTAATCAATCCAAGTATAATGAAGTGAGAAACACAAATAAGAAATGGGCTCTTAACATGCTTAAGTATTTTGTAAAGCAGATTAAAAGTTAATCTTGTATATCATGGTCCTATATCATCTATTTGCTATAATTTCTTGTTGTTATGCTATCAGAGACAAGTATTCAATATTGTTTCAACAATGTGACAAGTATTCAAGTGCAAATAATGAAGAAACAGTGAATAGTACTTTTGAGTGATTATAAAGGGACAACAGATAAAAATCTTATGTGTAATTGATTAAAGAAAATCATGAATAAAAGAGATCAAGAGATATTATGAAATGATATCGCTACTACAAAGCATGGAAAGGTTCTAAAAGTGCAATCATAGTACCAAGACAATTCTTCATTTATGATTAAAGATACAACATGTGAGTATAATCAAAGAATGTATACATAGGGAGGCAGGTATTCAATGCTTGAAAATATAGTATCAAAACCCCCTGTAGAAGGCACAACATAGTGGTAGGCTCTCTTTTAAAACACATAGTCACCATAATGGCCAAGCATAATGTAGATTTGTGGTGAAAAGGATAAAGACAGGCAATAAGTTGGATCAAGAGAGATCTGCATTGTAGAGGTGTATGAGCAGGTTGAAAGATATAGAAAATACTAATATTGAATTTCTCCAAACATTAAAGATTCAAAGGATTCGCCAAGTCTTTGAAGCTATTGAATAATTCATATTCTCAACTACACTGGAAATAGATGAATGTGGAATGAACCCAGCCAATAACAAATACAATACATAATCTAGGAGCCACATCAAGATTTGATGAGGATGATATATTTGTAATAAATAGCAAAGAAATGGAGCCAAGTAGCAACATGTGGTGACAAAATGAATATCCCTGCTAATAAAAGTTGAAGAAACAAGGCATGCTTTCTTCAAAGAACAAAAAACCCATAATGCACAAGGAAGATAGCTTAGCCGCGACTATGAAAGGTTCAAAAAACTTCATAAATACAATCATGGCGGCTTCAGAATGAGAAAAAAGCACCGACCATTGAAGATAAAAAATTCCCTTTGTATGTATTAAAAGAAGCTCACAACCTGCAGAAACATAGAGAAAACCCTCATGTTTTGTTTTACAATGAAAAGGGTAACCCATATTTTTAGATATGGTCACAACCTATAAAGGCTTTTATTAGAGAGCTCTCATGAATAAATGAGTTTCAGACACAAAGGATGCATGGAGGAAATGAAAGAAATCATTCATTTTAGTTTTTGAGCTCAAATCAAGCATATATTGACCGAAATAAAGCAAGATATTCAAAATGACCGGACTTAACTTCTGTTCGAGCCATTTTTTTGCATGAAATTTTGACTTGAGAACTCCAATTTTCACCCTCAAACTTCCATTTTTTCCACAACTTGATCGAAACCCTATGTCAGTGGTTCTCAAAGTTTCCAGAAGTTGCATCAACCAAAATGAAATGACTTTCATTTCTTTCCTTTGTTTTGTCTTTAGGGTTTCAACCCTAGGTCACCAACAAGGAGAGAGTGCATTTTTCTCTTGTTTTAAAAAAAAAAAGAAAAAATTGACCAACTAATTCATGCCCGCAGGTGTCATTAAACATTATATTTTTTGCTAATTCCCCAAGCCAAGTGTGTAAAGGGGCATAATATTAGGTGGAGGATATCAAATGTAAAAGTTAACTTATGTTAACTATATGTTATTTGCAACCCTATGTTGGTGGTTCTCAAAGTTTCCAGAAGTTACATCGACCAAAATGAAATGACTTTCATTTCTTTCTTTTGCTTTGTCTTTAGGGTTTCAATCCTAGGTCACCGACAAGGAGAGAGTGCATTTTTCGCTTGCTTTTAAAAAAAATAAAAAATTGGCCAACTAATTCATGCCCATGGGTGTCATTAAACATTATATTTTTTGCTAATTCCCCAAGCCAAGTGTGTAAACGGGCATAATATTAGGTGGAGGATATCAAATGTAAAAGTTAACTTATGTTAACTATATGTTATTTGCATCATATATGTAAAGTCCATTAATTAAATTGATGATTTATAAATCATTTAATTAATGTGACTATCTTTTGAGATGTAAAATAAACTCACCTAGTCGTCTTTGAGTGGAGTTAACTTTGGATAGGCGAGGTTGGATAGTTGAGTGAAATGGTTATTTCAGTTGACTGAGGAGTTCTGGTGGAGTTTTGATCCTGATTTATAGTTGCATGGGTCAATTTGAGTGCCTCATGGGTCAATTTTGAGTTGACTTAGAGTTTGGAGCTATCTTAGCTCATCTTACATCAGTTTTGATCCCCTTTTGGAGGGATTTTCTCTTTTGCTCATGAGAGAGTTTTGGAGGAGATATTTTCACTTGGAGTTCACTTTTAGTTCCACCTTTTGGCACATTGGAGATATATTTTGTATATAGGGAAAATACTTATTCTTTTTTTCTTAGTTCTTGCTTTTCTACCTTTGCATTGTGCAAGGAGATGACATTGTAACTCAGTTTTTTTTTAGTAATTCACTAGTTTTTAGTTATTTCATTACAGTTTTGCAGAGTTTCTTCCTTTTTTTTTCAAGAATTCATTCAAGTATTGCCTTCATAGTTTTAGTTGCTTGCATTCAAGTTCTTGATCTGATCGAAGTTCTATTACGTTTTAATTACTAAACCTTTAAAATCTCTATCTCAAGCTTGATTTTATGTGCATAATTTTCAGTTTCTCTACAGGTTATTCATTGTGTTATTATTAAATTTTATCTGTTTTGATTGTGAAAGATTTGCTTTCCTTTCAAAAAAGGTGAAATTAAAGAGCCTGTGAATGAATCATTTGTGTGGATTTATTGTGCAAATTAGGTTGTGCAAATAGTGTTTTTGGGAATCTTGTGGAGGATTTTGCAGTTTTTGGATCAAATATCATAGGTGCATCACCTTACTTTTTTAGAGTTCAGTTTTACCCTTTTCATCGCAATCCTTCTCCCTTTTCCTACCCATCTTTATTTTTATTTAAACATAAAAAGGGGAACCAACCCATAATTTGGAGACTCACCTTCGATATGAGCAACCCACTCGCTAGAAGGTGTTTCAATGTTTCATAGGATTGTTGAGTTTCAGGCTTAGCATCTCGAGTGCAATCCTGGTTGATAACAGAACCTTTAAAAAAGGAAGAAGGCAACCAAGGCAGAAGGAATAAAAGGGTTAATAGGGGCAATGATAACCTTGACAGTAATCAAAGGTACTCAAAATAGGATAGGTTTGGAGGTCAAAAAGGACCACATGATAGATATTACACTTGTGGGGGAGACCATTATGCATCTAATTTCCCTCAAAATTAAAAATCATGAAAGGAAGGAAACTGAAAACATACCCCACAACACAAGATCCATGCGGCGGTGGATAACAGACAAGCAGAGTACCAGGGTTCTTCGATATAATTGACAGGTAAGCTCTATGGCTAAACTCTTTTTATTTTAATAGATACTGGAGCTACTGAGTGTTTTATATATCCTAGAATGATTTATAAGCTATCCATTAGACTTGGATATTTGGAAAACTCATGGTCATTTCATTATGGAAAACGAGTAGAGTGGGAAGTAGATTCATGTTTCTTTTGCAATGTGTTAGAACTTCCCAACTTCCTGACCCACGTTAACCTTTTATGTGGCAGCTCTAGGATCCTATGATGTAATCTTATGAATCAACTGGTTAACTGAGCACAAATCCATTGTAGAATGTGAGGATAAGATGGTGAGCTATCTGGATGACTATGGATACCCGATTGAGATTCATGGGATACAAAGACCCTTGGAGCTTAGGAAAATCTCAACTATGCAGCTCAAGAGGGCTTAGAGGAAGGGTTGTGTCATATATTTTGTGCATGTTAGTGAACTCGACAATGAGAAACCATACCTAGATGATTATCCAATCCTTAGGGAATTCTGAGATGTGTTTCTTGAAGATCTCTTTGAGATGCCTCCAAAGCGAGAATTTGATTTCTCCATCGATCTAGAGCCAAGAGTCGAGCCTCAGTCTAAGGCCTCGTATAGGATGACCACCATTGAGGTTTATGAATTGAAAGCCCAGTTATAGGAGCTATTATGTAAAGGGATTATTAGACCCAGTGTGTCACCGTAGGGAGCATCAATTATCTTTGTGAAAAAGGATGAAACCTTGCATTTGTGTATTGATTATCAGATGTTGAACAAGGTGACCATCAAGAATTGATATCCCCTCCTGAGGATCGATGAATTATTTGATCAAATGAAATGAGTGCTAGTATTCTCAAAAATAGATCTCAGATCTGGTTATCATCAATTGAGAATAAAGGAAGAAGATATTCAAAAGACTACTTTTTTAACTCATTATGGGCATTACTAGTTCACTGTTGTACTATTTGGATTGACCAATGCACCTGCAGCTTTCATGAACTTTATGAGCAGTGTGTTCTAGGACTATTTGGATGAGTTCATCCTAATATTTATTGATGACATTATGGTTTACTCCAAGTCTATTAAGGAGTATGACCAACACTTGAGGATATTCATACAACGTTTGAGGGAGAATAATCTTTTTGGAAAACTATCCAAGTGCTCGTTTTATCAGGATAGGGTGCACTACCTAGGTCACATTATATCAGCTGAGGGAGTATTTATGGTTCCTGAAAAGATAAAAGCAATTGTGGAGTGGCCAACACCTCAGAGTGTGATGGAGGTGTGAAGCTTCATGGGCCTTGTAGGGTATTATAGGAAATATGTGCAAGGGTTTTCACAAATTGCAGCTGCAATAACTTCACTCCAAAAGAAAGGAAAAAGGTTTGAGTGGATTGAGAAGTGTGAATAAGCTTTCCAACTCCTAAAGGAGAAGCTCATGATAGCCCCAATGCTGACTATACTCGATCCTAACGGTTAATTCACAGTGATCACAAATGGTTCAAGAGACGGTGTAGGGGTAGTGTTAATGCAAGATGGGAAAGTGGTAGCGTACGAATCAAGAAAGTTGAAGCAACACAAAGTGAATTACACACCACATGATATGGATTTAGCAGCTATAGTGCATACCTTATAGATGTGGATACATTATCTTTTGAGAAAATTGTTTGAGCTCAAAATGAATTACTTGGGATTGAGATACATCTTCACTCAATCAAACCTCAATGTCCGATAGAGGAAGTGGTTAGAATTCCTTAGCGAGTACGACTTCAGAATTGAGTATATAAAAGGAAAGGAAAATAGAGTGGCAAATTATCTTAGTAGAAGACATCTGACAGCCATGACCTTGAAAAGATCTAATCTGAGATAGCAGGTGATGCAACACTTGCAAGGAGATGAGCATTATGAGAGGGTGAAAAAGGCTCAAGAAGAGAGTCCATTAGACCATAGATTCAATGGCTATGAATTTGAATCAAATGGAATCTTAAGGTATCAGTGATAGATGCATATTCTAGATTCTGGAGAGCTTAAGAAGTTGGTCCTAGAAGAAGTCCACGATGCACCATATTCAAGACACCCTGGAGTTACAAAGATGATTGCAGAATTGAAAACCTTCTATTATTGGCCAAAACTTAGGAAAGATGTGGTGGAATATGTAGCCAAATGCTTGGAGTGTTAGTGAGTTAAGGCTAAGCATATACATCCAACAAGGCTCCTTTATCCTCATGATATACTTGAGTACAAATGGCAAGTGATCAACATGGAATTTGTACAAGGGTTACCTTTAAGTAAGAAAAACACGATTTCATTCTACTAGTAGTCGACAAGTTGACTAAAGTGGCACATTTTATTCCAAGGAATATTAAGGATGGATTGTTGACCTTGGCCAAGAATTTTTTCCAACAGATCTTTTGCTTACATGGAATGCTAGAGACCATTATATCCAATAGAGATATATGGATGACATCAAGGTTCTGGAAAACGTTGAATGCATCCTTGGGGACTAAGCTAAATTTTGGTTCAGCCTATCATCCTTAGATCGACAGTCAAACCGAGAGAGTGAATTAGGTAGTAGAGGATCTCCTTCGGATGTACTGTATGGATCAATAGTATAAATGGGAAGAGTATCTACCATTGGTATAATTTTCTTATAACAAATCCCATCATGCATCCTTAGGTATGGCACCTTTTGAGTCCCTATATGGGTGAAAGTGTCACACTCCCATTAGTTGGGATAGATTAGAAGACATGATCATAATGGATCCTAGAATATTAAAAGAGATGGAAGAGAAAATGAGACTCATCAAGAGTAGACTAAAGGAGGCAGTAGATAAATAGAAGAGTTATGCCAACAAGAATAGAACCTTTAGATAGTTTGCAGTCAGGGATAAGGTATTTTTAAGAGTCAAGCCACATAAGAGCTCTATTATCTTTGGGAAATCATCCAAGTTGGATCTGAGATACATGGGATCATTTGATGTGTTGGAAGTAATCAACCTGGTTGCATACAGACACTCTATTGCTTGCTCTAGCTCGACTCCATAATGTGTTTCATGTTTCTTTGCTCAAGTCGTACCACCCAGATGCATCTCATATACTTGATTGGAATTCTTTATAGGTGGAGGATCCATGAGTGGTGTTGGTGGAGCCCATTATAATTTAGGATAAATGCAACGACAAGTTACAAAATAGAGACATTGTTCAAGATAAGGTCCAATGAGATCAATATTGTGTGGATAGTGCTACATGGGAGGATGCGGAGGAGATATAACACTCCTTTCCTCATTTTATTTCTTAGATAGACTATTGATGATTTTCTATATACTGTTGCTTAAAATTTTGGACTTGTATGTTATGATGTTTTGGCTTGAAAATAGTATGAACTGATGTTGAAATGAACATTATGAATCAATTTTGTTTGATTAGACATCGAGATGATGTCTCTTTCTAGTGGGAAAGGATTTCACATCTCAATTTTATTGCTTGCATTTAATAATGTTGAGTTAATTGAAATATTTGAAAAATGAAATTTATCATTTAGTATTTATGGATTTGAGAAATGAAATAATATATTTAAAAAATTAATATCTTACAATTTATGATGTAAGAGAATTATTTCATAATGACTATCGATTAAAGATTACTGATAAAGTTGGCAAGTGCAAGAACGTGTGTATGTGCAAGAATAGGTTGAAGAATGAGAACTCGGTTGAGGCAGGGATGCTTATCTAGATGAAAAATGGTAAGAAAGAATGGAATTTGGAATCTCACACACCATAGTAGACCATGACATTTGCATTTGTCTGTAATCGATAAATATCATTCTTGCTTGTATGGATTGAAATTTGGTTAAATAAGCGATCTTGTGAAATAAATGAATCTAATGCATTTGTGTCTTACCCTGTCTATCTCAAAGTTTGATTTAAAATGGTATTGGAAATGCATTTGAACATATACAATTATCATAATTAAAATGATTGTATTATTTTTTCTTTTTGATGAACTTCAAAATGGGTTTTTGATAAAAGAAATGGAAAAATAAAATAATATGTATGCTTGTGAATCCCTACATAGAATATATGTGTATATATACATAGAATATATATATATATATATATGTGTGTGTGTGTACACACACACACACACACACACACACACACACACACATATATATATATGTGGGTGATTATGTATATAAATGTATTACCATGGGTTTTAAATAATGAGTTCTTGCTTTAATTTGAAACTCCCATATTAGAAAGTAGTAGACAATGCTTAGAAATAGAGGGGAAGTGGGTGGTTAAGTGAAAGGGATATGGAAAAAGGAATTAAGACCACTATCTCCAAAGATAGAAAATAATATATTATTGGTCAGAGGGAGGTGAATTGAGGAGGAAATCTGGAAAAATGTGGGAAGAGATCAAGGAAAAATTGATAGAGGAAAGGGGGAACAAAAAGAATGGGAAGTTGTTGCTAATTCTAACAGAGGGAAATCACCAACAGTTACATCTAAGGAGAGGTATTCTCAAACCTATATCATATTTTCCTTTTTGAGTTGAATGGTTCTTTGTTCTTATGTGTTTTTTTTGAAGATATCATGTACTTATTGTGCTCTTATCATGCATAACTGTGGCTCTGTATTAGTGTTTCTATCATGACTAAGTCTACCCCATATTTTTCTTTGTTAGCCCTGTTTAGGGCCAAGCCACCATGTTGATATTTTTTATTTAGGACACCCAACATGCATGGGTATCAAGTTAAACACTTGTGATGGGTTCCCACCCACATGCAACATTATCCTTTGTAGCCATGGCCATTTGACCCGGCCTTTGTCATTGCATTTTATTTATCAGGATAACCTCATCTTGTACATTATATTTGTTTGGAGGGACACCCTATGGTGTTTGAATTATTATTTGTGAATCATTATATGGACGAATGAATGTCACCATTCGATGATCAATGTTTCATTAGATCTCTATGAGCATTTATCTATTGCTAGTTGAACAATTTATATTGCTTCAAACGTTACTTTGTCTATCGATGAATGACATGCATCGCTCAATCTTGTATTATGTTTATCACACCCAACATTCAATGAGGTTCATGTGGTGATTAGAGCCCTGCTATATGCATGGGTCAAATGATATACTCATCATCCCCTTATATTTTTTAATCTATAAAAAATAATCACCTTACTTTGTTAAAAGAGGAGTATGAACGATTATATCGTTCAAAGGATAACTCTCTGTCGATTCACCGAATGTTGTTAACATTCCATACATGAAAGCAATGCATGATTTTATTATGTGCCACCAATGTTCAGGCCATGGGTCATATGAATCATTTGAATCATCTCTCTCATACGAAGTGTCTATATGTGTGTATATATATACATGTACACTATCATTTTAAATAAATCGGGATAGAATGATGATCATACTCTATTTCTTATATATAAAAGGTGCCTTCACCATATGGTTGAATGAACAATAGCACATAATATAATGAGTAAAATAAGGTACTTAATGATAACCGATTTCATGTTATCGATTACATGATAATATGCTTATCGACACCTTTGTGTGAAATATAATTACTGTTAGAACACAACAACCAACATTATAGTGTTTTGATTCTTAAATGAATAATAAGGTGGAGAATCAAAACTGAATGATATGTGAACATATTTTGGTTGGAAATAGAACAAATATATAACCTTACATTGTCTCAGACTAAAGGATACTTTTATTCTGTTAAATATGTTTTATTTCACTATAATTGATTATTCTTGATCTTGTAAATTATACAAGTTCCATTTTGAATTGATTTATGATACATATTAGACAAGTGACTATAGTTTTAATGATTCCTTTTGTATATTAAATGAGACTAGTTATTACTAAAAGATAAAATGGAACACCTGAACGAAGTTGATACTTTTTTTTAATATGGAAACCTATATGTAAGGAAGATTTTTCTTTTAATATTTAGAATGTATAAGCATATTCCAAACTATGTTTATTTCTAGGCATATATGTGTACATGCATAAATGCTTCATTTTACGCACGTGCACATACATACGGTATACCTTTTGATTTCATCTTGAATTACTCATTGATTAAGATTGTTTAACTTCGTTTAGAAAGGAAAGAATGTAGAAATGGAACAGTGTTGAATTGCAATATGAATCTTAATGGAAAGATAGTTGTATGATGAATAGATGAATGGATATACAAGATTTTAGATGGAATATTTGTTGATGATATTGAAATAGAATGATACAAGAGTACTAAGATAGACTGTAGCACACTGGAATTATGATGCTAGTAGATGGTGTAGAAGGGAGGGATACCCCTTTGTCATGGAAAGCTTTTCTTTCGGAATGGGTGCCAAAGAGTGTTGATTTTATTTTATAAATCTAATTTAAGTTGCATTTTATGCAGCATGAGCTTGGCCAAGCTTTGTAGTCATTTTTATTTAGAACATACGATTTATTATTTATTCTCTATCTCTTATATCTTTATTTACCTAACACGGAACTTGCATATTCTAATAGTAGATAGAAATGAATGTAGTTAGGAACACAAAGATTCCACCTTGCAAACTATATCTCTTGCTAAGTGTTTCGTGTAGGGCGAGTATTCTTTGATGGATAGAAGAATTTTGGGGAAGCATTGCTTTATGGTTGGGTGGAAAAGCACCTCAACCATGTTCTCATCCACCAATGGAGGCAAGCTATCAAAAATGAATTATATTGGAATTCTATTTATGTACTTATATCTTTGATGTAATTAATGTATTGAATTTGAGGAGGTTGAATGCCAAGTCAAACTTTGTAAATTAGCTATTGAAATTTGGAAAAGAATAATATTCAAATTTATTTTTTTATTTATGGACATGAAATTGCTAAATGGAAATAGCTAGGGGATTTATTTCATAAATTTTATATTCATAATGCCATTAAAATATTTTGGAAATATTAGTTGGGCATGTTACACAAATACTATCAATGGTGGCTAGTAAGCAATCCTCAACATTAAAAACACTAAGGCAAGTCCTTGGCTATAGTGGTGCATCATAACATTCAATACAAGATATCAAAATCTTGGACATGGATTTCAAATTATTATCGTGAAACTTCATTAAGTGCAACACATATTCATGCATCTCAACTTGTTCTTATCAGGATTGCAATTGCAAAACAATATCATTTGGAAATATTGTAGGAAAATCCATATCTAAAAGACCCTCAATATTGTATTCATTTATTAGAGAGGAGTCCAATTGTGGCTAATGAATAAGGGTGTCATGTTCATCTCTAATTCACAAGGTTTCTTTGATGATTTTGAGCTCATGACATTTGATTGGTAATCTAGCCATAAAATATGATGAATAAGTTATTTAATTTTTAGGATGATCCTCAGTAATCATAGATTCAATGTTTGGTACCACCATGTATTCACTTTTAACATTAATAATATGAAGCATGTTTGAAATGCTTGTACTTGTATAAGGGATTTGTGTTAACGAGTCAACATATATTTTGGAATATTTTTAGTGTGGTTCATATGTGATCTTATATTGTAATGCATCTTGCACATGACTTCTACTTACATAGCAATCATAATTGTTCCCTTGTGTACAAAATCTATGAACTATTAAGACATCCAAGTTTATAATTTTATATGGAAGATATTTTGTTAGATCATTTTGATATCCTATGGGAAACTAATCATGTGACTACTATGTTTGTATTTCTCTCCATGAGCATGGGTCACTTGCACTATTGGATTTACTCATGCTATGAACATCTCTTCCACTTGGGTTAAATTTTTCAACTTGTTTGGTTGTTTCCCTAGGTCCATGTTGTTGATATTGAGAATTAGTATGCCTTTCTTGTGAAAGAATCTAGCATAAATTAGACCATTGTTTATTGAATGGGTATGCATGTCGAGGTCGAATTCATTGCATATTATGCATGTTTCCAAGTTTTATAGTGCATGTATTCTATTGTAAAATATTGTAGAAGCTATTGTGAAGTCATTTTTGGAATTTGCTAAGGTTGTGGTAAGATTATGAAGATGTTGCATTATTTGATGCAAAATTGTTGATGCGCATTGGGCTCAAGGGTATTTAAGTTGGGATGTTGTAGATTCATGTGTTATAAAGTTGTGATAGTTTGAATGAATAATGGGTGGTTCATTAGTTATTTCATTGCTTTGCCTATTTATTTTGTATGTGTCACATATCATGACAAATACTTATTTCTTCTCTATGGTGATCATAGTAGACTTGACTTCTTTTACAACATGTAGATCTTGGATTTCAGTTTTATAGGATTCAATTTGAGAATTTTTAGAGGTGGATCTTGCCATCTGTAAAGGAAATACTATGTTTGATTATCGATGCTACTAATAAGAATAATATATATAGAAATACACAATATTAATATAAATATCAAAAAATGGGTATATGCAGGAAAATGAGGGACCAAAAGGGGATCTTAAGTGGCCAATTTTTAAAAAAAATCAAGGAGAATTGACCTTGGATGAGAAATTTAAGATAGTTATGCTCAAAATTTGAAGATGCAACAATAACAAGAGTCCATAGTGATTTGGATCTAGTTTTTAAACTACTATTTTTTTTTAAATGGTGGAGATTAAGGGGTTCAAATAGAGAGGCCACACAAAATGCTCTTGTTTTTATCAAAAATAGCATAACATCTGTTGTGACCCCTCTAAAAAGTTATTTTTTTTAGTATTTAAAAAATTATTTCAGTGAAAACTTAGCTAACATCATGTAGTTTATGCTCAATTTTTCTACTATTTTTTAAACGAGTATATGATTTTTCACTATTTTCAATGTGGAAACATCCTAAAAAACAAAAAAATGAGTGTGCCCCCTAACTTTTTTGGAAACTAATTAGAAAAGAAAATTGAGCATGCAAATAGTAGAGTCTAGTTTGTAAAAATATAATTTATTTTGATATTGATGAACAAATAAAAAATAAAACCAAAAATGTCATATGTAGGTTTTTGACAAAAATGGAGACACTAGTAAAATAAACTAAAGATCAAAACCTTGACATATTTGAAACATAAGAAAAATTGTATGGTTAGAAAGCTAAGACTGATGAGGTAAAAATAACCTCATCATGATAACATAATAAAACCCTTCCTCATATATGCAAAATACTTATTCTCTGCCAATTAATTAAACTTTAGGCATAATAATTACTTATCTTTTGAGAAAAATAGTATAAAATTTATTTCTTGTGATTTATTGAAGTATCTTTCCAATGTAGATTTAACGGGTAGTTTTAAGTGTTTTGTAGCATAATAATCGGTCATTAATACAATAGTCAAATGCGTTCAACCAACATGAGCTCCAAAATAGGTTAAAGACATGCACTGGGAGCATGCTCCTGAAATTGAGGATGATGGGCCGAAATCATAGTTTCTTCTAAGTTGAATTTATGTTATTCTTTAAAGTTTAAAAGACTTCATGGCTCAACTCGAGCCTCGTTAATATTTATGTAATGGGCATTTAAATACATAAAGTTAATTTAAAATCTGTTACAAACTTTTTCAATGGTAATCTAAAACCACTCGAAATATAGGATTTAGTTAGAGGTTTTTTTATAAATATATGTAATCTCTAGAAGTAAAAGAGACACACAAAATAGTACTATTATGTTGTCGACATGATTTTTGAGTATATATGAATAAAAAAAGTATTGCATATCAATCTCTGAGTTGTTGAAATTATGGATGAATATTATCATTAATGGAGAAGCTTTCGATTGCATTGTGCATGTGACCTGAGAATGTAGGAACCCGTGAGCTGGCCACTCAAGGGGTGATAGATTAAATAGATGAGTACTTATTTTTAAAGAATTGTTTCATTTTTATTGCATGGATAATAATTATGTTTGTCATCATAAGAGTCTGAAGCTCCGGAGCACCTATTGTCTTTTGTTTCCGTAGTTAATTTTTGTTAATGATTAAAACTGTTACTAATATTACTTAGATGTTTCATAGATTATTTACGAGTTTTACTACTTTTGTAGTTTACATGCTTCTTAGTTTAGTTATTTCTATGTTTTATAGTTTAGTTATCATGTTTTCTAGATTAATTGTCTTGTGCTTCCTAGTATAAATACTTTTCAGCTTTTTAGATAAATTACTTTACTGTTAACTAGTTAAATGGACTTAGGATAAAATTAAGTTCAATTGCTCTAAAAAATATATAGAAAATCTAAAAGAGATAGTCAAGCCACGTTTTATTGCAAATAGCCTTGGACACTGCCCAATTGATATATTGAAGTTTATCTTCTAAAGTAATGGGACCTAATGACAACCTATCACTTTTTGGCACCGTTTTTGGGGATCTTCTTTCTTGAGTGTTAATAGGAGATACCTTGAATACCCTTTTAGGCCCAAAAGACCCCTTTGGCTTCCTTTTCTGCATGGTCAGGAAAAGAGGCCCTCATGAAAGATTTATACCAAAGACCCCCCCAAAATATGTTCCAATCATACGTAGGGAGGACCAAGGCTCATAAGACCACTCTGTTGAAGAATTACTTGAGCCTAATCCACAAGAGACTTTCAAATATTTTCCTGAAGATCATCTAGAAGAACAAACCGTCATTGAGGAAATTATCCAGGAGGAACACATTATTCTAGACATCATGGGTGATCGTAGGGATGAAGCTAGCCAGAATAATGCTAACTGTAACAATAATGATCATCCGACACCACAAACGTTCACTTATCCTATTACTCTGGATGCAGATGATGATACTACGATGAAGAACATCTCTCCAACTTTCCTGCCAACCATCTGAGGTTTGTCCTCGGAAGACCCAAACTAGTTTATTTTCAAATTTAAGGTCCTCTATCAAACTTATGACTATAAAAATGATACTAGAAACTAAATCTATTTCCTTCTACTTTGAAGGATACAACCATGTGTTGGTTTATGGGATTAGCTATTGGGTCTATTACATTTTGGGATGACATGGAGAATGCTTTCCTACAAAAATACCAGAGCTATTACAGGGTGAGTGATCATAAGGAAGAGCTATTTAAACTTAGGCAAAATGAGGATGAGAGTCTAGAGGATTACCTAGACAAATTTATTTTCTTGTCTAAATGATGTGGAGAAGAGACTATTAGTGTTGAGATTCTCAAGACTATATTTCTTAAGGGACTCGATGAGGATGCAAGAAGAATCCTTGATCTAATGGGACAAGGAGATGTGTCTCAGTTGGGCCTTGATGACATATGCAAGTTGTGTTAGAATTTCTCACGTACTCGCGGAGGAATCCACAAAACTACTCTTTTTAGAGGGTCTAGCAAAATAGGCAAGCTTTGAGAAGAAATAGCGAACCTTAAAATGGACATACTGGTTCAACTGAACACTACACTAGATGGTACACAAGCTAAGACCCGCAATCTTGAGACTTTGTCCATCTAATGTCCTCGATGTTGAAATAAACATCTTATGAGAGAATGTTCGCTAGACAAGGCTCCTTTTTGTCAACTTTACGAGAAAAAACATCCTACAAACCAGTGTGAGCTTCTTACAGACCTCCAGAATTCCAATAAAAGGACCGCACAGGTTGAAGAAGAAATTAATATGGTAAATCAACACCAAGGAGGGGATTTCTCTTATGGAAAAAATTCTAATCTTGATTGGAGAACCCAAAACAACTGGCATAATAATCAATGGAATCCATCTTGGCCTCAAGCACCATCTCAACAACCTATCTGGGGATCTCCCTATTGGGGTGTAATGCCCCGCCACATAACCCTAGAGGAAGTTGCAATTAACTACTTAAACGCATAATTTTTTTATTTATTTAAAGTACAATTAACATACAAGTTCACCCCTATTGCCAACAACCTCTAAGGCTACAAGACTAAGATTAATTTTAAACCCATACATACATCATAACACAAGAGATACAATAAAATTCCAATAACAATAACTTAACAATAAGGTTACATCTCTCATTCCCCGAGAGATAAATCATATAAATGTGAATACATAATACAAATTATCCACCTTGAATACAAATGAGGGGTGATTAATAACAAGTTCCAATTGAAATAAATAAAAAGCAAGGAATTATAACTGGAACCCCCAAGCTCTCCAACTGGGAATCTCGCTATCACGAACTGAAGATCAAAGGGGACCCAATGGCGTAGGGTGTACGTTCCTCCCAACCAACTGGTACTTGAAGGCCCACCCCCCGTGCTAGGAGACAATAATAAGGATACTAGGCAAGACCATCTACCACTAGACACAAGCTGACTCATACTGACTCGACCAAACACATGATCCAAACAAACACAAGGTCACATTGCTTCTAGTTTACACAATCTTTCATTTCACAAAACTAACATACAGTTGACCTAGGAGAAGTGTCACCACATAGGTGCATGAGTTACCCGTCAAATCTTCACCGATCTCGACCCTATCAAGATTCACTCTCCTACTATCAACACATGGAACATAACCACTCCAACTAAGGAGGAACAAATAACGATACCCTCTCCAAACACTAGAGATGACAAATCACACAATCCACTCCTTACAAAGGAGGTACAAATTCTCGTTCGTGGAAACTGGGTAAAACACTAACATGACTCCATGCACTACCCAGGGGAATTAAAAATGGTTGACATCACAATACGATAACCCCCATCATATAAAGAACCTCTAGAAGACTCACAACTTACTGACCAACACTTAACCCACTTCCCCAAAATGAAACTAGAAGAAATAATCACAAAAGGGAAATCAAGACATGAATTACATCTAATATTTGGATATCCTAAATCCATTCTCAATCACTAGAAAGCATTTAAAATAAATTTCCAACTTCACTAATTAATTAAAAAACCCTTCATATCCTAGAGAAGAAAATTCTAAATTCTATCAGATTATTCATTTCCTCCATTATTTTAACAAAATAATAATTTCCCTATTTGAACTATATCACTTGCATGCATTATTTAAAATAGAACAATATAAAATATATATATAATTACCACATATATATAAATACAATGTATATACAATACATATATATACATACATTTTATATACAATATATATTATACATATATATATAATTAATTATAACCAAAACCCAAACATAAAAATCCACATGAAGATCAAATCCAAATCACGTATTTAAAAGGGCAGCAGACGGAATAACTAAATGTTCGTTGTTTTTTTTAATAATTTTTTTTATTTGATTTGGGGAGGGGTCGATTGTAGCCGAACTCCCCCATATTCCCTTGGTGCGGCCTTTGCATGAGGGTTGCGTTGTCCCAAAGGCAGCCACAACCTCCAACTAAGGGGGTGGTGGGGTGTGCTATGCACCCCCACCCAACATAAAACTAAAACCCCAAAAAAAATGAATCCTCAACAATGGTTTTTTCCATTTCGTCGTACAACGAATTCCACTGGATATCAATAAAATTTTATTTAAAATAGTATAAATATATATATGTATGCATTTGTATATATATCAATATATATAGATATACATATATGTATAATATATATATATATATATATATATATATAAAATCACAACTTCATAGACAAATTGGGAAAAAAAAATTCAAAAACCATCTACAGGCAAAATTATACAATTTCCAGAAAAACCCAAATTCCACAGAAGATTTCTAATAATTTATTGTTTCCTTTGGAATTTTCTATTGTTTAAAATCATTTCCCTACAAAAGATTTCAACAATTTCCTACACATAAGCTTTCAATAATTTAATGTTGCATCTGTTTCTGGATTAGATTGCGTGAGAGTTTTTTGCATCAACGTTTCAGATCACACTCTGTGATCCATCATCAGGATGAGAGAGCTCAAGGAGAAAAATGGTTAGTTGCAGACCAAGAACAACCTAAATAGAGAACCAGGTGGGAAGGAAAGGGCTGCACAATGACCAATGAAGACAAGACATAAAGGGGTTAAAAAATAGAGCAAAAGAAAGACAAACAAACAAGAAAATGTTGAAACCAAACTTGTAAAATAAAATTAAAAAGAATTATTAATAAAAGTTAAAAAATTTATATTATTAATATTAATAAAAGTTAAAAATTAGTATTAATATTAATGCAACCATACTAATAATATAAAATAGACACCAATGAATACATAGATAAGAACATAGAGAAAATGGAAATCAAACTTAAAATTGAAATTGAGGCAAAAATCTAATGGAAAAATAAAATAAAAAGAGAACCAAAATGTTAAAATTAGAAAGAATTATTAATAAAAGTTAAAAATTACAATACAACAAGTAAGTTAAAGACAAAATAAAAATTGAAAAGGCCAAGACATAAGATAGGGAACCGATAAAATTAAGAGAAGCATAAAAACAAAGAACCAAAGAACGATGAAAAAATAAAAATAAAAATATAAGAGAAGATTTTACTATATTATATTACACTGTATTTTAATATAATGGTTTTGCTCTATAATTAATATAATAATATATTATATTAATAATAAGTATTATAATATATTATATTAATAATAAGTATTATATATTAATATGTTATAATGAGTATTATAATTTTACAAGTTTGGTTTCAACATTTTCTTGTTTCTTTGTCTTTCTTTTGCTCTATTTTTTAACCCCTTTCTGTCTTGTCTTCATTGATCATTGTGCAGCCCTTTCCTTCCCACCCGGTTCTCTATTTAGGTTGTTCTTGGTCTGCAACTAACCATTTTTCTCCTTGAGCTCTCTCATCCTGATGATGGAACACGGAGTGTGATCCGAAACGTTGATGCAAAAAACTCTCACGCAATCTAATCCAAAAATAGATGCAACATTAACGATATGGATTGTGGAAACTTGATATCACTAATTTCAATAATTTTCTAAATCTTATAATGTTTCCCTCTAGGTTTTCCCATTGTTTAAAATATCAGTTTCATAGAGGCTCTCTAATTTCACTATAAAATTTTCTATAGAGGCACTAGATTAATCACGACAAATCTTCAAATACAGAAGCCTTACAAATTTTAAAAAACAATTAAAAGCTTCTACTAAAAAAACACAAAATCTTCTTACATAGGCAATCTTTCAATTTCTTTTTAATTAGTTTAAACAACACTTCTACATAATTGAATTTGTACAGACAATCTTTTTGAATCAACTAAATAAATAAAACAATAAAATAACTTGTTTTCTTGAAGGTTGGAGCAAAGCAGAGCCTCCAAAATTCAATTTTCAAAGCCTTCTCCAAAAACACCACTTCCAGAAAGATGCAAAAATACAGAGCCCACAATATTCCCGAGAACCTCTTTGAATTTTCAACCAAAACAATTTCTCCCCAAAAATATCCCTCTTTCCATTCCCATGAAGTAACCTCTTACCTCACTCAATTATGGCAAATATTCTCTTCGAGAATAATTTCTCAACAAGAGTGATTAATAAATTCTTCTCTCACACATGTCAAATTAAAAATATCTTCTCAACAACACACAAATATTTCCTCTAAAGCATTTACAAGTCATTTTTGCATTTTAATAATTCAAACCACATTTTAATAATATTTAATCAATTAATCTATTTGCTTAAGAAATAAATTTAATCAGTTAAATTATTCTTAATAAAATAAATTTAATCACAAGGATTAAATTACTTTACCAAATAAATTTAATTTAATTAATTAAATTAAATAAAATTTTTCCAACAATATTATTTAAAATTAGTTGAATAAATACTAAAATCATTAAAAGAATTTATTTAACATTAATTTCCATAAAATAAACCTTGCATAAATAAATAACAAATGACAAGACAAATGTGGACATGACAATCAAACATACCAAACATGGACTGACGACACACTGAGGCTAGGGTGTAGACTTGACACAAGTAACCTAGCTACTATCTCCCAATCAACTTTACCATTGGGTCGACACGCTCAAACTTGTGAAGCTAGGTGGAATCGATGTCATGTACCTATAAACGAGGTATCAAAAGCACATGTATATATAAATAACATAGTAATACACACCGTGAAGAGGAAATCACGGAATTGCAGGGCACCCGCAAGCTAGTGATGCTATTCCGTCCCCTTTACCAGTACACTTGTTGCGAACTGACAGTTCCATCATAAATAAATTACTAAAGTGCAATAATCATGTTATAGCAAACTAACATTATTACACTAATCAAATCATGTCAAATGACACATCAAAGAAGATACAACACACCACCACAAATAGTCTATGTCGCTCTATAAATAGCGATCAAAATATCAAAGCATCGTAATCTGATCATAAGAGAAAAACAAAGGGGTGTTACATGGAGACCCCCTGAATGGGAAAACTAATCATGGGGAACTCAGTAGTGGGCAAACCAAACTCAACAATAGTGGTATCCACAACATACTGCTCCTCAATGGAACCAGGGACATAATCAATTCTATATTGGCCCTCAGAGAAATCAACAATAGAATTTTCTACCGCCACCCCAGAATCCTCCATAGAGTGAATAGATAAATCAACCTCAACTTCCTGCGCAACCATTTTCCAATCCTAAGAACAATCGACAAAATACTTTGGTATACTCCACTGAATAGGATAATATTACCGGACTAAATGCCATACATTGTGGAAATGTTCAATTCCACTTTGGTAGAACACTTCAACCGCCAACCATTGAAGAAATTATGGATGAGCCTACTCCTAAAACTCTTGAAAAGGGCACTCCACCTCTAGAACCCACCCAAATTGTTACTACAAACACCACTCTACCACCATTGTCAGCAAGAGCTTTCAACTTACCTCTGGAGGAGGGAGGTCAGTCTTCAACTAATATTAGGAAGGATACCACTCCAAAAGAGAAAACTCAAGCACTATTTCTGGAATGTCTGAAACTAACTATTCTGAAAGATACTCCAGAAGTTCCTTTGACTTTTGAAACCGTGTTAATACAGGAAATTAAACAACTGTAAATAGAGGTTCCCTTGCTACAAGCAATAAAGGAGATTTTGGAATTGAACCAGCTTATCAAGCAGTTGTACATTAAAACTCCAGAGAGGAAACCCAAAGAGAATAAATATTGTGCATATCAATGGTTATTTAGCTAAATTTTTGTCTGGAAAGACTACTGCTCCAAAATATGATGACCCTGGTAGTCCACTGATAATTGTGACGATTAATGAGGTAGTAATACCTAATGAACTAGTGGATTTAGGAGCAACCATTAACGTAATGACTATGGACATGATGGAAAAATTAGGAATCACTAATTTATGTCCCACAACTACAATCTTGTAGATGGAAAACCAGTTTATAGCCATTCCTAAGGGTGTTATTGAAAACGTTATTGTCAAAATTGATGTATGGGAATATCTAGTAGACTTCCAGGTAATTCAATTGCTTACACCCAAAGATAGCTATCCAATAATTCTCGGAAGACCATGGTTGGCTATTGTCACAGCTAAAATCGACCGCGAAGAGGGAGGAATGACCATTTCACATGGTTCAAATAGAAAATGTTTATTCTTGTACCCTCCTGCTAAACCCACTGAATGCAACAAAGTCTGAGTTGATGAACCGAAAGAGTCTAATGGTCAAGACAGGTTAGCATCGTTAGCCATGGTAGTGATTAAACAACATGGATAATAATTAGAGGATGAGTTATTAAATGATATAGCACACCTTGCTATAAGCCCAGGTGATGAGGAAATTATGGATGCACCATAAATTTTGGGACAACCAGTCGATGTACATGGGATTGAATAGGAATATACTACTATGGGAATGCCTTGTCCTTTGGCCAATATGATTCCTAGAACTAACCATTTTTTTGAGGACATTGCTAGATTTCACTGAATTGTAACTCATAGTTATCCTCTCAACACCTTATTATGACCAATACATACGGTCACTTCAATCCACCCAGGAACAAAAATGATTATGTTACTACCGAGAAAAACCCTGAACATCAATAGTTGGTTGATCGAATCAAAAGAGGATAGGTTATTTAATGTTTTGGTAAAAAGGTCTAAAATTTTTTCTTGGTACTATACAGACATGAGGGGAATTCACCCGAGTGTTTGTACGCATAACATTTATACTGATCCTAATATAAGACCAATATGTTAGCCATAAAGGAGACTCAATCCTGCATTAAAAGATATTGTCAAAATTGAAATTGAGAAACTCCTTCGAGCGGGATTTATTTATCCCATTTTTTATAGTAAGTGGGTTTCACCTATGTTTTTAGTGCCAAATAAAAATGGGAAGTGGATAATATATCTAGATTATAGAGAACTTAACAAAGCCACTCATCGAGATTATTTTTCCCTACCATTTGTTGACCAAGTTCTGAGAAATTTGGCTAGGAGGAAATATTTCTCCTTTTTACATGGATTTAGTGGTTACAACCAGATTCAGGTAGCACCCGAAGATCAAGATAAGATGATGTTTACTTGTCCATGGGGAATATTTGCATATCATGTTCTTCCCTTTGGACTTTGTAACGCCCTTGCAACTTTCCAAAGAGCCATTTTGGCTATATTTGCTACACTTTTTAATGACTGTGTTGAAGTCTACATGGATGACTTCACTACCTATGGGTCAACCTATGATGAAGCCCTTCAAAAATTGGATAGGGTTGTAGAGACATGTGAGGATCACCAACTATCCCTTAGCCACGAAAAGTGATTGATAATGGTGGAACAAGGAATACTCTTAGGTCATCATATCTCTTCTGAAGGAATTAAGGTTGATCCCATGAAAATTGAAGTTATTCAACAACTGACTACTCCTCAGACGTAAAAGGATGTTAGAAGTTTTCTTGGGCATGCTAGATACTATCAAAGGTTTATCGAAAGCTTCAGTAAGATAGCAGCCCCTATGTTTTCCCTTCTCCAGAAAGATGTGGAGTTTAACTGGACATTAGAGTGTCAACTATCATTTAAAAAAATAAGGGAGAAACTTATCTCTGCTCCCATATTGCATGGGCCAAATTGGAATCTCTCATTCCACATATATGTCAATGCTTCGGATGATGCAATCGATGCATTATTGGGGCAAGAAGATGAGAATGGGGGTAAATATGCCATATACTTCATTAGAAAAAACTTGACATCTGCTGAGAGAAACTACACAACAACAAAAAAATAATTATCGGTTGTGGTACATGCCATTAAAAAGTTTTGCCATTATATTATAGGGTATAAAGTTACTGTTTATATAGACCATTCGGCTGTTAAATATCTGATGAATAAACCTGTAGTAAATGGATGAATAATTAGGTGGTTACTACTCCTTCAGGAGTTCAATATAACAATAGTTGACAAGCCAGGGAAATTTAACGTAGTAGACAAATTTTTGTCTCGAGTTAAACAAGAAGATGGGGATTGTGCACTTATACAAGATGAGTTTCCAAATGAAAATATGTTTTCTATTTCTACTAAGACCCCTTGGTTCACTGACATTGCCAACTATTTAGCTACTTTAGAAGTACCGCTAGGTTTTATGTCAAAACAAAGGAAACGACTTGTTAGAGAAAGTGCCCCATTTAAATGGATTAATGGGATACTATTTCGGTGTGGCCCTGACATGGTCTTGAGATGATGTGTCAAGGTAGATGAAACATACAATATCATTAGAGCCTGCCACGATGATCCTTCTAAGGGTCATTATTCTGCAAAGAGAACTTCTCATAAAATCTTGGGTGTAGGGTATTATTGGCCTTCAATGCATAAAGATGTCAATAAGTATATTCATCATTGTGATGAATGTCAAAGGATTGGAAGACCAACAAATTCTATTGAAATTCTTTTGCAGCCACAGGTAGTCCTTGAACCATTCGAGAAATGGGGACTGGATTTTATCGGTCCCATAGATCCTTCCTCTCAACGGAAATAATACATATTGGTTTGCGCTGATTATTTGACTAAATGGGCATAACTTTAGGCCCTACGGGTTGCTAGAGAGGAACAAGTCATTGACTTCCTCTATAATAAGATCTTTCTTAGGTTTGGAGCTCACAAAACCATTGTTACAGAGCAAGGACCGCAATTCATGTCCAAAGTTCTCTTGGCATTCACGAACCATTTTCAGGTGAGTCATAAAAAGTCATCTCCTTATCACCCTTAGGAAAACGATCAAGTAGAGGTGACTAATAGGGAGCTAGAGAACATATTGATGAAAATGGTCTCTTCAGGGAGAAAAGATTGGGCTAGGAAATTGCCTGAACTCGTTTGGGCGTACAATACAACATGGAAATTCACAACTAGGTTTAGCCCCTATGAACTTGTTTTTGGGAAGAAACCTCTCTTTCCCATTGAGTTTGAACTCCAAACTCTGAGAACAACTGTGGAGTTGGGCCTAGATCTGAAGCAAGCTCAAATAGAGCGAGTTTTACAGCTAAGCGAACTAGATGAGCTTCGTTTGGATGTTGTCCATCAAACTAAGTTGGTTCAACAACAACAAAAGGTGTGGCATGATAATCACATCAAATAAAGAGAGTTCCATAATGGTGACTAGGCCTTGTTGTTCGATTCTAGAGATAAAAATCACCAAGTAAAACTCAAAACTCATTGGCTGGGTGCATATGAAATTTTTGAATGGCACAGTTCAACTCTAACCAATTGATGGTGATACACAAACTCTATTGGTAAATGGTCATCACCTACATATCTACCAAAAACCTATCAATAAGGAGGAATTAATGTAGGGCGAGATCCAATGCATCAACTCTACCCTAACATAGTCAATATAAATCTTGCATATTGTATAAAACAAATGCATAAATATATGAATTTTTTTAATAAAAAGGAATGTGTACAAATTTGTTTCAAAGAATTCTTCATGAATTCCTATTTTCATTGGACTTGGCTATTTTTTTTCTTCATTTTGTAGGACTTTATTATAAATCAAAAACAACTTCCAGAGCACCTTGCTATGATGCTCCAGAACTTACCTTTGGTTTCGGTGGTACTCCTGAACTTATGACCTTGATTGTGGTGGTGCTCCGGAACTTGTGAGCTTTGATATCCAGATGCTCCAGAACTTGCATTTCAACTCATCACATCATGTGTTTTGTTCTTGTAGAATGGTTATTGGTCGAAAAACACTCCAGAAGTTCAAGTTCATTTATACATTCATTTTCTTCTTTTCGGCTGCATCTTTCAACGATGCTCTGAAACCTTGTCTTTGGTTGTTGCACCGACGAAATATTTTGATGATGCTCCAAAACTTGTTAAGTTTGGGTGCTTCTATGCTCTAAGACTTATCCACCTTCTTCTTTTTGAGTGCGTGCTCATAAGCGTGCTCCATAACTTACTCACTCGTTTCGAGCGCATGCTCATAAGCATGCTCCAGAACTTATCCATTTCCATTCTGCCACCTCTTCCCATAAAATTTAAATTTATTTCCGATGCTTTGATTTTTCAAACTTGTGTACATATGACTCTTTTCTTTTTAAATTGTCACTTCGGTACCCACGCTTAGAATAGTTATTCCAAATCGTCGCCATTTTTCCATCATAAATAAAATCCATTACGACAACATGTCCTTAATTATGACTTCATCATTCACAAGTTGTCTCACTCATGTCATAATAAATATGTTGTCACCTCAACCAATACCATTCCGTCCTCTTGTTAAATCAGTAAAGGTACATAATCTTCAGGTGATCACAAAATGTAAGTAAGTACAAATTTTCACATAAATAAGTAGTTATTTTTGAATAACATGTAATTAATTGGCACGAGTTTCTCCCCTCCTAATTTAGTAACTTGAGCCACTAAGTGATTGATTGGTAGTACAACACTCTTTTTGCACTCCTCCATGCAAATTATCATCATTGTACAATAAGGTTTCAAACAAGATCTATAAATAATCGTTCCTCGATTATATCTTCAAAATAATTGTGCACAAGCTTCTTGCACTATAATATTGTCAAAAAAATTGGAAGAGCGGAGACAAAAAATGGGAGGTGCGAAGAAGAAATCAAAGTGAACCTCAGCAAATAAATTACTGGGATTACGCCATATTTCCAATTTTTTTCAGGAAGTGGGATGGTTGGATTTCATCAAAAAAATTGAAGGATATAATGAGTAGTTGGTGAATGCATTTACATAAAATTATTCCAATGGCCAGGTGATACTACATGGGAAGAATTTTAAGGTGAGTCCAAAATTCATTTCTCACCTATCTGGTTTAGATAATTGTGGTATTAAGTTATTTGAAACTTCCCAAATTACTTATCAAAAGTTATTAGAATTATTTCTTAGAGAGGGAGACCTTGAGACCATGATAGTTATTAGTACTAGAGGACATAACAAAGGGTTTCAAAGAACGTCCATATTAGAACCCTGGGGAACAATTGTTGCATGGATCATTAAATATTTTACTTGTGAGGGACAACTTACTACTGTGGTAGGACCTGCATTTCGCATGCTTATACACTTGCATCATGGAAAAGAAAACCTTGCTCTTAGGGTCAATTTGCCTGACTTTTTGAGTGCATCTGTCGTTTCCTCCATAGAAAGATAAATTTGGTTCAGGTCCATTGAAACACCATGGGTTAATTCAATTAATTTGTAAATATCATTTTAGAAAGAAACCTGAAAGTAAGTGGGAAAAAATTCTTTGGAAATTTGAAAAATCTGTGCCCAAAAGAAAATTAGGAGAAGGGGAATCCTCCAAACAATTTGTTTCACCTTTTTGGGGAAATTCTCCTAAGGACTCAAAATCTCTTGAAGCTCAAATGCTCACAACCCTTGGTGAGGAAGCGCTGGAACCTCTGGCCAATGAATTGAACACCCCAAACCAGTCAGGAGATGTTGAAATTATTCATGTAGATGTAGAAAGAGTTCCCTCTAGGAAAAGGAAGAAAAGATCAACTGTTACTTTTCAGAGCATTCCTCCCTTAAGAAGAAGCAAGAGATTGCCTTCTTATTCTACAGAAACCCCAATTCAAGACATAGGGAGTACTTCAAAGGAAAAGAATCTAAGAAAATAGGAAAATTCAATAGAAATTGAGGACCCTACTAATAATATAGAAATAATGGGAACAAGGGAGTAAGATTGTCAGTCTTTAGGGATAGAAGGAGAAGAAATACCTTTCCACATAGGACAAGAAGAAAAGGCCCCTGATGAAGAAATACAAAAAGAAGAGAAGGAGCATTCTCCACATTTTATGGAGGTTGAGGATAATATTTTAGAAAATTTATCTCCTGTTGTAAATAAGGTTATTGAAACAGCTGAAAATGATAGTGTTAATGCAAAGCTAGAAAAACTGAAATTGGAAATTGATGAGTTAAGAAATAAATTGCAGAAAAATGAAGAACATGTTGTACATTAATGGGAGGAAATAGCAATACACGTTGTTGTAATAGGAAAAAGAGATCAGGAGATTCAAAATCTGACACTACATATAGAAGAGAAGAATACATCTATTAATGAATTGCAAAAACAAATTTAGAGATTAAATCAAGAGAATAATACATATAGTGATAATTTGTCTAATAAGGACAAATAAATTGAAAGTTTGAAAAACAATTTCATACAATTTTTTCAAGCTTTTGAAGAGGAAAAGAACAAACAAAATGAATAATTAAATGTTTCTCTCAGTAAGATTGTGGAACTGGAACATGATTTGCAAGAAAGCATCAATAAACCAATAATAGAATCAAAGGGAACTCAAACTAAACCAATTGTAACTGAATGGTTCCAATTTTGAATTTCCCCATTATTAATGAAGTGGATGGAACGGTGCTATTTCTTGAAGAATGCTAAGATTGTGAATATTAGGTTGAAAAAGGAGTTGGCACTCTTGAAAGAGTCATTTGATAGGGTCTATAAGGCAAAACAAGATGCATGCCAAATAGGAGAATTTATACTAGCATGTAGGAGACCATCAAGGCTATATTCTATGTTTTTAAATGAACAATTGTTAAGATGGAAATTGCTAAGAATTTATCATGACCAACCACATGACCCTGATGATCGTGAATTTTTTAAAGTATTTTTAGAGTCAACTCCTGAGTAGAAAGATATGTTATGTGAATTCTTTGTTCATAATTTACTGATGGAAACACATATTGATTTCTTTATTAACCTTTTTATTGGATAAGTGCAATTGAGATCTTTGTTATCTACCATGTGTAATCAGGTTCATTGGCAAGAATGCACTAGAGAATACTCTCAAGCAAAGAAGAATGTGGGTCTTTAGATGAGATCCCTCAACAAGAAACTTGTAGCTTTTAAAGAACACTTTTTGGCTATTAAAATAGAAGCAACTATGAATAAAAAATATAATGATAACCTCCGACTTTGTTACAATCATTTCATAGAACAAGGGAAAAAATTTATTGGTAAGGCTTGGCATGCCTATGAAGAGAGATACACTCCACTACTAGTATACTTAAAGAAAAGAGAAGTGATCTCCCCTCTTAACATCAAATGGTCCTTCAGAAGAGTAGATACCTTGGCCAAAATCTTGAAAGACCTCAGAACATATTGGATAGGGATGAGGTACGTACCTCCCCTATTGCTCTCTCCACCACTTGCCTTTCATATTAATACAGATCAGGATAATGGAGTCTTCAACATGTGGAGAAGAGAGGTTACTTATCATCAAGGCTTCCTACACATATCTGAATAGTTTGATAAGGCAGCAAATGATTTGTATGATATCAGTGCTAAATATGAAGAATTGAACAAAGAAGAAGGGCAGGGGTCACAACAGAGAGCAGGACGACCTACCAAAAATTAGGAAGGGGAGGAAGTAATGAGTTAAAAATAACCTCATAGTGATAACATAATAAAACCCTTCCTCATATATGCAAAATAATTATTCTCTGCCAATTAATTAAACTTAAGGCATAATTATTACTTATCTTTTGAGAAAAATAGTATAAACTTTATTTCTTGTGATTTATTGAAGTATCTTGCCAATGCAGATTTAACAGGTAGTTTTAAGTGTTTTGTAGGATAATAATCAGTCAATAATACATTAGTCAAAGGCATTCAACCAACATGAGCTCCATAACAGGTTAAAGACATGCGCTAGGAACATGTTCCTGAACTTGAGGATGATGGGCCGAAATCATAGTTTCTTCTAAGTTGAATTTATGTTATGCTTTAAAGTTTAAAAGACTTCATGGCTCAACTCAAGCCTCGTTAATATTAATGTAATGGGAATTTAAAGACGTAAAGTTAGTTTAAAATATGTTACAAAATTTTTCAATGGTAATCTAAAACCATCTGAAATATAGGATTTAGTTAGAGATTTTTTTAATAAATATATGTAATCTCCATAAGTAAAAGAGATACACAAAATAGTATTGTTATGCTTTTGACATGCCTTTTGAGTATATATGAATAAAGAAAGTATTGCATATCAATCTTTGAGTAGTTGAAATTATGGATGAAGATTATAATTAATGGAGAAGCTTTCGATTACATTGTGCATGTGACCTGAGAACATAGGAACCCATGAGCTGGCCACTCAAGGGGTGATAGATTAATTAGATGAGTACTTTTTTTAAAGAATTTTGTCATTTTTATTGCATGGATAATAATTAATTTTGTCATCATAAGAGTCTGAAGCTCTAGAGTACCTATTGTCTTTCGATTCTGTAGTTAATTTATGTTAATGATTAAAATTGTTACGGATATTACTTAGATGTTTCAAAGGTTATTTATGAGTTTTACTACTTTTGTAGTTTACTTACTTCTTAGTTTAGTTATTTGTATGTTTTCTAGTTTAGTTATAATGTTTTCTAGATTAATTGTCTTATGCTTCCTAGTTTACATACTTTTCATCTTTTTAGATAAATTACTTTTTGATTAACTAGTTAAATGGCCTTAGGTTAAAATTAAGTTCAATTGCTCTAAAAAATATACCAAAAATCTAAAAGGGATAGTCAAGCCACCTTCTATTGCAAATAGCCTTGGACACTACCCGATCGATATATTGAAGTTTATCTTCTAAAGTAATGGGACCTAACGATAGCCTATCAAAGACAGGTACCAATTTTATTATGGTATTTTTTACCTCAACATTGAAAAATGTGCAAACCCGATGGAGAGCATGCTCAAGATTGTATCATTTTTTTGAGAAATCTGCAAAAAAAGTTGCATGTGGGTGTTGAAATGTCAATCTAGCCCTTTGGGTTGGATGCCCAAGGGAATTCCAACTCTTGAGGTTGTAAATTTCCAAAGTAGATGATAACGTGATTGTGCTATACCGTGTTATATTTTTGTGAAGAAAAAAATGATCTCCCTCACCCTCCCTCTCTTTCTCTTCACATAAACACAGGCTTATTATAATGTGTTCATGTTTGTGTGAATAAAAAATCATCTCTCCCCATCTATCTCCCTTCTCTACCTCTCTCTTCACTCCCTCTCCTCTGATATTTATACCTATCTCCCTACCTCTCCCTCCCTCCATCCCTTCCCTCTCTACTTCTCTTTATCTCGCCTCTCTTTCCTTGTCCCTCTCTTTTTGTGTGTCTATCACCCTCAAGTGCTCTCTCCATCTCTCTCTCTAGACCTATCTCTCTACATCTCCCCCTCCCTCCCTTTCTTTGTCCCTCTTTAAACCTCTATCTCTCTTTGGACCTATCTTTCTACTTCTCTCTCCCTCTCTACCTCTCTGTGTGTCACCTCTCTCTTTCTCTATCTCCTCTATATACCTCTCCCTCCCTCATTCCCTCTCTCTCTATCTCACTATATATCTATCCCTCTATCTCTAAAATTATCTATCTACGTCTCTCTCCCTCCTTCCTTCCCTCGATCTCCCCCAAGATCTAGAATTACCTCTCCCTCCCTCCTTCCTTCCCTCTATGTCCCTCTTTAGACCTATCTCTCTCTATATTTTTCTACCTCTCTCTCAATATATCGCTCTCTCTCCCTCGATCTCTAGACCTCTCTATTTATATATATATATATCTCACTCTTTTTATCTCCCCCAAACTCTAAACTTATCTCTCTACCTATCCCTCCCTATTTCATTCCCTCTCTCTCCCCCAAGCTCTGGACTTATCTCTCACTAGTAGAATTTGACAAATAAATACTACGTGACTAAAAATTTTAGTCATAACAACTAAAAATAACTAAATTCTACTTATTTTTTGCAACACAATTATAAATGACTAATTTGATCATCCAGTAAAAAACACAAGTAAATATTTAGTCACAGACATAAAAATTAGACAATATGATGTTAAAGTGGATAGTTAAAAAAATATTTCAAAATGAGGGAGTGGGTTGTATTATAATATAATAATAATATATTATATTACAATACAATATATTATATTAAATTATTATATATTATTATACATTATTATATAATATTATATTATTAATATTATAATGTATTTTATATTATATAATAATATAATATATTTAATATATTATTATTATATAATATATATTATATAATATAATATTATAAATTTTTTTTGTTCGATGAATCACTGCTAAGGGGCAACACCTGTATCGCTTTTGACTAGAGCTATGAACCAGTGAGGCCACATTTGGGGGACCTCATTCCCACCTTTACGCTTGCCTGCATTCCTACCAAGCTCCTTGTAGGATTAGACTTCATTCCTTTGACTCCTACACATGCTTGCATTCCTGCCAAGCTCCATGCATGACCCAATGTCATCCCTTTGTCTGCTTTGCCTTACCTACCTGCATTCCCACCAAGCTCCCTACATGACCCGGTGCCAAACCTTTGTCAGAACACCCCCACTAGTTTTGTTGCTTCATCAATCCCTCCAGCCCCGTAGCAGGGCCCGATCATCTTTTGTCCTCCTCCATCCTCTTGGCGCACGTTCGTCCCACCTTCCACCGGTGGGATTCGAACACTGGACAATAGTTTCACTACTGCTTGCAACTTGTCGTTGCACTGCGGGGTCATCCCCTGTATTATAATATAATATACTATACTATAATATTATAATATACTATACTATACTATAATATTATAATATAATATTGTTTAATATTATATAATAACATATTATAATATATACTATACTATAATATTATATTATATAATATACTATACTATAATATAATATTATATTATATTATAATATTATAATTTATTGGGGGCGATAAGCGGGAGATTTATTGTTGTCTAATTTATTTACTTTGAAATCCAATTTTGAAATCCTTTGGCGAGAAACAAACCCTAATCCTCTTTAGGGGGGGGGGGAAACATCAACAAGCAAATTAATAAACCCTAATCCTCTGCAAAATGAATAGATGTTGGCGGCTACAAGCAAAGAGCAAAATCAGAGGAGTCAAAACCAATAGCAACGAAAGATTTTGGAGGAGTCGAAACCAATACCAGCGAGGAAGAGTTTAGAGGAGCGAAAACCAATAGCAGTGGGGAAAGTAGAAAAAAACATAGGTAAAGGATGCCATAATGTAAAAACCTAAATGTGCTCATTATCGGATCTTGGGCATAATTTCATTTTAATAAACACACTCTAAAACCCTCATCAAAACCTTATTTTCGGGCTGCAACTTGCCAAATTGGAGAAGAGAAAGGTCAATACCAAGGAGGAAGAGATTGGATTTTTAGTCACTCTATGGTAAGGTCGCAAAATCTAGCTCAGCTTTGAAGTATTAGCCATTGCAATTGTAGGATCTGAAGGAGGTGACCCAACCTTACCCCACCCTATCTTTGTGTTGTAGATACGTCGGATTGTGCCATGGGCATAAGAAGTTGTAAAAATGGATCCATGCACGAGTGTGGCTATTGCGGGCCCACCCCTTGCATGAGTGTGGTGGTGGCACAGTCTTCATTGGTGGTAGTGTTTTCCCAAAGGCTAGATTGGCCCACTCTATCATCGCCCCGTGGCCTGTGCCCAAACATAATATCTCAAAGAAATGTGGTCTCATGGAATGCATTAGTTGTAAGATATGTAGAAGATGGTTTTATTGAAAAGGGCTTTCAAAACTCTATTTTTTTCATTCTTGATCGTGCATTTTAATTTATCCCTCTTTTTACTATTACACATTTGTTTTTAGATCATTTAGGTTGAATGCCACAGATCAGGGAGGCTAATCTGATGGTCAAAATGGAAACTAAAGTGAAGATTCAATACAACATGTGAGAGGTAAGAATAAATCATGTTGTGAGGATATCATGATTTTCACACAATCCTCTCTTGGTTTCCATACAAGTTTGGCCCACTAGGTAGGGTAAGGGAAGGATTTTCTACAGTCACCTTACGATTGATAGGCTCACCCATGCATAAATTTGAATTTCATATATTATTTACTTTATTTATTTATCTATTTATGCATCATAAGAATTTACTTGTAAACTAGATAGCAATTTTATATACAACAATTATGTAATATGAGGGTTGGTATCATTTAAAAGGTGACAATATATTTTATAGAGACAATTTCTATTTCAAAGGGTCTAATGTATATTGGTTGTATGCAGATATGAAACTGTGTTTGATGGTTTTCCAATTATGACAAAATTTAAAAATAGTTGCAAATATTGGTTGTGTGATCAACCACCATGAACACAATATAAGTTTGATGAATTTAGACCCAGGGCTTCTTGATCACTATGAAATAAAGATGAGAAAAGTGTTAAAAAGATGAAAGTTTTCTTGACTTTCAAATCTAATTGAAATACTCAAGATATGAAGTGCAAATGAAATGCTCTGATACAAATTCATTGTTTAACAGTGCATGAGATGAGATGGATGTTTTTTTGAATAAGGAGAAACACATTTTATAGTATTCATTGTGTTGCAGGTATAGAAGTAAAGGTTCTTGAGTTTCAAATCTAAATGAAAATTTCAAGAAAATAACTTCATTGATACAAAGTGATTCTATGTTTTTATGCCTTTTTGAATTTATCAATTCTTCAATAAATGTTGTAAAAATTTAGTGAGACAAGTTGCTAGTGAGGAACATCATTTATATGTTTTGACTTGCCAATGAGGTTGTAACAAGTGAGGTTTTGATTTGCCAATGAGGCTTAATGAAGTAAATTTTCAGAGTAGTTTTTTCTCCCTGTATAGGGTTTTCCACTCATAAATATTGTGCTGTGGCTCCTCTTGATTTGTGATTTTTTTGTGTTTGATCAATCATTTTAGTCTTCATTTCATGGTTCTTCTCTCAAAATTTGAATATCTATGATACTTGAAGTTTATATGCATAAATTTGTGAGGATTAATTAAGTTGGATTTGAATTACATTTAAAATAATGTATTAGAGTTACATGGAGCAGTGATAGGAGCAATGGCAGGTTTCGTGGAACCACCAGGGTTTCAGGCGGCACCAAGGTTTGTAGTATGGAGGTGCGGCGCACTATAGGTGGCCTTTCAACAATCGCAGGAGCAGTAACGAGCACCATTACAGAAAGCGAAGTCTCGGTGGGGCATGGAAGGCTCCGGGCATCATTAAGAAAAATTTTGGGCACCCTGCACAGATACGGGAGAATCGTCGAAATGACGTTCAAAAGCTGGAAAGATTCAGATCAACATCATTGCCTAGGAAGGTAAACATATCCCAGGTTCAGGCTAAATTTTGGCGACCCAAACATCAAGTGGGCCTGGCGAGCTCATGCAAGGTAAACCCTAATCCCCCTGAGGTTATGACGTTATTAGTTGATGATAGAGAATGGAACGATTGTGTTAACTTTCTGAAAACACATGCCTTTTTCTTGAAATGGGGGGGGAAATGGCCGTCCTTCTCAAAAATCAAGGCTTGGTGTGATACCCAGTGGGGAGAAACATGCAGCATCAAAACCCTAGAAAACAGGTTTTATTTGGTGACATGCCAATCTGAAAAGGACAAAGATAGGATTTTGAATAGTGGCCCTTTCATTTTAGATGGGTGGGGATTTTCCACTCTGGACTGGACCCCGAACTTCAACCCTAATACCGCTTTGATCTCTGATGTGCATTTGTGGGTCAAGTTGAAGAACTTACCACAAGAATACTAGGGTATCGACACTCTGAAACAAATTGGAAACAAACTGGGGGTATTTGTGAAATCGGAAGAGATGGTGGATAAAACGGATTTTAGTATGTATCCAAGGATCTGTATCAGTAGGCAAGCATGTTGCACCTTGCCAGAAACTCTGGAACTGAAAACGGGTGCAGGTGAATGGTGCCAGTCGGTAGAGGTAGATATGACCCCAGGGGTCTACACTAGGCATCCAAGGACCAATAAAGGGCCAAGTACAAGAATGGATAAAGGGAAAGAAGCTTCTCTGGATCTCTTGGGGAAGGAGGTGATTAGGTTATCTGAACTTAGTGATGGTGAATATCAATGGAATCAAATAATATGGGGATGTCTTGATGAACAACTCAACCACATATCAGCAAAGCAAAAAGCGGAGATGGCAGAGAAGGAAGTAGCTCGGCAAGAGGAGGCATAAAAGATGACAACGGTTATTTTGGAAGAGTCTCAGGTCGTGAAATCAATGGAAGCCCTAGATAATTTTTGCTTAGGGACAGAGATGCTGGACCAGAGGGTTACTTTTTCTTTGGGGACCAATGGGGAAATGCTTCCAAACTTGAGTTCCAACACACAGAAAGAGGGGAGTATTCAGGTTTTGGCACCCGCATCCTTTCCCTCAATGGAAAGTTTATTTGATGGAGATTACAACCGAGGTGAGAATCCAGGCACTTGTGAAGGCATTGAGAACATACCAGACATAGGTTGTATGGATATGGTCCATATTTCACTGCCAAAGGAAGGTTCAGTAGGTGAAGGGGAAAGCTTCAAAGATATTCAAATTTCACCAATCCGTAATCTGGAAAGCCAGTTTGATGAGGCTCGAGACAGTGGTGGTAATTCACAGGATTCTGGATCAGAGCTTCTTTCAGATGAAGAGGAAGAAACTGAGGATTTGTTAGGTTTGAATGGTTGTGTTGGGATAGTGGACAAACGGACCATTGAACAGTCAGATGCACCAAATTCAAGGGTGAAAATTGGGGAGAAAAAGCGACGTGGACCCAAAACCAATCGCATGAGGTTGGAGCTAGCTGGCAATGCTGCTGGTCAGAGCAAGTTCAGATCGAGAAAAGGCTATGCCTTTTCCCAACATCCATGAAAATCTTATCGTGGAATGTCAGAGGCTACAATGCCTCTGACAAGATTCATTTGATCAAAAGATGTTTTGATCAAATGAGACCGGATCTGGTGCTTTTGCAGGAGACTAAAATCAAGGAGGAAGATTTCGATTGGTTTAATAAGCGTTTTAGTAAGTGGAAATGTGTTCTTTTTGGAGCCTTTGGGGCTTCAGGGGGAATTGGGGTATTATGGAATGAGGTTGTTATTGATGTTCAACTCATTCAGCAAGATAGATACTGGCAATGGCTAAATGTCCAATCTAAACAGCTTGGGGTTTCTTTTTTTGTCCTAAATGTGTATGGGCCGATTAAGAATTCTCAGAAAAGTGCTCTCTGGTAGGATCTTTCAGCGCTACTGGGCAATGATAAGGATAGGATGTTTGTTTTAGGTGGTGATTTTAATGTGGTTTTAAGACCTACTGATAAACAACGAGGGATTTGCTGGGAAATTTTGAAGTAACAAAACTTTAGTGATTTTGTTATTGGGAATGGTTTGTTTGAACTTCCTTTTAGAAATGGGGAGTTCACTTGGATGAATCATAGAAGTGGGTTTCTTAATATTGCCGAGAAACTTGACCGTTTTTTTCTGGCTGGAAATTGGGCTTCACAAAATTGGACTTGTGAGGCGGAGATTGCCCCTATCTTGGGATTGGATCACTATCCAATTTGCTTGCGTATTCAAGGGGAGGCAACTCCGGACCGTTGTCCTTTTAAGTTTGAAGCAATGTGGTTTTGTGATGCTAGTTTCAAAAGTCTGGCGGTTGGTGGAAGATGGCTCCGGGCCGAACGGGCAACAAGGCTTTCATATTCTTTAAAAAATTCCAGTTTATTAAGGAACAGATTAAAAGATGGAACAGGGAAACGTTTAGAAATGTTTTTGTGGAAAAATATAGGTTGGAGGAGAATTTGAAAGATTTACATTCCAAAATTATTGAATCGGGGATGAATGAAGAGGATTTTGTGAAGGAGAAAAGTCTAAATAAGGATTATGCAGAAGCTTTGGCTAGGGAGGAAGTGTACTGGCGGCAGAAATCTAGGGAGACTTGGCTAAAAGATGGAGATCGTAACACAAAGTTTTTTCATAATGCAGCCAAGATGCGAAGATCTTGTAACAAAATTTTCTCCATCAAAGATGCTAACGGTATTTTGAGAAACAGTGTGGGGGAGGTAAACAAGGCAGCGGTTCAGTACTTTGCTGAGGCCTTTGATGCCCATCATTTAGGAACCCATGAGCACCACAATATCTTAGACATCATTCCAAGTTGTGTGTCGGAGGCCCAGAATGAAATGTTGATGGGGGAAGTCTCTATCAAAGAAGTGAAGAAGGCAATGTTTGGACTGGGGTGTGATAAGGCCCCTGGGCCTGATGGTTTTTCGGCTATCTTTTTTCAAAAAATGTGGGATATTTTGGCTTCGGATATTTGGGAGGTGGTGGAGGAATCATGCAGGGAAGGGTTTGTACTCAAAGACTTCAATAACACCTTCATTGCGTTAATTCCTAAAAAGCAGGTTATGGAGTCTTTCGAGGATTTTCAACCGATTTCATTATGTAACACTATATACAAAATCATATCAAAAGTTGTTGCAAATCGACTGAAAAAAGTTTTGGTCTCAGTCATTTTGGTGGAGCAGAGTGGTTTCTCTCCTAATCGATCAATTTTTGAGGGCATTATTGTTGCCCATGAGGCTATTCATTTGGTTCGTTTGGTGAATTTTGAACTTTTGATGGTCAAGCTTGATATTAAACGAGCCTATGATGAGGTTAATCATGATTTTTTGCTAAAGGTTTTGGAAAAATTTGGCTTTGCTTCAAGTTGGGTTGCATGGATTAGGAGCTGCATATGCTCACCTCGGTTTTCTATGCTGGTAAATGGTAGCCCCTAGGGTTTTTTTTACTCTAGTAAAGGGATAAGACAAGGGGATCCTTTGTCTCCTTTCCTTTTTATTATTCTAGCTGAAGTTCTTGGTAGACTGATTTCAGAGAAGTGCAGCTCAGGGCGATGGAAAGGGATCAAAATTGCTGAGGGACTTGATCCTCTCTCTCACTTACAGTTTGTGGATGACACCTTTTTGATGGGAGAAGCTTCCTATAGGGAAGCTAGAGTGATGAAGGAAACTCTGGACATGTATGGCAATGTTTCTAGTCAGTGCATCAGCTGGTGTAAGTCAGAAATTTTCTTCTTCAACACCCCTATTCATAAGCAAGTGGAGGTATGTAGGATTTTGCGAATGAAGCCTGGGTCCCTTCCTAGCAAGTTTCTTGGCATCCCTTTGTTTGGAGGGGCCAGTAAGGCACACATATGGAGAGATTTAGTGGATACTTGTCTGAAAAGGTTGGATGGTTGGAAGAGCAAATGGCTCACGTCGGCTAGAAGGCTTCTAATGTTGAAATCGGTGGTCTTAGCCATTCTTGTTTTTTCCATGATGTGTTTGAAAATCCCCAAGAAAGTGGTCAATGTGGTTGGCCAATGGATGAGAAAATTCTTTTGGAATGGGGCTCATGAACAGGATAAAATACCTCTCTTGGCCTGGGATAAGATGTGTCAATCTAAGGAGAAAGGTGGAGCTGGTTTGAGGCATTAGACAGTGATGAATGAAGCTCTTGGAGCCAAACTGGTGTGGAACTTATATTATAGGCCTGATCTCTTGTGGGTTAAAGTCCTCAAAGCTAAGTATCTAGATTCTATTGAAAACCATAGAATATTCACAATTAGGAATCCGCCAAAGGGATCGGCAATCTGGAATTTTATAATTTCTTGTAGGCCTGTTATTTTAAATCATATTTCTTGGCAGATTGGTGATGGTGGGAAGGCTAAATTCTGGGATGACTCTTGGGAGGGGCATCCTGCCTTGAAGGACAACTTGTCTTTGTTGGAAATTCGCGACACCATGACCCATTTATGGGGTTCTAGGGTGTGTGATTATGTGGAACCCAGAATGGGCCTTTTTGGAAGGGAATGGGTGTGGAAGAATGTGGACAATGAAGATATTTCTAGTGTGCAAAAGATAAGAATGAAGGATATTTTCCACAATCAAAAAGTTCTCTTGTCCGGGGAAGAAGACAAAGTGGTGTGGTGTGGGGCGACTAATGGTATCTACTCGGTTAAGATTGGGTATCAACTTCTGGATCAGCATGAGGGTGAAATATTCTAGGCCAAAAATCTTTGTTGGAGTAAGGCTTGCTTACAGAAAGCAGGCACCTTTGCCTGGCTAGCTGTCAAAGGTAGGATATTGTCTGGGGAGAGAAGGAAAAGACTGGGTTTGGAAGGGCCTACTCGGTGTGCATTGTGTGAAAAAGCTGAAGAATCGGTGGACCATCTCCTTTGTCAATGTGAGGTGGCGTCGACCTGTTAGAATTACTTGCGAAGGAAGCTTGGCTGGCAAGGCCCTCCTCAGAGGAATCTCAAAGGTATATTTGAGAGTTGGTCGTCGGTGCAAAAGAAGTCAGTCTTGTCTTGTATTTGGCTTTGTAGTCCTTCTATTTTGGTGTGGGAACTATGGAAGGAGAGAAATAGAAGGATCTTCCAGGAAAAGAAGGAACCTGTTAAGAGGATATTAAGTAGAATTGATACCGCTATTGAAGAGGTTGTGGGAAATGCAGCTTCTGAAGCATTGGGGGCAAAAATCTCATTCACTTTGGGTGACCAAATGGTGTAGAAAGAATGGCCTGGTATCAAGATCCGAGCAGGTCAGTTTGGTGGTTGCATGAAAGGGAAAACTGATGTTTTGGATGTTTGGTGGGAATGCCCGAGCGTGGGATGGCACAAAGTAAATTTCGATGGGGCTTCTAAAGGCAATCCAGGTCCCTCCAGGGCGGGTGCCTTAATAAGGGATTGGTAGGGTAATACTGTGGCTTTTGGGGTGAAAAAGTTAGGTTGGGGGGCCAACAATGTGGCTGAAGCCCAGGCAGCATTGATCGGAGTAGGGTTAGCACGGTCTTTAGGGATCCGAAATCTCCATCTCGAAGGGGATTCGATGGTTATAATTCAAGCGATTGCAAATGGGGGAGCTAAGGCATGGCATTTACAAGGATTAATACATGCCATTTTAAAGGAGTTAGAAGGATTTGATGAATTTAAAGTTAGTCACATCAGGAGAGAGGGGAATCGGGAAGCTGATACCCTTTCAAATTGGGCTTTATCCTTAAGTGGGGAAGGGAAGGCGCACGTCGAAGATCTCCAGTGTGGGGTTTAGAGGAGGTTACTGAGGTGGCGGTTGGGTACACTGGTGTTTGAAGGGTGGTGGGGTTTTTTCTTCTGATTAGGCTTTTGTTGGGTTTGGGCTGAAGTAGTATTGTCATATCATTCATGTTTGCGTCAGGTAAGTATTGGAACTTGTATGTTACATCAGCATTGTGGTACGCTTTCGGGTACCCAGTTCTCAAGGTTGGGGTGGATGTCCTTGAGATGATGGACTGTCATATCAGGTATGACTTCATCTGTGGGTGATGTGTGGGCTGACGGAGGTGTAATTGGCCTTAATAAATAATGATGTGCGAAGGTGGCAGATGGGACTTGGCACGTTTGGGAGGTCCTTTTATGGCGTTTTTAGGGAAGTGGAATGTCATTATTTTCGGTTAAGTTTGTTGGGTGCTGTAGCTGGTGGCGATGGAGGCTATGTATTCCCTCAAGACTAAACTGCAACAACAAGCTTTTTTTGGGCCGGTTTCAAAGTTTCGGCTCAAATTTGTTTTGAAGAGGCCGTTTGATGACATTGTGGAGGCTGTGCTAGATGCGTTAGGAAGGCTCTTCATGGAGGTGACACATAGGGTCGGTTAAACGTGGAAATTGCATCAATGATCTTTTCATGGGGAATAGAATTAAATGAAGAAGTTAATGTAATTCGGTGGGTGATGATGGCGCTCTTTGATAGAGAACTGTTGCTGGGCATGGATTCCTTTCTGGAGTGGGCGGTACTGGGGGTGGGGTATGACATATCAGAAGGCTTTGAAGACATGGAGGATACAAAGGAGCTTGGAGTGGTCCCTTTTGTGTGGTGGCGTCGGAGGCTGGATAAGGATGCATACCGAATGGAGATGCTCTTTGCCTGGGAGAACCTGAAATTTGTCTTGAGGAGGCATGAGTTTGATTTGGACTAGAAGGAGGTCGGGGTTCCATTGGCGGTGCCAAGGAAGGTGTGCGCGGTACGCAGGGGTGGCATCTTTCGGGTGGTGTCTGGCCGTGTGGTTCCTTGAGTTGGGTGGCGGTATACACACTTTTTGGTGGTGGCTATTTTGACATGGAGGATTTTTTGACTGGTTGGAGTGGCGAGCTAGATTCTTGTGGTTGCTTCTGGTCTCTATTGTTTTCGGCCTCCTTCTTTCTATTTGATTTCTATGCACTGGTTGCGTGACAGTGGTTTTTGGATATGTTTGTATCCTGTGTAATCGAAATGGTGGGGTGGACTGTATGTCCTGTTTGAACCCTCATGTGGGGGGTTTTTTGGGCTATTTCTTGGCATGGGTGGTTGGGTTTTGCACTGGCGTGGTGTTTTCAGCCAGTTTGCTAGCTTCGGCTGGCTTGTTAATATGTAATTTCATTTTTATATGAATAAATTGATATCTATTACCGATCAAAAAAAAAATTAAGTTGGATTTGATTTGTAACTTGAATCACCGATTCATCCAAACAAATGACTAAACCATGACTGAATAAATGACTACCGTGACTAAAATAAATGACTACCGTGACTAAATAAATGACTATAATGACTAAATAAATGACTACCATGACTAAAATAAATGACTACCATGACTAAATAATTGACTACCATGACTAAATAAATGACTACCATGATTAAATAAATGACTACCATGAATAAAAAAATGACTACCATAACTAAATAAATGACTACCATGACTAAATAAATGAACAATTAACAAAAATAAATGATTAAATTAATGACTAAATATACTACCAAATTGATCAATCAAAACAACCAATAAATGACTAAAAATGGTTTAGTCATGAATTTGGGTGCCTGATTAATGACCAGTGGAAATAAACTACTAATGGTCACGTGACCAAGCTTAGTCACATATATGCAATTTTTAGTATTTTTTTTAGTCATGTATTGTTGTTTTTGTACTAGTGTCTCCGCCTCTCCCTCCCTCCCTCCTTTCCTTTATGTCCCTCTTTAGATCTCTCTCTCTGTTGGAATTCTCAATGTAGTTTATAATGCGAGCGTGTTTGTTAGAATCACAAAAAAATGTAAAAAGATATGTGGATCATGTGATTTAGGACCCACATGCTCTATATTTTTTTTTATAATGTGCACTTTATCCAACATAGAAAATCAATTTTCATTGTGACAATATATCACATTTTAAACAATTCCACCACCTTTTTTGTTTTGTCAACGTAGAAGAACTAATTTGCATGTTTTTAGACTAAATTTGATTTTCTGAACTAATATTTTCATGTTCCTAGTGTTTGAATGCTAATTATCATATTTTTTATTTGAATATGATAATATGCAATTTCTTTTCACAATTTTTACTAATTATATTAGATTATGTAGAATTGAACATTGAATACCAAGGAAGTTGGCAAAAATCTCAAATTTTGGAGGATTGTGAAGCCAAAAATGAACTATACAACATCATGTAATTGATGAAATTGAATCCCATAGTTTAAGGTATATTCTCTTTGTATTTCTACCTTTTTTATGTCACCTTGTCAACATATTTAATGTGCTACATGTCATGGTGTTAATTCACCTCATTACAACCCAATTGTTAACCCAAAACACAGTTGTGAAGAAGAAAACAAGTGACCAAAGTCTCCACACTATAAATCCCTAGGATGACATGAATTAATTGCCTCTATGGATGATTCAGTGTTTGATCTTCCTAATGCTAATCCAAACTCTATTACAATTCCCTTGAAAAACCTAAATTCCTCACAAATTTAGTTTTTTCAAACTCAAGAGCATCTCCTCTAGTAACCCCTTTTTTTTTATTCCACCTACATAGTTTATATAGAGGAACCTTCAACTATATTTGAGGATAAACCAAAGGAAATAATTTACCCTCCACTTTCCACTTCTCTTGAACTATTGTAGACACCTTTTCACCTCTAAATGCAACACCTATTCTTCGTGTTTTAAGCATAAATAGGAATGTATAATGATAGGTTCATGGTTTTTCTTATTAGAACCTTCATCTCCAACCCTCTCCATCAAGTTTTGGTCCTCATTTAATTCTCATTCATGCATTTTTCCAATTTTTTCTAGCCACTTAATCCAAAAAAAACACAAAGTATCAAATTATTTAATAACACATCATTTACATAATTTGCAATCGTTCTCCATTATTCCAAGTGTGTAGCAAATTTTGATAGATTTTCATTTTTTTGACAACCATAACACTCCTAGGTTCACATTTTCATCAAGAAAATCACTTAAATTCATACTCACACATGATCCTTACAAGTTTTTCATATAGATGATTCTCATGATAGTCCTTTTTATGGTTGTACAATCATCTTTTTGTCACATTTTATGGACTTGCAAATATTTTAACTAGATGATCATTTAATTTCATAGCATATATGACAGTCCTAAGAGACCTATGGCAATCCTAAGAGATATATGAGAGTCCTAAGAGACTTATGACAATACTAAGAGACCTATTCAATATTCCTAATAGACCCATGAAAATACTAAGAGAGATATGACAGTCCTAAGAGAATTATGACAATCCTAAGAGACTTATGAAAATCCTAAAATGCCTATGATAGTCATAAGAGACTTATGACAGTTCTAAGAAACCTATTTAACAATCTTAAGAGACTTGTGGTAGTCCTAAGAGACCTATGACAATCCTAGAAGCTTTGAGATCCCCATAATAGACTCCTAATATTGGTTGTATAATAACCTCTTACATGATGCATGAAGATGGATTGAGTGATTTTGACAATGCTATAATATTTTTTAATCAAGTTGATAGGGCTTTAGATGGTAGTTTTAGGTCCCATGACTATCATAACAATGCCAAAATTGTTTACAAGGAAGTTTGGGGGGTTTTAAACAATCAATGCATTTAATTCCTTGTAAAATAAAACTCTATAATAACGATACAATGGGGTTATCAATTAATAACATCAATATCTTGAACATTGCATCCATTCTAAGATCAATAACTAATTAAGGTTTCCACTTGGAGTTCAAATATTCTAATTTGCCTTTGGTACATAGCTTATAATTGAATTATAACTTATAACTTGATTTATTAGTTTATAATATAATCTTAATTAAATTATTTAATAATATCACACTCATTGTCTATGTTTAAATTTCTATTTTCATATATGTATGGTTATGAAAATAATTATAACAGAGCTTCATGATTTATTTCTTGTAGAGCACATCACTTCTTAATGGTATCCCATATCTCCATGGCCTACTATAGTTTAATAATTCAATTAAGATAAGCAATGAATAAGTTAAATAATAATAAATGCACAAGCTTTAAGTCTTGACCTAGTAATAACCCATTACTAGTTTACCTTGTTTCGTGTTGATATTATAATTCTTATGAAAGCTTTATTAACCTATTTCAACCTAGGCACATCACATGTATGTATAGTATGACAAACCCCAAATACTTTATAATAAATTAAAAAGCCTTAATTTTTCACCTAGTAACCTCATTCATACCTCATTCTAATGCCCAAGCTCCTAATAGTCTAACCATATTGTACATTATAAAGTATAGCCTATGGCCAATTGATAGTGAAAATAAATTGATGAGATTTATATCATTTCATTACATGACAAAGAAATCACATCGATGATGTTCCACATGCCAACAATCAATTGGCTTATAATTTCATGATACAACTATCTTATTTGATTCATTTCTTATTTTTTATGCCCTAATGACACCACCTAGCTATGTTTTGGGTTGGACTACCCTAGGAAACTAAAAATATTAATTTTATTATCATTTATTCACTTTAATCATGGGTTATTATGATTATCTCATGGTTTTTATAAGTGTTTTAACATGTGAAAGTCAGAGGATAACACTTTGGGCTGATTAAGGAGATGTTTTCACATTAATTTTAGAATTTTTATGTTTTTTACATCAAAAAAATTACCTTATTTATATCCCTCTCATCTTTGTCGTACTCTACATTTAGAATTTATCATCATGCCAAGGAAATGACCAAAGAATCTAACATTAGATGAGTGTGAAGCTAGTAATGTGAAGAAAAGAGAAGGAATGAGGTTACTTCATGAAAGTAAGAACTTGAACACCATCGAAGAATACATATCATCATTGTCAATGAAGATGAACATAAAGCATCCACTCAAGGCATGAGAGAGAAGACTCAAGAAATAAAGGTAATGAATGTAAAAATTTGTGCAATGAGGAAATCAAATCCCAAAGTTGAAGATGCATCATTTTTCCCGTCTTAATTTGAAGGTACGTCATCTTTCACATCTCAAGTTGGAGGCACATCATTTTTCCCATCTCAAGTTGAATGTATGTCATCTTTCACATCTCAAGTTGGAGCAATTCGTCTTTCCCATATCAATTCAAAGGTACGTCATATTTCCCATCTCAAGTTGACGGTACACCATATTTCCTATCTCAAGTTGAAGGTACACCATATTCCCCTCTCAATTTAATATTGAATAAGCTTTAAAAATTGAGGCAATTTTATTATTGAGAACACCTCATAGAATTTTACATAGAAAGGCGAAGTTTTTGATTGATATTGATGATAATATTTTAAAGATGACGCTTGATAAGATTCCCAAAATTTACTTGTCAAAGAAAGTGAATAAAATATGTTAATTATTTTTTGAAAAGTTAAATAAAACTGAAAGATGTCAATTATTCATTGAAATGATGAGAAATCTTAAATTTAGACCCATAATGAAGATTCTTGTCATAAGAACATCAAATAATTCAAGTGAAAAATCTATCATAAAAATAATAATAAATGCATATAAAAGTGTGGGTTCCACCTCACGTGTCAAAGATAGTAATGTCACTTGACGTGTAATTACATCTACTATAGTAAGTAATCAAACAAAGAAAACTCGCCTAATGAGAAAAACAAGTCAAGCACTAAAAATAAATATAAAAACATAAATGAGAGTTTTTGGGAGACCTAAAAGAGTTGAACACCCAAATAGCAATGAATTATGGTCATTCTCTATTAGACTCCCATACAAAGATAAAATTATAGTTCAAGCCTTGAAATACCTTTTTTTTTTGGAAAAAATAACACAAGAGTATCACCTAAACAAAGAGATGTTGTTAAAAGTAGAACTGGTTGTTTAAATCGTGAGCCACATCCAAATTTGGATATGAATCAAACATAAATTTTATCCAAATTTGTAGATATGTATCCTCAAATTAGAATTAGTCAAAGGTATTTTGAAATGGAAAAACCTTTTTATGTCAAAATAAATCACACAAACAATTTATATTTGTAGAGTACATGTTGTATTCTCCAATCATTGTGATTTTTATTAGCATATATGTGTATTTTTGCATACTAATGAGGTTTTACATGAGTGTATGATGAAAACTCCACCTATACCTTTAAGAGATTTCATTTCAAGCATTTTATGTGAAAGAGTGGATGGCCAATTATTCAACAAGAAATCATGCTTGGATGGAACGTGTGATTGTTGTGGTGGTTTGCAATGTTGAAAAATTGTGTGTATATGAAGAATACACATGCAATCATAAATGAACAAGTTTTGGAAAAATACGATTTAGTGGCATATAGTCTAAAAAATGGTAAAAAAAGAAAAAAATGTGTGAATTGGTGAGTGAAAATATAGTAGTGTATTAGTTTGTGTATATTTTTTGAGAGAATATAATGTATGAGTATGCAAGGAATACCCATAGAACTTGATGGTTGGACTTGTAATTCAAGTTATGCAATGACACATTTTCACTTGGCACCATCATTTTATTTGTAGAATTTGTAGAGAAATATACACTATAACCACATAATGAGGTTAAATCATAGTATTAAAACTCCATTGAGGTTGTTATATTTATCTACATGGTGTTTATTCATATAGTTGACAATATAGAGGAAAATAGGAAGATCTTGAGAGTATCATTTTTATATTAGTGATGATTGCACACACTCTAATTTTTTTGTGCAAGGCCACTTTCATATGTTCTATTGTGACTTGGTTAGTAGAATCATATCATATGGTCAAGTAACTGTGCATCACAATTCAAGAACTTGCAAATGTTTTATTGGTTGAATAAGATGCATAAGATGATTGGTGTTCAATATACATAGAATTTATCCAAGGTTGAGCATGGAAAGGGGGAGCATGACGGTGCAGGAACATGTATTAAAAGAGCCTTAGCATGAGAACATTTGAAGTACAAAGATAGTGCAAAGTTCATAGATAAAAAATCTATTGTTGAATGATGTAACACTACAATGTGTTTAGATAATGAAGGTAAGTCTACAGTTCGTAGATTATTTTGATCAGTAGATGAAACTAACATTATAAAATATGAGGATTTTAAATGTTGATAGAATTGAGTGAGCTCCACTCTTTTAGAAGCACAAATATAGGTTCATGGACTATTCATACAAGAAAAATGAAATGCTTTTGTTCTCCATGTACAAACCAAGCTTGAAATGAATGTGAGTCAAAAGAGTGGATTGATGAATGATGTACAAGGAATCTAAGACCACTTGAGATTTATTAAATCCCAAGAGAAACACAACTCGCAAAGATGGAATTATAAATTGGTTTTGACCACATATCAAATTCCATTCAACCAAGTATTATCTAGATGCATAATTTAATAAAGTTTAATATTTTATTTGTAGGAGTTGAAAACTAGCTTAGCACCCAAGACCACCTACAAAAGCAATGAAATATTCCACAAGATAGTATACGAGAAATGAGATTGATTTATATTAAGATATATGAGATATGATACAAAGTGTACAATAGCCTTGTTTTATAGACAAGGTGAAAGATAGGTGTTGGTAGGAAAGTAGAACAATTTAGACATATTCAAGTAAATCCTACAACATCTTATCACAAAGAACTTGCAAAGCATAAGGTTCAAGACACCATCTAGGGTAGTGATAGGATAAATGGGTCACATCCTATACCTTATATACATGTATAGGAAAACATATGTATGACAGGGGAGAGAGACAGGAAGAGAGACATGAAGAGAGTAAGTAATATTATAAAGAAGAACAAATACAGATTATGGGAGAAGATATGTGATGAATGTATATAATGTGAAAATGAGATATAAGGATATATGAATGTACTTAATTGATATTAATAACATATTGATACTATAATTTTATCTATATGGTGTTATGTTATATTCTCTTGGTTTCTACCTTGTGAGAGGGGTTCAGTCACCAAGGGGATGGAGAATGGAAAGAGGAAGGAATTCTAAAAGGGATCCTTGAAGAGATGTGACCTATAAGAAAATTTACCAAATAACTACTAGATAAAATTACAAAGGACTAATATAATCCCAAATCAACCACACCCATGGTAAAATGAGATAAAAAGAACACAAGAGAGATTAAAGGGAAAATTGAATTAGCAAGAAAAATGAGCATGCAAAGCCTAAATGGAGAGAGGAGAAGATGCAGATAGATTGTGGAAAGAGAAGAAAGACATCACAAAAGAATAGTAAAGATGAGAATTGAGCACACCAATGAGGGTGTTGAGCATGCCAAGGTAGGTGTTGAGCATTCCAAGGTGGGTGTTGCCAAAGGGAAAGAGAAAGAAAACATAGAAGAAGAATGGAAGACCCCGAATAAATCAAATTCATTTTGGGAAAAAGTAGAATAACTACTAACCAGTTTAAAGAACATTGATGATTATGGAAAATCTAGAAGGTTGTTGTTAAGATCTTGTAATAGCACAGAGGCTCCACTCCTAACACAACCCTCAAAATTCCTACAATAGACAAGATCTATCCAACCTGACAATTAGCTTAGATGATAGATTTAATGAATTTATGAAAACTCCAAAAAAAATTATATCTATTCAAGAAGATTTTTTTGAAGAATTAGTCAATAGAAGCATAAGAGTCTACTAAAGGAAGAATAAATAGGAAGAGAAGAGGAGATTAGATTTAATTTAGGAAAATAATTACATTCACTAACAAATGTAAAGTCGTTAACAAATAAGAGGGTGAAGAGATGCTTTGAAGAATCACAACCCTTGGACCAAGACTCATCCCCTAAGCCATATATGCCATAGCCCAATTTTTATTGCATTTAAATCAGTGTTCCACGGGGTTTCAGGGACGATAGGGGACGCATTTCGGGGATGGGGGGTCTAAGTTTGGAGGCGACAAGGGAATGGCGGTGGGGGGCGGCAAGGTGCTGAAATGCATATAGTACTTGAAAAAATAGTTATGAAAAGATGTATAAGTATAATAATTATACATCTTGGAGACAACTAGGAGTCCCCTAGACATCTTGAGGACACCCCAGCATCCTCGAAGTCCTAGCAGCCTCTTGGAGACAACGACACTAGTGGTGGGATGGTGGTGCTAGTGGTGGGCTGGTGGGGAGACGTCCCTCCCAAGTCGCCAAGTCTCTGAGACGTCCCCATCTAGGAAACATGAGGTTTTTTGGGGGGGACGCGTCCCCATGGAACGCTAATTTAAATTAAATATGATAAATTGAATTATTGAGGAAATTCAATATGTTGAATGAAAATTTTGATATTTTTGAAAAGTTTGAATGAAGTTGACTGTCTTTTGACTATGTGATCTTTTGAACTATCTTATAACTTTATCATGATTGAACGTTACTGATGAAATGTGTAAGTGCAAGTGTGTGCAAATGCAGGAAAATAGGTTGAAGGACGAGAACACGATTGAAGTAGAATCATTTAGTCGGATCGAACGGTAAGCTTGATGAATGGGTGCACACACCACAAAATGGCATGATGACTGCATTTGAAATTCATATCGGAGATTATATTAATTTTACTTGAAATGATTTGATGATTGAAAAAGGTAGACTTGTGAAATGAAATACATGTGATTTCTTATTTAATTGTCTATCTTGATCTTTTGTTTTGAAAATTTAAAAGAAAACAATAGCATGGTTAAACACATAAATGAATGTATGTATTTCAAAAAGGATTATTTAAAGGATAATAAAACCACTTCATTAAAAATTATTGTTCGAATAAAATAAAAGCTCACTCTTATTTAAATAGTGATATATGTACATATAAGCATATATATACAAATGCACATATATACATATGTATATACGTATATACACACATATATAAGAACGTACAAATATGTGCATATATATTCCTTAAAAATGAATAAGGGAATCAAATTTAATAGATATCATTATGGATTTCAAGAAAAAATCTGAAAAAGACAATATGGGAAGAGTGGCCTGCCAACTTAATGAAGGAAAGATATTCAAAATTCATAAGTGGGTGACCAGTTAATGGCCATTAAGATTGGAAACAACCCCTTTAGTGGAGCGCATAGGAAAAAGAAGGTAGGTTACCATTTTGTTAACATAACATTGAAGCTAAACTAAAGGAGAATGATTGGTTCGACGAGTCCTAAGGAAAAATCTGAGGGAAAATCTACAAAATTAGAGGTATTCGATGGATTCACTTTGAAAATGCTTGTGTTTCCAATTTCATTTATTCTTAGGCACTATATGAATTGTTTATTTTGATGATTCTATTGAATCAAATTAAATTTGTTTGATGATCTTCTATATGTAATTCTTTCGATTGAATTTGTTACATTTATTGTTATATGCAAAGGCCATGTCAACCATTCCTTTCTTGTGCATGCTTCTCTAATGGAATGAAAGTTGATTATTATATACCCTATATTTTTTATGATGTCACCACTTTTCTTTTTTTTGCATGTGTTTATACTTAGCCATTCACATGGATAATTGAGTGAATCGATGGCCTATGATTTGGAATGAAATTATTCTTAAATTGTTATCGCCCCCTCTAAGGGTAGGCAGCAAAATCTTTCACTATAATCTTTATGTTATATCATTTACTATGTGATAGACCATACAATATTTTGTACCATATGGGTGCGATAACCATGGCAACTGATCTAGGAATGATGGTTAACATCATTGGCAACCATGTTGCCTCATCTACAAAGAACGATGGCAGACCATAGTGTCGTCCCATTGTTATTAGATGTTATTATTTTATCATATCATTGTGTTAATATTCCTTGTCACCTCATCTGCAGAGGACAATGGCAGAATGATGTATCGTTCTATCTTTATGCTTGCATGCTAAGTATGTCGTTCCCTGCAAAGGAAACCTAGATCGTCCCTTTGGATGAATGCAACCAAGTCGAGGGTCGGCATGCATAGGCATCAGCCTCGTTACTGTTAAATATTAAGCAAGAATCAACCAAATGTTGGTTGTTCCATAGAATTATAGTGGCATGAATATGTTTATATCGATGAACATGGGTTCTTCAAACCCCAAGCAATAATAAGATTGATTCCAGTTTATGTGTAAAATATTAAATTTGTTAAAATGACCAAAACGTCATTTGAATTCTATTACTTTGCATGAAACAGTATCGGTATCATTTAGCCCTTTTCTTTATATGTATATTTATATACGAATGTTCTCATAATGATAGAGCTTTGAATGAAAACATAAGAAAAATAGTTTTTTCATTTCAAATCTTTGACCATGATTGTATTTGAATAACTAAGGGTCCCTAGATGAGACTCAAATAAATGAAACGTTAGTTAACTTCAAAACTGAAATTGCAACTTCTATAAACAACATTGTTTTTCTACAAACAATATTGTTTAGATACAAACATTTTTTTTGAATCCAATATCATCATCTTGATACAAAATACACATTAGTATGGGAAAATTGTTCAAACAGTTTTATTCTTATTTCTTTGAAAAAGGAAAATTTACATCTTGTATTAATGCAATCTTATATATGACAATTTGTAGCATTATTTGAATGAATGAAATTTGTTATAATGGTTTTTATTTTAGAATGTATGCACAAATTAGTAACTTAAGTTGGCACATATATGTGTATGTACATAGACCTTCGTCTATGTACATACACATACTTGTGACATACCTTCTTTTGTTATTTATATAATTCATTTTTAAATGAATACTAAATTACGTTGAATGTAATCATGTGACATGTGTATGAAATGAATGGATAATGTAATAAACAAATCCAATGGATTATTTTTTGATTTTACTTAGGTTGAGGAATTAAGTAGATTGAACTGCATTTAATCAATATTTGTGTTAAGTTTATCCTCTTTATTTAGTAGAAAAACAATACATAAGTAGACTAGAGCACCTCAGAGTAGATACTGCTAGGGGGTAGATAGTTGCTAAGGAATAATTGTGTTGTTGAAAGTTACATTCTGGTACGGGTGATGAAATGGAGTTCAGAGAGTATAGGTTTTTTCTTTATCCAAAACCTATCGTTTGTTGTTGCAACTTAATTTTTATTCTTGGCCAAGCAATTAGCCCATTATGTATGTATGGAATTTGTGATTAAACTCTTTGTCATTCCTAGCATAGATCTTGCATTTTTCTAAATCATTGATAGAGATGCATGTTGATATTTGGGCACACACTAGATTCCACCTTGCAGATTGTTCTCTTGCTAAAATTTTCATGCAGGGTCGGGTATTCTTCGAGTTGGAAGAATTTTGGGGAAGCGTAAGCTTCGTGGTTGGGTGGTAAAGTGCTTCAGCCATGTGTTCTCATCCACCAAAGGAGGTGAGCATCAAGAGGAAACCTTGGAAATTTTCATGATTATCATGTTCTATGATGTAACCTTGATGTAAAATTGTATATTGTATTGAATTTTTGGCCAAACGAGCATAGTCAACTTGGATATTGTAATTGACATTTGGAAATGAATACATATTATTATGACTCTTATTTTAATTAGACATGTGTTGCTATGATTGAAAATAGTTGCTTAGTTGTCTCTTTTTTAAACTTAAATATTTATAATGTCATTTGCAATAATATAATTAAGTAATAATTAGAATGGCTTATTACAATATAAGAGTAGAATAATTTTTAAAGAAGAGACACCACAAAGTAAAGAGACAAAAGAGAAAGAAGAAAGAGAAGTAGATCATGAAAAGATACTTGGAAAAGAGTACTTCGACATAAAGTTAGTAAGAGATAAGAGAAGAGAGCAGAAGCTCCACACAAATATGAGAGCAAAGAAATAAAAGGAGGAAAATAATAGTCCACAAATATGCATACCTAAAATACAAAGAAAATAAATACCAAAATGTTCAATCATCAATCAAAATCTTAGTATTTGAAAAAGATACAACAAAGGTTGCATAACACATATTCCTATTGGAATCTTTATCGGAAAGATGAGACATTGATGAGAACAACCCAAAGTTATTAGAGTTTATATCTTCATTAAGGAAGGATGTATTGGATTGGTACAAGAAAAATTCTCCAAAACATGAAAAAAAAGTGGAAGTAAAACAAGATTTCTTGGAAAACTTTGACACACCAGATATCCCTACAAATCTAGTGTTATCCCTACAAATCTAGTGTTAGTAAAATGAGAGATTTAGTGTAAAGAGAATATGAATTTGTGAGGAACTACGACAAAAGATTCAAGGAAGTTTGTCGCAAATTAGAGGAACCTCTAACAGAATAACAAAATATTGAATGATTCATCTATGGATTATAGAAGGACATACGAGTATCCTTAGATGAAATTATATTTAATACATACAAATATGATTACAATGGCATACTGCGTAGAAGCCCAAACATGATGCAAACCACAAAAGGATGACATCAAGGAGAAACTTGAGAAATTATAATTAGCAATAGAATAACTGACAATACAAAATGGCATTTTGGTAAGAGGTGATGTAAAGAAAACTAAGGATATTTGGTGCACATATTGTTCAAGGGAGATCCATGTCCAGAATGATTTCCCTAAGGACTAGGGAGAGAACTACAACAATATTACACATAGAACTAAAAATTATACCAATTAAGACAAATTCATTATATTGTGGGACTTGTTAGGAATGGGACAACCACCTCACTGAGGATTTCCTTGAAAATAAATTTTAACTCTAGAATGCAACAAATCATCCTAATCCAAGATGTGCCATGAACCACAATTGTGATGCGAAGATGGATAGAAATATGGTATATATCAAAGGATTTTCGGAAGGTCCTTATATGATACAATATACAAACAACCACCTTAGAGAGATAATAGAAATTATTATGCATTACAAAATGACCCATTGCAATATTACATTGGATATGATAGACAATGAAACTATAGAGGAGGAAGAGGACGTGATAGAAACAACTACCACAGAAGTGACGCTACATATTATAATTATGGAAAGGAAGGCCATTATGCTACAAAGTGTTGGGCAGAAAAGAAGAGGAAATGTCCATTTTGCATAGATGATTCTCATGACATATTCAAATGTGATAAAACATAACAATAAATTATCAAAATGCAACACAATCAAGAATCAATGAATAGTAAGGCCATAAAGGACCTAGGGTAATCAGAAGAATTCCACTGCAAGAATTAAGAGGTTGTCAAAGAATGGATCAATGTTCAACTAATACATCAAGTGAAGAACACAAAATGTAAAGCAAGAAAAAAAATGAAAATGAGGAAGAATACTCGGCTATAGTCTTGACTAGACAAGAGACTGATACAAGGAAGAACAAACGAAGAGAAATTTAAGAAGTTAGTGAGGAATCAAGTTTGGAAGAAGAGGAATATGATTAATTTTGACCGAACAAACAATATGATAGAGTAGTAGAAAATGAAAAACAATAAATTATACAACAACAAAATAATGATATGGCTTGTTTTTTTGAAGAAGATGCAGAAGAATTTGGCCTCTTTGTCCCAACAAAAGGACCTTATAGTCAAATCAAAATAGCTAAGTAAGTATTGGAACAATTTGAAACAAAAAAATCTCATCAAATTATAGAAGACTAAAACTGGAAGAATGACCCTCTTTTAATTGCCACACCTTGACAATAGCAAAGTTAAACATGTGATGGTAGATCTAGGTCTAGAATATAACATGATTCCAACAACCACTTGGGAGAGATTGGGCAGACCCAAGTTAGTCAAAACACCAACGAATATCAATTTGGAAGATGGTTTCGATATGGAAACTTTGGGAACATGATGAAATTTATAAGTAAACATTAAAGGAATTAAACAAATTATAGATTTAGAGGTTATTGAGATGAAGGAAAAATTCAACACTTTCATAGCATTACTAGGATTAATATGGTTTGTCAATTCTAATGGCATAGAAGACTCAAGAAAATAAGAAATATCTTTGGCATATGACAACAAGATAGTACATATTCCACAAGGAGAAAGGGATGATAGAACTTATGTAGAATAATTTGAACAAGAAAGAGAGGGGGAAGATCCAAGAATTATTTACTCTATTTCAAGACTACCTACCATAAAAGAAGAAGAAGACCCCAATAGATCTAAAGAAATTGAATTGGAAAATGACAATTATAGTAGAGAGAGTGATGAAGTTCTTGATGTATGGATGCAAGGAGAACAAGAATTAACTTCCCAAAAGTTTTATGGGTTCTAGAAAGCATTTATGATACATAGTAGACCCATAATCTCTCTGCAATTCATCACAAGTATAAGAAGGATACCACAAAAGACAAAACCAAAAAAAACCACCAACCAAGTATCTTCTACCCATATCCAAACTTAAAAGTTTAAGGAAGACAAGGTAGCGGAACAACTTCCTACACTAATCTTGAGAGGAGACTAATGCAAAAATTTAAATATCTTTAACAGTTATAGAAATAAACACACATATCATGCATACCATGACACAATGATTTATGTGGGGAAAATCCTTTCGGGAGAAAAACCCCACACTCCCAAAGCCACCCAATATATTATTCAACAATCATAAAGATTACAATATACTTACAGAGCACGCTTCTCACAGGAGTATCACCACTTAGAGATCCAAAGACAACACAATTGATATTAGACTCTCAAAATACATCACTCACTCTCTACCACAACCATAATACAATGCCCTCATAAAATAGGGTTACATTTTATGGCAAGACAAGCCAACAAAATATTTGCCGTTAGATCTAAAACCTAAAAAATGAATGGTCCAGATTTACAATATATCATTATTTAATGTATGTCAGCCATTTTAGGAGTTTCTTGAAAAAGTTAGAATGCTCACACTTTTCTCTTTGCTACCATTGTATACACCTATCAGTGTAACTAGGAAATATATATAAATATATATGTATCCTATCAACAATAAATCGTATATAAATACAAGGTTGAGACACATTTTCCCAACAAATCTCCCACTTGTCAAACACCTTGCAAGAGCAATGTGAGGGTGTAAACATCATCTCTTTAATTTCTAGGGGCTGAAAGGCCTATAGTCTTTGAACACATTTGAACTTCTCTATGCTCCCAGGCTTAGTTAAAGAATCAACAATGTTCATTAAAGTCTCTACCTTAACCGACTTCACCATGCCATCTTAAACCATATCTCTAACAAAATGATATTGTACATCAATGTGCTTGGTTCTAGCATGAAATGTTGGGTTCTTGGCTAGATATATCACACTCTAACTATCACAATAAATTATCACTACACCTTGTTTTATTCCAATATCTGAACGTAGTCTCTTAAGCCAAATGGCTTCTTTACAAGCATGAGTAGCTACCATATACTCTACTTCAGTAGTGGACAAAGCAACCACAACCTATCACTTACTCATCCAGATAATTGCACCACCAAATAAAGTAAACACATAAGCACTGGTGGATTTTCTACTATCAACAGATCACCTACCCAGTTTGAATCAGCATAACCATGAATATCAAGGGAAACATCATCTTCATTCAAATTACTATGATAACATAAGGAATAATTTGAAGTACCACGCAAATATCTAAAGACTCTTTTAACTACATCCCAATGAACTCTACCAGGATTAGACATATATCCGAAAAGAACTTCCATTGGTTGAGAAATGTTTGGTTTAGTACAAACCATAGCATACATCAAACTTCCAACTACACTCTAGTAAGGCACTCTACTCATGTCTTTCATCTCTGATGGAGATGTTGGACAATCTGAAATAGATAACTTTGTTCCAACTGAAACAAGAACACACAATGGTCTACAATCCTGCATATCAAACCTTTGTAAAATTGAATTGGGATACTTTGGCCAAGCCAGAGATTTTTGTTCACTCTATCTCTTTTAATTTCCATCCCAAGAATATGTTTAGCTGCACCAAGATCTTTCATTTCAAATTTAGCAACAAGTTGAGATTTCAGTTCTAAAATCATACATTTTCCTCTACCAATAAATAATATATCATCAACATATAATATAATAAATAGGAAACGATCGCAATCAATTTTATAATAAACACAATGATCTAATTTAGAGTGCTCAAATCCCAAACTCAACACATATGTATCAAATTTTTGGTACCACATCCTAGGACTCTATTTTAGGCCAGACAAAGATTTCTTCAATTTTCAAACCAACTTACTTTTACCTTTCACCATGTAGTGCTCTGGCTATGCCATATAAATATACTCCTCCAAATCACCATGAAGGAAAGTAGTTTTCACATCCATTTGCTCAACCTCTAAATCATAAGTAGCAGCAATAGAAAGCAAAAATCTAATGGATGTCATTTTTGTAATAGGAGAAAATATCTCACCATAATCAACACCCTCAACTTGAGAGTATTCTTTCACAACCAACCTTACTTTGTACTTTTCAATACCTCCGCTTGACCCAATATTTTTCTTGAACACCCATTTGCAACCAACGGGTTTTCATCCTTTAGGAAATGGTACAAGATCCCATGTATCATTCTTTTTCAAAGATGCCTCTTCTACAAATCTGGTTTCATCCATGTTAGTATTTAAAGAAAAATACATCTCCAATCATCAGGTGAATACCTTTCAAGTGGTTTTCTTTGCCTTATAGACCTATGAACAAGCTGAGTTGGAGGTTCTTCCTCCTTTTCTGAAGATCCAGAGCTAGATGAGCTCTCCTCAACTTCTTGTCTATCCTTAGGCCTCGATTCAACTTTCTCAGGTATAGAAGGAAATTAAATCACATCTTCATGTTTACTTTGTTCTAAATGCAATGTAATAGAAGAAGCCTTAGTTTCTCTAAAAATAACACTTATACTATGTATTACTCTAGACATGGAAAATATAACAACACACTTGATCTTGATTAATGACGTCGTTTCATCCTGAATCATCTTCTTAGCTTGTCATCACCTTTCATCCCTTAATTGAATAAATCATTATTTATTTGATTAAGTCATTCTCTCCTAAAATAAAATTAATCAATCTTATTTAATTAACCCTATGTCTCTATTTGATTAAATAATTCATTTTATTTATCTAAATCTCTAAAGTCATCCTATTAAAATGAATAAATTAAACCTTATTTAATTTAATCTAACATCATCCACTTTTAGTTAAATAAATCAAAATCTTTATTTAATTAAATTCTAAGTCATATTCCTCTCAACTTTGATTTAAATCAACCCAAAAATATAAATCAAATTGTCACATCATCTAATCTCCTATTAAATTGATCAAATTCTAGTTAATTTAATCATAATCACCTAATTTCTCTAGATTTTGCCACTTGCACATGAAAATACATTTAATTGATTTATTAAATCTATATTTTCTCTCAACATGGCATCTTTAGGGGAATATTCCTCCAAGTTTGAAAATCCCTCCAAATGGATTTGTCCTTCCAACAAAGCATTTATCTCCTCTTACATGTCCTTGTGCATTGAGCCAAGTGGCATTTAAGTCATTTCATGAATTTCAAAATCCATCTAATATCATTTATTGGCTCATTAATCAAAATATGTTCAAGCTTCCTCCATTCACATCTTGACAAGTGGCACTTGGCCATTGGAGGTTGAATGATCCCACATTGCTCTATTTTGCCTCATTCTCCAACATTCTCATCTATAAATAAGAGGCTCTCCTTTGTATTTTGGATCCACAACTCAGAGAAAAGTTACTATCTTCACATTTTGAGCAAGTTCATCCATTTCCATAGCATTTTCCATCATCATAGCTAGGTTATTGCAGATTTTATCAAGGAATCACATTTTTCTTCATCATCAAGTGGATCAATCTTCATCAAGCTTGCAAAGGAGTTGGGAAAGGGCCAATTTCCACATCAAATTGGCACCAACTCTACCATGGGATTGAGAGTTGCATGCTTAAATAGGATTTAATTGTTTTTCTTGTTTTTTTCTTCATTTCTTTCCTATTTTGAGCATTGTAGATGAATTTCACGGGGAATCTTAGTTCTAACTTGCATTTGGATCTAATAGTGTGTTTTTTTGCCATGTTTGTGCAGGTCTAGGATTGGGGTTCACAATTACCTTCTATGTAATAGGATCCCAAAGCTTGTATCCTTTCACACCATAATTATATCCGATGAAGATACATTTCACAACCTTTTTCTCCAACTTTGTTTGCTTCTCCTTTGGCACATGTGCACATGCCTCGCAACCAAAAACTCTAAGATGTCTTAATGAAGGCTTGTGACCTGACCATGCCTCTATAGACATCTTATCAAAAAGAGCTGATGTAGGAGACCTATTAATCATGTAACAGGTAGTAGCAACAACTTCAACCCAAAAACTTTGTTCTAGGCCAGCACCACTCAACATACTCCTAACCTTCTCCATCAGTGTTTTGTTCATTCTTTCTACAACTCCATTTTTTTGTGGAGAATACGGAGTTGTCTTCTATCTATGAATACCACAATATTTATAGAATCTATCAAAATCATTAGAGAAAAATTCACCACCATTATCAGTCCTCAAACATTTTATTTTCTTTCCAATCTGCAACTCAACCATTGCTTTAAATTCTTTAAATCAACTAAAAACTTTAGATTTAGTCTCTAGAAAATATACCCATGTCCTTCTACTATAATCATCAATAAATGAAACATAATATGTGGATTTACCAACCAAAGGAACATCTACAGGAGCAAACACATTAGAATGAATAAGATCCAATACACCACAAGATTTATGAGAACTCGAGTAAAACTTAACATGGTTTTGTTTTCCATAAATACAATGCTCATAGAAATCAAATTTAGGATTACAATCAAATAGACCTTCAACAAGGTTTTTGTTTTTCAAGGTCCTCAAACCCTTTTCTCCAATGTGGCCAAGTCTCTGGTGCCATAACATAGTTTTCTCTATAGGTAACTTTGACTCAAAAGAAAGAGAACCCTTGGGTACCCAAAAGCCATGAACATCTATTGAAGGTGAAACCCTCACTTCTTCCACATACTTTCTTTTCATAGAAGTAATATTACACTCAACAACACATGCATCCAACTTATACAATGTGCCATATCTATTACCTCTAGCAATCACCATAGCACCTTTGACCATCTTTCATCCCGCATCAAAAAATACTACCTGCACACCTGCATCTATTAGTTTTCTCACAAATAAAAATTTTTGTGCTAATCCATGGATATACAACACACCGTTAGTCCTTTTTATTCTACCACCAAGAAAATTGATTTTAAATTTACCATGGACAAAAATTTATAAATGAGAATCATCACCCAATTACACCTTACCTCCATCAGATTCTTCATATTCACAAAACCAATCTCTATTAAAGTTCATATGGAAAGAGTGAATCAACCATGCATCATTACCTACATGAGTTGCCAAAGCTGCAATGAATACATCACCATCTTCCTTCTCAAACTCATAATAAAAATCAAATTTCTTATTTTTCTTCTTTTTTTCTTCTTTGCATTCCTTAAAAACATGTCTAGGCTTACCACGGTTCTAACAAAAAACTTTGGACTTTCCAAGAGATTTAGATCTCCCCCTGGACTTGGATTTTTCATGCTTCTCATTCTTCTTTCCTTTTTTCCTTAGGTCTTCCATGAATATATAGGGCCTCCTTGGTAGTGATGGATACCTTCCTCCTCATCTCTTCAAAAAGAAAAAAACCCACCACATTTTTAGTCTTCAATATAACATAAGTACTCCCAATAGCCATAACAAGAGAATCCCACAAATTAGGCAAAGAACAAAGCGAGATCTAACATTTCTACTCCTCATCCATTTTGACACCAACTGATGCCAATTGAGCCACCGACATATTGAATGCTTTCGGGTGGTCTATAATTCATCCACCCTCTTCCATTCTCAAGGAATACAACTTCTTCCTCAAGAAAATCTTGTTCACTAAATATTTAGCTTGATACATCTCACCAAGATTCTTCCATAGTTTTTGTGCAGAGGTCTCTTAAAGGACATTGATTAAAAAAGAGTTTTCCAAGCGTAATTTGATTAGACCCTTGTCTTTATAGTCCATAACATCATATTGAGCAGCCTAAGTAGGATTTGCATGCCTGGAAACATTATCATCAATAGCATCCCACAAATCTTGATCTATCAACAGATCCTCCATCTTCAGTATCCACATCTCAAAACTATTTCCAAAAAAAATCTCCACCTCTATTCTCCCTGATGAACTTGCCATCTGAAAATTCTTGCAACAATATCACAAAATATCTTCTATACAAGCTTCCACTCAAATTTGGATTAGTTCAAAAAACCCAACAACCCACAACTGAAACCAAAGGTGATCAAGCTCTGATACCACTTGTAAGGAAGCTAAGGTAGCAACAAAAATTCCTACAATAATCTTGAGAGGAGAATAATACAAAACTTTACATATCTTTGATAGTTACAAAAACTTAAATAAAAATAAACACAAATACCATGCATACCACGACACAGTGATTTACGTGGGGAAAACCCTTTTGGGAGAAAAACCCCACACTCCAAAAGCTACCCAATATATTATTTAGCAATCACAAAGATTACAATATACTTGCAAAGCAAGCTTCTCATAGGAGTATCACCACTCAGAGATCCAGAGACAACACAATCTTTATTAGACTCTCAGAATACATCACTCACTCTCTATTGCAGCCATAATACAATGCCCTCATAAAATAGGGTTACATTCTAGGGCAAGATAGGCCAACAAAATGTCTTCCATTAGATCTAAAACCTAACAATGAACAATCCAGATTTACAATGTATCATTATTTAATGTATGTCGGCCATTTTAGGAGTTTCCTAAAAAAGTTAACTCACTCACACTTTTCTCTTTGTTGCCATTAAATACACCTATTGGTGTAGCTGGTAAATATATATAAATATATATACATCCTATCAACAATAAATCGTATATAATTTGCAAGGTTGAGACACATTTTCCCAACAAAAGGGTCAATATGCAAACATCATACCAAAAATCCATAACCATCAAAGAACCAAGGTTATACCTAAGATGTAAGAATATAGACATAAAATTAATAATACACAAAGGGAATGGTTATTATTGTAGACACATAAAAATGTCCTGAATGGTACTGCACACTGGCATCTGATATACTAACATCATTTTGTCTTAAAACCCATCCTCTTTTTGCTTGTTTAATTAAACAAGCCTAATTATTTAATTAAATGCATCATGTTCATCTATAATCTAATTAGGTTGATTCACTCTCCATCATATTCACCTTTCATCCTGTCTAATCAAATAATACAAATTATTTAATTAGCCTTCTTATATCTTCTTATTTAATTAAATATCCTAATCCCACCCCTTTCATTAAATAAATAAATTATTTAATTCTAAATCTTAAATTCCTCCAAAAGAGAATATTCCTATTGAATATCCCTCCCCTTTACACATTAAAACTTTGTTTTAATTAACTAAATGCTAATTTTCCTCATCAACTTGCATGAGAATATTTTTTTAAGAATATTCTCCCTTTTCACTCATTCAAAAAAGGGAATACTCTTCTTTGTAACAAACTTTCAATAAAATTCTTGAGCAAGCTTTGAAAGTGTGCTTCTTTGTATGATTGTGAGCCCTTGATTAAATATCAACTTGCATTCTCAACCTTTGATGGGAATCCATGATCCATGTCTCTATCTTCTTTCCATCCTGACCATTGATTGATTCTTTCAATCTTGACCATCGGTTTCTCATTGCCTATTCTATAAATAGACTTTACATCAATTGAAAAGGGATCCACCTTTTCAGAGCAAACTTATGTTGTTGAAACTCACACCCATTTGCACTCATTTTTTACATTTGATAAGCATTTTAGATTAATTTTCACCCATTCTTAGCTTAGCATACATTAATGGCTTCCATGATAACTTAGTTTGCATTCATTTAGTATATTATGAAATTTACGGCTTGCATCTTTGCATCTTGTATACATTTAGCATTGGTTTTCATACACTTAAATTGAACATCTTAGCTGTTATCATGCTAATCTATCTTTTATCATGCATTTGTTCATCTTTTTCATCAATTTCATCGATTTTAATCAATAAAATCAATTGGAAAGGCTCATATTATCTAAGGGATTGGTAAAGGGTCGCCATTCCACATTAATCTGACACCACTCCCTTAATAGGATAAGATTCAAAGTCTTAGAATAGATGTTTGTCAAGCTTTCATGTTTTAGGATGTTAGTTTTAATGGCTTCTTCATTTTTATTGATATTGAATATCTTATTGGGTTTAATTCTTAGTGGATTAAATATGCCTCAAATTCATATGGATCAAGTGTAGTTAACCTATACTATGTCATTGGTCACATTTTGGCGCTAGAGGGAGGGTTGTACTAATCGAATCTAATGAATTTCTCTTTAGATTTTCATTTTTCTTGTGTTTATAGATTTGGTGACGCTATTGAAGATTCATCGATGCATCTCAGATGCATCGCTATACAATGATGCACTTGGGTTTGATTTTAGCGACGCACAAATAATTTAGTGACACTTAATTTAATTTTTTCATTGTATATTTTAAATAACGACGCTAGACTTATTTTTACTCGCCTTATTAATTTCATTTCAGTGACGCATTTGATATAGCGACGCTATTGATGTCATTATTTACTACAGAGCGACGCAATTGATTTTTTCATATAGCGATGCACTTTTGATATGGTGACGCACTTGATCAAATTCAATGACACAATTGATTTCAACGTCACTTTTTATTGGTAAACAAAACATAAACTGAATTTTGACACGTGCTTTGATTTTTTGATTTCATCTAATTTCTAACATGTCATTAACTTCTGGTTTTTGTTTTTGAGGCTAAATAGTTTTACAAATTTGGGCAATAAAATTTGAAGTGAAGGAGCATATCATCATTTGAATATATATTATAACAAGTGTTTTTACGCTTATGGGGCAATTATAACCCATTTTATGATGCTTTATTTAACATTTTAGGACAAACTAAATTTCCTTTTGGTTCTAAAATTAATGTTCAAAGTTGATTAAAATTGAACCCACATATCCTCATTTTGTAATATTAGTTTAAAATTAAACAAAACAATCCGAACACTTCAATTTGGTGCTTAAAACAAACTCATTATGCTTTTCAAGGTTAAAATGAATGAGTGGTTGATTTTCTTGTGTGTACTTGTTTTGCATATCCTCTCCCCTTGCGCTTCATGTGACCTCAGATGAAGAGAAACACATAAGTATACATTTTCTTCTTGGAAGCACTTATCCTTTCCCCTTGTTCCTTTTGTAAATCTTGGGTGCCGAAAGAATTTTAAGCTTCACAATTTGTGTTACCTTTAGCAGTCCTACCTCCCAACTTATGAGAGGGAAAGATTCAAGTGGTGCTTTCATCTTGGTCTGCTATAAAAATAAATTGGTGTGATGAAATTCATTTACCAGGTGGTGTTGTTATCTTATATCGACAAATGTCTCCCCTAGTATCCATGTGATACATCAAAACCCTTATATTTTCTCAGGGCTGGGAGGCCTCTTAATTGAGTGAATTGTCGCATGTATAGGCACCAGTTTATCCTGAAAGTCCTTATTAAGAACCTTTGTTAGTAGTGGCTCACCAATTTCATCTTTGAAGCATATTTCAAAGTAGTGAATTGAAATAACACCATTCCAAGAAGTTACTTACCATGTTTGGTGTTTGGTTGAGTCAATAAAACAAATAGGGAAGAGACTCTTTTTCTTGGCATGTCAAGACGATACATTTCCTTGACATAGCATATTTTTCCATTCCATCTTCATGGATTAATTATCTCTTAAGGGATGATGGTAAGTATACTAAGAAATACACACCCACTTAAGCTAGGATTGTAAATGCTTGTGAGTCAGTTTAATACTTGCTTGGTTCCAAAACATTGCAAACAAACATTAGTAATCTTTCTCAAAATTTCAAACCCTTTGGTTTAAGCATGGATACGCTTTGAAAAGTCTTAATATCGATGATTTTCCTAAGGATTTTTATCCTTAGACTTCTAAATATTTTGAATTAAATATCTCAATCCATACTTCCCAAAGATAACATAGGAAACTATGCCTCTAACTTCATGACTTTCACATAATGGACCTTGTGAAATAAATGATGTTTTTGACATAGAAATTTAGTTTGAAACTTAACCAAGACAAGTTTTTGTGGTAAAAAGAGATTCATTAATCAAGATAAGCTCACAAATTGAACCCCACATATGTGCTTATAATCTCTCACCTTGTGACCATTTGGCATCCCATCACTCCAGTTCAACAACCAAACCTTACGCAATCTATCATACAACTAAACTTTTAACTAATTGAGGGAGAACAAACAAACATAATCATTATTTTTAGGAGCTTCACATTCGATATAAAGGAAACACCAAACCAGTGGAGAAACATAACAAAAATTCTAGACAAATAAGAGCAAAAAGTCGATATCAAGACCAGAAGGCCTGTATTACCACCTCCTACATGGCATAGGTATCCACTTTTCAAAAATATAAAATACCAAAAAATAAATGCACAATTGAACTCCACCCATGTGTTTGTCTTAATGATCTCCCATAAAATCAAAATCCCAAAATGAAGGTCCACATTTCACCATTTGAAATTTAGACATCATAGTTTAAATTTTATCAAAAAATGGAGCTTAAAACTTTACCACAACCGAGACATTTTGTTAAGAAAATTTAATGCTCGCCCTTTGTTGGGCGACCTAGATTTATATGTCCAAAATTTCCCTCTCATTTAAGTCAACATTGATCTTTTGGGTTGAGTTACTCGTAGGGTAAAGCATTTTTTCTCGCTACCTTGGTATCGCAACACAAAGGTTCATTATAGGCTAACATTTTGGGTCAAAACATTTCATCCATCCTTCATCATATTTCACATTTCACCGAACTTTATAAACTTTTGGACACACCAACACTTTTTGACTTATACATCATCATATCAATTCCATAACTTAGCTATGTTGTGTGTGAAATGGATCATTTTCCATGCACTTGATTAAGTTAGTTATCACATTTTGTGGAAAATTTTATCTTAAAGGTCACAAGTCTACCTTAAATATTTACAATTTCATTAACACCTTTCATCAAAACATCAAAATCTCTTTATCTAAAAGTGTTGTCCAAAATTTTAGAAAATTCAGCCCCCATATCATTCACCTATTTCAAGTCCCATTCCCATAATTGCTCCAAAATGACTTAGAGTGGCCCTCTTACCAAAGTTTGAGTCAACTAGAGAGTTTAAACATTTCAAATCCCAACATATATCTCCCATAGGTGACCCAAAATTTATGGTAACAAAAATATTACAACATAAGAGAATCATGGAGAAAACCAAAGTCTCATCTACCAAAAGTGGTACCAACCCTCAAGAATTTGATCCAATAAGTAATTCTACCCCCTCACAGCAACCCCAAAATCCAGAGGGAACATATGAAGTAGAAGATGTTACAAACAACCGATTTTAGCTTACTAAAGAAGAAATCCTTGAGTATAAGCAATAATGTCAAGCCTTGGATAAAATGGATTCAATTCCCCCATTTTTTTTTTGCCCAAAACTTGACACAAGGTTTGACTTCATCCACACTTCAATCAACTCCATCACTAGGGCCAAATCAAACACAAACTCCTAGTATTGCAACTAGCCTTGCTTAGGACTTTGCTCACACTCTTCCTTTGGCAAGCAACACATTTGTGGGTAGTCTAGAAACCAATCTACCCAGAATACCACTTGGAAACCTACATTTGGTGCTCCTCCCATTCCTAAGCATCCCCTGCATCCACATAAACCACTTACACTCCATGACTCCATGGCAACCTCAAAATTTCAAGGGAAACCATCCTTATCCACACCCACAAGTACCAAAAGTGTGTCCAACATCACACAAGGTAGTATACACCAAGTGTCTCAAATAGACCAACAAGGGCATGTCAACACCCTTACGTAAAATCAACCCTTAATGCAACAAGGGACATCTTTATCGAACTATCCCATTGGTTCATCCATCCCATTGGTTTCAAAAAACACATCCATCCCATCCATCACCAACCCAAAGCAAAACAACACCTTGGTCACAAACCCCATCAACCAAGGTAATACCTTGGTCCCACCTCAAATACAACAAGGGAACCCCCTACCCATCGGTCAAGGGAACCATTTCAATCAATTTCAAGGTCTTGATCTTGGTCACTCACACCATGCAAAATTAAATGGGACCTGAAACTTATATTCCTCCGTCCCAATCTACTATTTTACAAGGAATCTTAAACCAAGGCAACCCTCAACCTCTTTTCAATAACCCGCAACCCACTCAAACCATAAACACTCAAAACCCATCACAAATGTCCCAGCAACCAAATGATCCTACATTGCAAGCATATGCTCTAGCTTTGTAACAAGCACAGTAGGCTTATCAAAATCCGTGCAACAATAACAAGCCTAAAAAGCAACCCTAGCAACACAACAAAAATAAAAATCCCAACAAGCAACCTTAGCATCACAACAACAAAAAGCCCAAAAATCAACCTTAGTAGCACAACAACAACAAGCCCAATGATCAATTTTTGTAACCCAACAACAATGACAAGCCTAACAAGAAACCCTAGTAGGACAACAACAAAAAACCCAACAAGTAACCTTAGCAGTACAAGCACAAAAACAAGCCCTAGTGGGCCAACAATAACAGGCGCATCAAGTAGCCTTAGCCACACAAAAACAAGCCCTAGTGGCCCAACAACAAAAAATACATCAAGCAGCATTAGCCACACAACAACAATAACAATCACAACAAGCAACCCTAGTGGCCCAACAACAACAAGAAGCCCAATAGAAAGCCTTTATAGCCCAATAGTATGCCTAAAAACAACAAGTTCTCACACAACAACAACATGGTTTATACTATAACCCTCAACAAAACATCATCAATACAAAAATTTTAGGGACATATACATCTCCATAACCATCACCTTCATAATATCCTAAACCACCATACACACTATACAACACCCCATCATGTCAAAATCCTGCATACAATCCATTTGTCATCCCACAATACACAACATATATTCCTCCACCAAACTTGCAACATGATTTAGCATCACAACTCAAGGTGTTAACACAAAAAATGTAGGACATTCAAATGAGAAAAAACAAAGAAGTCCCATACACAACAAAAGCTATGTCCATATCCATTCGATCAAAACATTGCAATGGTGCCTTTCCCTCTCAATTTTGAGGTCCCCAAATTTGATAAATACAAAGGGAGAAGAAATTATGTGGATCATGTCAAATAATTCAACATCATGTGTATGAAGGTTTCCTACAATGATTCCTATTTGATGTGCCTCTTGCCATGAAGCTTGATAGGCCCAACCATCGATCGGTTTTCTTAGTTGCCTCTAGGTGTCAAAACGTTCCAAGAGATCACCAAAAAATTCATAGTTCACTTCTCATTCAACCTTGATATGAACGTGAGCTTAGAAGAGTTGTATACTCTCAAGAAAAACAAAGGAGAATCCTTTGCCAATTTCTTACAACGATGGAGGCAAAGAGCTAGTAAAAGCAAGTGGCCCATTCCCGATGAACAACAAGTGGGATTATCATAGAAAATGTTGATCCATATATATCCTTTCACTTAAGGATGCAGTGCATTACCACTTATGATGAGCTTGTCCCTAGAGCCCTCTACATCGAGTACACTCTAATCTCACAGGGAAATACCCAAGCATACAAAGATAACTGCTCGTCAACCAGTTCAAATGACAAGTCCTGCATCTAGGCTAAGAACAAGAACATGATGAATGATGGCATGCTAGATACTAAGGTTGTCTTAAGTGCTCTTAGGCCAAACACCAATCAAACAACTAACACTCAACCAACCATACAACAAACCACATCATCACAAAATAGTCAAATCAATAACACTGAAATGCAATAAAGACGAACTCCCGATACAAATAACTATCCAAAATGAAAATATACACAATTAGAGGAACCTATTGAAACTATCATGAAGAAATTGGTAGATTCAAACTTGATAACACTTCCCAATTTCAAAAACTACCAAGAACCATAGGATAAACCACCCTAGTACAACAAAAAGGATCTTTGTGACTTTCACAAAATCAAGTGACACAAAACATCAAACTGCATGAAACTGAAGAATGTTATCCAATATCTTATCGAGAATGGAGACATATCTATTGAAGTACCAACCGGTAAGCAATACCTCAAAATATACAAGAACCCTATGCCAAATCACAACAAAGGGAATTACAATGGAAAAGGGAAGACTTACAATAATGTGTAGCATGTCTATTCCAATGTAGTCACCTCTTGTGACAATGTCATCATTGTTGTTACCATCAAAGGACCTAGTGCAGAGTGTGGAGTCACCACACAATGTGGAAAGGTCACCATCCAAGGATCTTCATCATAACCGAGGGAACAACCTGATTTTCTAACATCAAACCCTAGAAAATATAGTCTCCTAGATAAACTTAAGAAGACCACCGCACGGATCTCAATCTTGGAACTATTGAGGCTATCCCCTGCACATAGGGAAATCTTAGAGAAAGCTTTGTTTGCATCCTCCATATTTGAGGATATGGATACATAATATTTTCAAGCTATGGCAGGGCATATCACTATCCCTAATCTTCTCACCTTCTCGAAACAAGACCTACCATCACAACCATCTCATAACTGTGCTTTACACCTTGAGGTCATTATTCATAAGAATAAGGTAAAAATATTCTTATTAGATGGAGGTGTTGTTTTAAAAAATTTCACCCTTTAATTGGTCAAATACTTGGGTTATTTAGAGGATGCTATTGAGAAAACAAAGAGTACCACCATCAAAGCATATGACAATCAAGAGCGGGTATTGCAAGGCATCATCACGCTACCCATCCAAGTGGGGCCCATTATTGCAAAGACTACATGTCAAGTGTTAGACCTTGATCTCCCCTACAACATCTTGCTTGGTCGACCATGCATTCATGCCTTAAAAGTTGTATCTTTGACCTATCATCAATGTGTAAAGTTTACTTTTGAGGACAAAAAAGTTACCATCCATGGAGATCCTGAGTCATTTTATTGCTACAACAACCTTGAGGCCAAGTTTTACAAAATACCCCAAATCCCTAAAAATTATGAAGGGCCTACACCCTCCTCTTTGATTGACCCATCATCCCTTGCATCTACCTCAAAAACAAAATCACCCATTGTGCAAAATATTCCCGACATCAAAGAAGTGATCAAGGATGATGGTTGTGGAGTTGGTAAACTACAAAAGGACACTTTTGTGTTGGGATCTAGCCACCTCTTTCTTCTAAATCTCATGGGAAACCCGCACCTATCAACAAAGTGGCTGAAACATTAAAGGTCACATCTACCACCTTCACCAAGTGGGGGGATTTGAACAAAAAATATTTCAATGAGGAAGATGTTTCTAAACTACTCTATCAAGATGACTGCCACATGCCCATTCTTCCCATGGAAGATGACAATAAAGGCTTACAACTAATGAAAGGATGGGGGTACAATAAGAATGATAAACTAGGACAAAATGATAATGGCTTGCTAGAACCCATCATTCTTGAGAGACGTCCAAAGAATCTTGGATTAGGATGTACTACTACCAAGGTTACCCTTTTTGGAAAAGGTACTTCTACTAAATGGGCTAAGGCTTCCTCTTGGTTACCAATATCATGTGATACTACCATAAATTACTTCCCCCTCGATGTTGCTGACCTATTTGAGAATAACTCTCTCTTCATGATATTCATGACATCTTTCACTACAAATGACCGAACAATTGAAATAAGCCTAGTATACCCCCAACTCATTGACTGGGACCAACGAGTACCACCAATTTTAGATTTATTTGAAAACAACGAAGAAATCTCAGAATTCATGGGACTCCGAGATAAGTTACCATGGGGAAATCACAAATTTGGTTTTGATATAGAGCTAGACACATCGGTGTACTACAAGGAGATGATTGAGTCCTTTGGTCACAAAATTGATGACATGAAAATAACATGTAGATCTTTGAGTGAAAACCACACGGTGGCACTTTCTGCTCCTAAAATAGTAAAAAGAAAGAATGCATCTAAGGGTGAAAATCTCTTTGAGGCACCCAAGGATGAGGGATTCAATCTCCCCCTTAGTGCAATGCATCCAGAAAATTTAGCAGTGCTAGCAGAAATGACCACCCCAGTAAATATGGGAATCAAAGAAGCACCTAAGATAATTTTCTATGCCAAATCCTTGTTGGATGAAGAACAAAAAACCTAGTAGCGTTCCTGAAAGAGTGAAGAGAAAAATTTACATAGTCATACACAGATATGTTAGGGCTCGATCCAAAAGTGGTTGTGCATCACTTAGTCATCTATCCTGAGGCCAAACCAATGAAGCATAAATTGTGAAAGATACACCCTCAAATAATTCTTAGTAAAACTTGAGTTACAAAAGCTTCTTGACGTTGGATTTATCCGACCGATTGACTATCTTGAGCAGGTTTCCAACCTAGTACCAGTCTCCAAACCCACTGGGGGCATCAAAATATGCACAGATTTTAGGGATTTGAAAGAAGCATGTCCAAAGGATGATTTCCCTCTTTGTAACATCGACATCATCATTGATTTAACAACCGGAAATGAAATGCTATCACTCGTGTACAATTTTTCGGGCTATAATAAAATCATAATCACCAAGGAGGATCAACACAAAAGTGCATTCACTTGTCCATGGGGAACATATTATTGTAATATGACGTTGTTTGGGTTGAAGAACGCAAGAGAAACCTATCATAGAGTGATGACCCTCATTTTTCATGATATGATCCACAAAAAAATCAAAGACTATGTGGATGATATTTTGGCGAAGTCAAAGAAAAGGAGTGAGAACATAGAGGTATTAGGACCCATCTTCGATAGGCTCAAAGAATATAAGGTACGATTGAACTCAAAAAGTGTGTCTTTGGGGTTACATCAGAGAAGCTTCTTGGCTACATCGTGTCACAAAGAGGGATAGAGATTGATCCAACAAAATTAAAATCCATTCTAGACATGGAACCACTATAAACATTGAAACATATGAGAGGGTTACAAGGAAGTTTGTAGTCCATTAGAAGGTCCATAGCACAATTATCAAACAAAATCCACCCTTTCTTGCCTCTTCTCCATAAATGAACAACTTATAAGTGGGATGATAATTGTGATAAATCCTTCCAAAAGATGAAGGACTACCTATTGACCCCCTAATTATCATGTTGTTGATACCAAACAAGCCACTGATATTATATATCTCAGCAACATTAGTAGCACTAGATACTCTTCTAGCACAACATGATGAAAACAAAAAAGAAAGATCCATCTATTACATCAGTAGGACCTTGGTAGGCTATGAAATGAATTAATCATCTATTGAGAAAGCATGATTAGTGGTGGTTTTTGCTTCATAAAATTTCAGACATTACATTCTATCACACCAAATCAAGCTTATTGCAAATATTGACCCATTGAAATATTTGTTATCTAAAGCAACTCTCACTGGATGAATGGCCAAATGGGTAATGATCTTAACTAAATTTATCATAGAATACATGGAGTGCAAGGCAATCAAAGGACATGTAATTGCAGACCAACTAGTAGAGGCACCTATCTATGTAGAGAACCCTTTGATATTTGTATTTCCTAATGAATTAGTGTTCCTTGTCAATACAGCGGATCGGTGGAAAATTTACTTCGATGGATCATTTACCCAAAATGGATCAGGGGCAGGTATTATTTTTATCACCCCTCAAGGTGATTTCATTCCAAATTCATATCGGCTATCCTTTCCATGTACTAACAATATTGCGGAGTATGAAGCCCTAATAACAGGTCTAAGGATAGCGGTCCAATATCAGATACAAGAGTTAAAGGTCTATGGAGAATTGTAGCTAGTTGTCAATCAAGTCAATCATGACTACCAAACCAAGGATGATAAACTTACTCCTTATAAGAAGATGGTAGAAAGTCTTAAGGAATTTTTCATTGAGATAACCTTTGAGCAGATACTATGCATGAACAGTCATGTAGTAGATGTCATGGAAATAATTGGATCATTGTTATAAATTCCACACAACGTCCTTCGATGTGAATTCTTTGTAGAACAACTTCTCGTACCAGATTTTGAAATCCCTGAATCTGAATTTGTGTGTGTCATCATTGGTCTCAATTATCGATGGTATCATGATATATTCACCTATCTTAGTAGAGGTACCCTCCCATCCGATATTACCTCCAGTCTTAAGAAGACCTTTGTTAAAAAGGAATCCTGATTCATGATCCTAGGTGATACCCTTTACCATAAAAGCACTGAGAGGACATTACTACTATGTCTCAACCAAGAGGAAGCCTTAACCGCCTTAACATAAATACATGATGGCATATGTGGTTCCCATTCTAGTGGTATTACTTTAGCTAAGAAATTATTGAGGATGAGGTATTATTGGCCAACCATGAAAAGAGAATCCCATTAGTATGTTCAAAAGTGTGCCCAATGTCAACATGGAGATACTATTCATGCTCTAGCTCAAGAGTTACAACCAATGGTCATGCATTGGCCTTTCTCGCAGTGGGGGCTTGACCTCATAGGGAAAATTACTCCCACCTCATCTAATAGCCACAATTTCATCATAATGACCATTGAGTACTTTACCAAGTGGGTGGAAGTTATTCCTTTGACCTACATAACAGGGAAGCAAATTTCCAAATTTATCCTGAATTACCTTATCTGTCATTATGGTGTTTCGCAAACCCTTATCTCAAATAACGAAACGCCCTTTAAAAATCAAGATATACAAGAGATATGCCACCAATTTAACATCCAACATCAGTTCTCTACCTTGTATTACCCCCAAGGCAATGATCAAGTTGATGCTACAAACAAGACCATTCTAAAAATCCTAAAGAAAATGGTCAATGAAGCTGGTTGTGACTAATATCTACAATTAAATCCTACCCTATGGGCCTATCGAACCAATATCGACACACCTATGGGTGCAACCCCTTTCTCCTTGGTCTATAGATCAGAGGCCATCCTACCTATCAAGGTCGAGCTTTCTTCATTGTGAGTGTCACTGTAGAATTTTATCATTGATGAAGAGTGCATAGTATCTCAGCTAAATGGGTTAGAATTCTTGGATGAGCGTCATCTTGACACCCTTAATCATTTGCAAGTATACCAAAACTGACTAAAATGAAGCTATAACAAGAAGATCAAGATTCATTCTTTCCAAGTAGGGGATCTTGTTCTCAAGAAGAATCAAAATATTCCAGATCAAGATAGTAAAGGAAAGTTTGAACCTAACTGGTTAGGTCCATTTTTTTTCACAACAAGCTATGGATCAAGAGTATACCAATTATCAATGCTCAAAGGTGAACCCTTGCAGGAACCAATCAATATTCTGCATCTTAAAAAGTTTTATGCCTAGGCTTGAAGGGTGTAAAATCTAAAAAATAAAAAAATGATCAAAAATCCAAAAAAGAAGAAGAAAAAGGATTGAAAACAGAAAAACAAACCATCCTCTAGTGAATACCACTTCGGTGGCACTTTGGGAAAGAACCTTGGTGAAAACTTGGCAAACAGGCACCTTGTGTAAATAAAGCACCTCCATCTATTTTGGCTCTTTATCTTATCATTCTTTGCATCACATTTATCCATTGCATCATTTAACCTATTTATTCCATCACCCATTCATGTTTGTATCATAGCTTGATATTGTGAAGTATCGTATTCCCCTTTAGTACTACTTGTCATATTTTGAAGGTCAATTTGTCCTGCCTATATCGAGGTAGTGTATTGCATCACACTGGGGGCAATTTGTTATGGATCAAATTGGGTTCTTGTATATCTTTAGGTTATTTGAAACCTCGTTAAAAATCCCAAAAAAATTCATAAAATCTCATCAAAATCCCAAAACACTTGCAAAATCAAAAAATCCAAAAACATCAAAATCCTGTATAGTCAAAATCCCAAAACATCCAAAACATATCCAAAATCCCTAAACATGTCAAAACATCAAAAATACAAAAATAGTAACATGTCGAACTACATTGTCTTTGAGCTTGAACATAGGCAAGACCATCACTGATGTGCCCCCATGACACTTTAGGTTAGGAGTCCATCATAATAAATTGGAAATCCATTAACTGCTCATATCTCATCAACTATAAGTCAAGTCAATCAAACTATGTAGTCTCTATGTGTATAATGTAGGAAAGGCTCATCTTTGATAAGCCCCTAAGGCCCCTAGGATAGTCCTTTAGGTTAGGTTCTTGGTCGAAACTTAGAAAACCCCAAAACATTTGAAAACTTAGAAAAAACACAAAAATGTTTGAAAATTGAAAACACTAAACAACCTCAAATAATAAAAAAAACCTAAACATTCACATAAAATTTCAAAAAGATCAAAAAAAGCCTCAAAACATTTCAAATCATCAAAAACATTGAAATATTTCAGAAAATCCAAAACCATCCATTCCATTTCACTTTCACCCACAATAAAACTTCATCCATAATAAATTGATCGTCATCTTCAAACTTTGGCAAACCAAATAGAGATCAAGTATCACAAGTCGAAAATTGAGAACCAAAGTGTAAAAATTTAAATTATAGATCATAGGTAAATGAGTCAATGGTGTTTGTATCAACAACCTATCACACACCTAGTCCTAGTCAAAACATCTGATGAACTGTCCTAGGATGTATCCTTACGACAATGGGCATCATCCAAAATCACCTTAGCTATGTTACATTGGAAAAAGCTATAGAGAACATTGAATGTCTCTTGTTGATATTTTCTTAGGATTTATCTCATTTACCCATTATGAGGACCTCTCAATTATGTCAAAACAATTTAGAGAGAAAGGAATGGGGCATTGGTCATTATCTTTCGTTTGTTGTGCTTGTGGGTATTCTTGTAAAATAATCTCGGTGCATACTTGCTTAGTTGAGTGTAGGGAAGACATTTGGAGTATATTGTTGACAATTATGTATGCTTTGGTCCAAGATATTCTAAACATCTAAACTACATTCCAATGAGGTTTTTGTATGTCAAGGTGTGAACAAGAACTATCGTATCTATTTGCAAAGTCAAATTCCATTACACTAGATACAACGTTGTCTTGGTTATCAATACCATGATGTATCGTGTCTATGTGTTATATCCAACATAAGGAATAATGGAAATTACCAATCCTGGATATGAGAAAAATCATCCATCTCATCACCATAATCTAATAGTCTTGAGGGATCATGGACTTGTTGGACTTTTGAATCAATCTCAAAATAAATGGTCAAATCATTTTATTCTTCTATCTTAGTTCCACGCTAACCTGGTATCATGGAAGTCGACAAAAAAATCATCATGCACCCATCCTACATCTACAAAATTATCACCATGCATACATCTCACATCATCATAGCATATCATAATAATGTAAAACACAATCCGCTGCATCATCATTATCATTTAAGTTGTTTCGGATAATATAGATTTGTTATTCTAAGCATCTTAATCCATTGCATTATCATTCATCACATCCATATCATATGCACTATCCATATGCATCATCCATATACATCCATATAAGTACATACATCATGATATCATAGATCACATGGGAAAAGTACACAAAAAGAAATGCATCCATTCATACATCTTGCATAAGCGTATCATATCATCTACATATCATAACATGTCATAAAATATCATACAAAGATACTAAAAAAGAAGATAACACATCCATTACATTTCATCCTTCTCATAAACATCACATATCATAAAAATTACATCATCACATCACATATTGCATAAATAAGGAAATGCATCCATCACATAACCATAACATCACATCATAACATTTGCATCCATGCATCCATAAAACATGAAATAAAAGCACATCGCATCATGAATCGACATCATCTCATATGTATATCAAAAAATGACTGTCATGGTACAATATTTGAATCAGTGTGTATGAATATCATTAAATGTACAATGTACAATAGGCTATCAAAAATGAGCCTGTAAATGTGTATATGTACAAATAATCGGGAAAGGGATAAAAAATGTGTCTATATCGAGGCTATCCCTAGTGGCTACTTGACTCCCAAAGTCTGACTGATGGCTACCCATTTAAATCTCTCACAACACCCCCACTCCTCTAGGAGTAATCTAGTTGTCTCATCTCTTTGGGTACATCTCAGTGATAGTGCATCCTATAATAAGAAACCTATGTGATTGCCTCTCTATATAATCTATATGATACCATCTATCCATGTGAGGCCATTGTCACAACCTCAAGCTATTTTCATTGCCCAATCTCTTGGGCCAGCTATAGGTTCAGTTTTTGCCACAACTGAACCTCTCTCTCTCTCTACAGTCATCACCTGAAGCTGCTGACGTAGTTGATCCCTCTCTACTGTAAGGGAAACAATCTACCCATCCATTAGATTTGGTTGATGAGGTGGTGGTGGCGGTGGCCCCAGAACCTATCCATCCTGCTAATCTTGTCGATGCCCTAGGTCCCGATGACCCTGATCCTAGTGACCATCCTCTAGATCTTGCACCCTCTTCTACTTTGCCTCTTATTGGCCTCCATCCCTACCTCTGCCTTAGCCTCGCCCACCAGGGTATCCCTCACTAGGTTTATCAAGTGAACAAGTGGTCTACACTATGCATCATATGCTAGGGTAGTCCTCACATCTGACAAACCTTGATCATAGGCCCGTGGGTGGGAAACCAGCTGTCGAAACTCATTGATTGCCACATTGGGATCAATCTAAGCTCCCCACTCTACCTCTCTCTAGGATATCACAAAAATAGTTGTGTAATCATCGAGAGACACATCTTGTACCTCCCCAAATTGTCGAGCAACGCGGTCTGAAAGGTACTTCTCAACCATAGTGTGTTCTCTCCCCTGAATATGGTAGGTCTATTGAGCAACATGGTTTGGAAGGTACCACTCAACCATAGTGTGCTCTCACCCTTAAATATGGTGGGTCTATCAAGAAAAATATAATTGTTGCTAGTCGACATACGAGGTAGGAACCTGTAGCCACTACCTCCATTTCAATACGGTCATATCATCTATGACCTATCACCAATATGGTATCCCTATCAGACTTGTGTGTTGTAGTGTCATGGGAACTCTGTATCTGAACACAGTAGGATTTTCCTCATGAACATTTTCTAAAAAAACCAAAGGTCTCAACATTGCTACGTGCTCATAGGCCCATATGTGTAACAGTGTCACCTGCCTTCGATGTTCCTACCTTGGCAATACACTACCTGATGCATGTCATGATATAAGGAGGCTAGCAAAAATGGCCCCCATGCATACATAGTGGTCTGCTAGATCATGTCATGTCATGCCAGGCCCCAACTCAGACTAAAACCTCTGCCCCATCGGTCTAGGGCAAGCACACCAACAATGAGCACAACAATGAACAATTTAAAAATCGGTACTCAAGCTCTGTATAGATCTAATTCTATCCATGAACTAACCAAAATGATGTTATATGTGCACAAAATTGAACATCTATCTCTCCTAACATCTATATCATAGATAAATTGCTCCCCGTGAATGAGAAGCTACAAGATTTGCCACATGTCCTTGAGCATGACTGTGGCCTTGCCGGTGGGCGAATGGAAAGAGGATGTCTCACTATGCCACCTCTCGATGAGTGTTGTCATCATGGCTAGATAGGTGCAAACCTCTAACATGAAAGAAATGAACCCTAATCCAAGCATCCATAGCCGCTCCACCTCCAGGTCATCAAATTCTTGTGCCACTACCAAAATCTTTGATCAATGCTCCTACGACATCAGAGGCTAAGTATCCTCCTGCACACATCGCACACACAACATCAATTTTCCTAAAAATCTAAAAATCGATCAAAATCAGAGGGTTTGCATCCTAAAACATCAATTGTGTCACTGAATTAAATAGTGTTGCTATTTATAGGGTGTGTCACTATATCATTTTTGGGGGTGCGTCACCAATTTGGTGATGCACATTGCAATACTCAAAAGTGCATCAGCATTTGGATGCGTCACTATTTGATAAGTATGTCACCCACCGCTTTTATGTGTCACTAAAACAAAAAACCCTATGTGTTGCTATTTTCCAAGTGCGACACCCTAGTCAAATGCATCGCTAGAACAAAAAATCCAAGCACACCACTAAACATCAAGTGCATCGATGAAATATCAATAGCGACACTACTAACGCCTTTTGCGCGTCACTATACAACGATGTCCTAGAAAACCTAATTTTGGCGCACTAATTAATACACTAAAATGCAAAAATTGAGACAAGTTTTGAGTCACATACCCGAGGTCCTATGTCTACTTGGTGCTGGTACTCTCGCATTCGCTTAGAAATGTGAACTGGAAGCGCACAATGGGCCATCTCGTTAGGGTGTCATAGCTCAAAATGCACAAAATTGTTGTAGTGTGAATGCACAAATGAATTGGAAGTGCACCTTTCTCACCTATTTATGTCAAAAAATTAGGGATTTTGCCATAATTTAAGCCAAAAGCTAGGGTTTTGGCCTGTATTACTTATTTCCATGCTTCATAACCTATTTTGAGCCATTTTTGCATCCCGGGGCATGTTTTGGCACCTGAATTAATATTTTACCTTTGTTGAGAGATCAACCCAAAATTCAAAATTTATGCCTGATCTCTTGAGGGGGCAGGGAACTAGCTTAGTCCTTCCACTAGGGCAATAGTGGGGCATCCAAAAAATTAATTTTTTTTTTTAATTTTTGATTTGAGCAGCAATTTTAATCTGAAAAGCGTCAATCTTTGAACTAATGTAGTAGGTACCTTGCTTCAAAGAGGGACAAAATGTAGACACATAAAAATTTCTTGAATGGTACTACACACTAGCATCGGATATACTAACATCATTTCGTCTTAAAACCCGTCCTCTTTTCACTTGTTTAAATAAATAAGCCTAATTCTTTAATTAAATGTGTCATGTTCATCTATTAATCTAATTAGGTTAATTCACTCTCCATCATATTCACCTTTCATCCTATCTAATCGAATAATGTGAATTATTTAATTAGCCTTCTTATATCTTCTTATTTAATTAAATAATTCCTAGTTATCCTAGTTATTTAATTAAATATCCTAATCCCACCCCTTTCATTAAATAAATAAATTATTTAATGCTAAATCTTAAATTCCTCCAAAAGGGAATATCCCTCCCCTTTGCACATTAATTTTTTTTTATAATTAACTAAATGATAATTTTCCTAGCCACTTGTATGAGAATATTCTTTAAGAATAATCTCCCTTTTCACTCATTCAAAAAAGGGAATATTCTTCTTTGTAACAAATTTTCAACAAACTCCTTGAGCAAGCTTTGAAAGTGTGCTTATTTACATGATTGTGAGCCCTTGATTAAATATCAACTTGCATTCTCAACCCTTGATGGCAATCCATGATCTATGCCTCCATCTTATTTCCATCTTGACCATTGATTGATTATTTCAATCTTGACCATCAGTTTCTCACTGCCTATTCTATAAATAGACTTTGCGTCTATTGAATAGGGATCCACCTTTTCAAAGAAAACTTATGTTGTTGAAACTCACACCCATTTTCACTCATGTTTTACATTTGATTTCACTCATGTTTAACATTTGATAAGCATTTTCGATTAATTTTCATGCATTCTTAGATTAGCATCCATTAATGGCTTCCATGATAACTTAGTTTGTATTCATAAATAGTATATTTTGAAATATAGGGCTGCATATTTGAATGTTGTATACATTTAGCATAGGTTTTTATACACTTACATTGGACATCTTAGATTTTATTATGTTAATCTAGCTTTGATCACGCGTTTGTTCATCTTTTTCATCAGTTTCCATCAATTTTAATCAATAAAATTGATTGGAAAGGCTCATATTATCCAATGGATTGGGAAAGGGTCATAATTCCATATCAATGTGGCACCACTCCCCCAATAGGATAAGATTTAATGTCTTAGAATAGATGTTTTTCAAGCTTTTGTGTTTTAGGATGTTAGTTTTAATGGCTTCTTCAATTTTATTGATATTGAATATCTTATTGGGATTGATGCTTAGTGGATTAAATATGCCTCAAATCCCTATGGATAAAGTGTAGTTAACCTATAATATGTCATTGGTCACAATTATAAGGCCATTACAAATTGCACATCCAGTTTAAGCCATAGGCAAGCACCGAGTAGGTTTGAGTTTGAATATCAAATTCCTCAACCTAACCATAAAGATATAAAACAAAGGATCAGAAAAATATTATACAAATAGACTAACCTAATAGATCATAAATTAATAACAAAATCTACCATAGTCTACCATACACAAAAAGTATGAAATAGTTCATCGAGAAAAAGAGCCATAGGAAAATAATGGTGAAAAAACCATGAAAAGATGGAAAAATGGCTATGATATTTAATATGTACACTCACCTAGTGAAATCATATAAATATAATATGCCACTCTCAATCTCTCACTCTCACTTATTGCTCTCTTATACTAATGCAATACTCACACTTAAACTTTTTCTTCTCCTTGTGAAAACCTAGCAAACCACTATCACTCCACTACAAATTTCTAGCTTCCAAATATGGTCAACCTACCCTTGTTGACATTTCTTAGAAGCCCAAGCCAAAATATAAGATATTTTTATACGAGGAAATAGAGACCAACCTAGCAAGCACTTTTTAAAGGTACTTTTGGATGTAATTTACATAGAAGATATTCATAAGTATATACATGCACCCTTGATAGAGATAGTTAACACTGAGTTCGAGGCTCTAAGGCATAACCTATTACATCTAAAAGAACATAGATAAATGCCACAATATAAACAAATATCAGAGAAAATATTGGATATCTAGAAGGAGTTCCCTAAATTCACTATGTAAGAATAATGGTTTTCATCATACTAAGTTGTTTCCATGATGAATACGTGTAATTGGACTGACCCTATCATATAAAAAAGGACATAATCAAGGTAGTGACAAGTCTATGAGTGCAAGAACTACCACCGAAGAAGGCTATTAGGAATGTAGAGGTTACCAAGTTGATCAAAGAAACCTATGATGGGAGAAGCCTCGATGTAACAAAGATAAAAAAAATTGGCAATCAAGTATGCCAATATGGGCATTGCCTACAAAGTTTACTATACAAATTAGGAGGAATCAATTATAACCACTACTATTCATGCAACCTAGAATATGGTAATAGAATAAAAATACATCAACCTATGTGAGGTCTTGTGGTAGGAGCTATTGGACAACATCCAATGCATAAAGCAGTCCCACTATTAGTTTAGGTATGGTAATTTTCTAATCTGACTCACCTTTTATTTCATGCAAGAACTACTAGCCTTTATGGGGAATATTTGGGACACCACCTGACTGGTTGCATCCTAAATTCAGGATGATATCAAGCATTTTCAAGACACAACATCCTAAATAGCCACATATTAGGTTTTATTAAAATCCCTTCAATAAAAGTTACAAGATAAGCAATGCATATCCTATGAGGTGGTCCATAGATATATAAAGTACATTGTCTTCCTCATCGACAAAGGCTATACCTTCATGAAGGAAATCAAACCTAGGACATCATGGATACCAAAAATCCTATACAATGTGATAGGTATAGAGATTAATTCCTATGTCGCTACACTCCTTAGTCTCCCCAAGGACCCATAAGTTAAGAAATTCACAACGTATCGAGAGTACATGAATAATCTAGCGAAGAAGAAATCAAAAGAACATCTAGAAAAAATCAAGAGAAGTTGCATGAGAAGTAGGGTCTACCTTAGTAGGAGACAGAAGAACAAAGCACATATACTCCATATATATTTAGAAGGCTCCACATAGGCACTCCTCTTGCAAAACCCATGCAAGGAGAAAGTAGCAAGCCAATGAAGAGGAGAATCACTACCACACCTCCCAAAATAGAGTAAGAAGCATCAAAGGTACTACTATAGATGAGTGTGGAGAAAAAATAAAATTTATGGAGGAAAGAAAAATAACAAAGGGAAGTCTCCTCATAATAAACTATATGGAGGAAAGAAAAAGCACAAAGGGAAGTCTCCCCATAAATAATAGATATATAAGAGGAAGAACAAATCACATTGGAGGACACATTCATCCGAGAGGTTTCACTGCTGATGGATGAAGGTCAACTATATAGCAGCCTATTTCGAAAAGAAGTCTTGGATATGACTCTTCAAAAATATAGTAATAGGGCAGTTCCAAATAAATTAATCACAAAAAGGGAAATAATAAGGTATATGGTAGTATCCAACATGATGTTGGAGGATCTGATTGACCAATTCCCAAACTCCCTAACCGCTGCACTAAAGAACATAAGGGAAAATATAACCAAAGAAGAGGAGAAATTAAAAGAGTTGGCTATTGGGGAAATAACCCCTATAATGATACCTTTGCAAAAGCAAAGGATGATAGAGATACAAACCAAGGATCTCCAGTCTAAACAAAGGTTAGATAAATTAATGATGAAAATTTACAGATTAATCAAAATTTCCAATTAGAGATAAGGGAATCCACAAAAAAATCATATCAATAATTACACAAGAAAGAATCAAAATATAAATCAGCTTCTTCAGAGCAAGAACAATCTTCCCAGCCTCCATAGTCAAATAAACCTTCATCCTTCACAAATTATATGTAGTTCATTAAGGACTTCTTGGCAATACAAAATAAAATCCAACCAATGGCATCTCCACGGCTACTTCAACTTCCGTTGTTATGATCACAGGTCGACATTGACAACATCTCACCTATGTACAAATTCCAATTAGGAGATATCTTACATAATACAACAAGAGAGGAGATCCTTAAAAAATGAGGGAAAGCTTTGATCAGCTATGATATGGTAAAGAAGATACATAAAGCCAATTCCCTCAATTACAAGGGGATTCATCCCAACCCTTAACAGTGCAACTTAAAATTTTAATAGATGGGGTGATTAAGGATACTCAATTTCAAAAGAAGACTATGAGATAAAAACTTTAGGCAAATCACCAAAATTTAAAAAGGGATGAAGAAGGAAAGAAATATACTATCAATTTTTTTCCCTAGAGTCACATATCAACATCTTGAAGAATACAAAAGGGGACCTCAATGCCCTATACCAATTTTGTATACAATGGCCTATGGTCACCACTCCAATCAAGGCACAAATGGATCAATTGGAGATATGGATACTTCAAGAGCAAAAAACTATGATGCCTTGAAAGATATGGATGGCTAATTCTGGGGTCCTCCAAGAAGCACACCAATTGGCAAAAAATATTCAAATCCCAAGTACACTTCTAAAAGCAGAGTGACTACTACTACTACAAATCCAAGTCCAAACCCAACAACTGTACTAGCCCAAAACACAATGGGAAAACACTCTTACCATTTAATTGAAGGAGATATATAAGGATATTATCCATGCCACAGATTTGATTTGAGGACAAGCCAACATTTTGAAATAGGGGATGATGTTGGCAGGAAAGTAGAATAGTTTAGACATAATTGAGTAAATCCTATCGCATCTTGTTGCAAAGAGCTTGCAAAGAATCAGGTTCAAGATACACCATCTAGGGTAGGGATAAGATAGATGGGTCACATCCAATCCCTTAGATATATGTATAGGAAAATATATGTATGATAGGAGAGAGAGATAAGAAGAGGGTAAGTAAGATTATAAAGAAGAACAAATACAAAGTATAGGGGAAGATATGTGATGAATTTATATAATGTGAAAAGAAGATATAAGGATATATGAATGTACTTAGTTGATATTAATAACATATTGATACCAAAATTTTATCACTATTGTGTTATGTGATATTTTTTATGTCTAGTTAACTAGCTGATGTTATGTATGGATAAAACCATTGCTCCCTTTATATGACTGAGTCTGGGGGTATACACTACAACACTCATAAAGTAATTTGGGCTCAAAACTTTAGTTTGTGTTCCCCATTTTTCTTTCTAACAATAGGATTTGACAAGATTGTGACATGTGTATTAATCCTATAACATGTGACAACTAACTCAACTTATTATTAAATGATTGAGGACTCAAGAATTAAATTCTAAGAAGATAAGATAAGATCTAAGTGACAACTAATACTTCTATAAATATTCCTGTGACCTAAGTGGACTTAACATGTAAATAAGACCCACTAGTGGACTAGTTAGGTAAAATACCTATTTATACCAATATTTAGTTTTTTTATATTTTTGACTAAATTCATTTAATTAAATGCACAAATCAATGTAGGGAATGCTTATGTAGTTATTATGTATGAAGACAATGAATAAGGAATATATTATTATTTGTGTTGTTTTGTTGATGCAAAAAGGAAATTGGAGGCCCATATCATAGACAGAGAAGATATTGAGTATCTTATAGGACCAGTGATTGCTACTAGAACATGGATTAGAAGTTACCCAATAAATAAGTTTGATGTGTGGTTGTTTGATGACTTTGACACACATAAGAATATTCTTCATTATTCTAACCTTATTGTGGCATCAAATGTTTGATTGATCAAATATGGGGTTAGACCATTGAATAAGAACTTTTTGAAGGTTCGTGAGTCTAATTGTGAGGTAATAATCAAAACAATAAAGAGTAGAGCATATCCACATGGTTTTTTGGATTGATTGTAAATGAAAACTTTGTAATGTCAATTTGATTTTTCTATTTATAAATAAAAGAACTTGAGTGATCATAATATGAATTATTTCTTAAATTCTCTCATGTTTTAATTATCTCTAAGTAGTGTATTTATGAGGACCTCAAAGTTGCAATGGTACCTAGCCAAATGTCCATTTATCATAATAATAAAGTTTAAAAATAATCATGCCTACCATTGTTACCTTATCACATTTATAGTGTAACATTTAATGTAACTTCTCTTAATTACAAAAAAATGGTAAGAATATGGCACACCAAGAAATTCCATATGAATTTACAGTGTTGACTTCATTTAATTGTGTTGGCACACACTTTTTTATGTTTAAATTTTGCTTTGTTGTTCTTTGTGGGTTATAATAATCAATCTAAGAAGTCTTTTGTTGGGTCCCTTACATTGAGTAGTTGTCAAAGGGAATTCATTCACAATGTGTTTATCAAATATCCTTAGTAAAAAAAAATTAGATTAATTTTGTGGGAAATGCCTTATAATTTTGTGTTTCTTTAGGTCACTTTGCAAATTTTGGACTTTCAAAGTTTCTCATGTTGTCATGTTGGTCTAATCTATTATCCCTAATATTCCATCCTCGACAAGTCTAATTTCCTCTCTAAGCCCATTTTCCTTGAAATTTGACATTTTGGTTTTGTCAATGCATCATTTCCTCAACTACCATATTTCCTTCCCAAATTCCACATTACAAATTTTAGAGATTCAAATTTTCTCATGTTGTCATGTTGGTATAACCTATTATCCCTAAAATGCAATTCCCAACATGTCTAATTTTCCCACCTAATCCCATTTTCCTTAAAATCCAAGATTCTAGGTTTGGTCATTCATGCATCATTTCCTCAACTGCAACTTTCCTTCCCAAAATCCCTCTTTGCATATTTCAGAGTTTTAGAGTTTCCCTTGTTGTCATGCTGGTTTAACATGTTATCATTAGCATGCCATCCCTGACAAGTTTTATTTTTGTATTTCGGGTTCCTCATACCCTCATTCCTATCAAAATTTTGAGTAATTTTCTCCTGTCTTCCCCCTTTGCCATGCAAAGTCTCAAAACTTGGTTGTTCGAATGAAAATCCCTACCTACCTTCTTGCACAACCCAAGATGTCATTAATGGTATCAAAATGGACATGATTCAAGAAGCGATAAATCTCATGGGCCTCTTAGAATATTTGGGACCATATAAGATATAGTTAATGCACAAAAGAAGATGGTTGATGATGTAAGAGGCATGACTTCATATTGTATGGATATGTGAAAGTGATGCAAGAGGACATGGGAAGCCTGTACAATTTTAGATGACCATGGATTTTCCCCAAGGTTTCTTGATGTCGTTGAAACTCTACTGAAACTCTATTCAATTATAGATTGACAAAAAGAAGAGAGGATAACATTTTTATAGAGATGAGAATTTGTATAACCAACAAAAGAAAGATACTCACAGGAAGCCCTAAGGTTTCGATTTCTAGTTTTGGGTATAGTTATTTTGCATTATAATGATTTGGGTTTTCTCCCAAACCTGCAATAATATTTGTAAACTTTGAATATTGGTTGATTAAAGGCATAATTAACCTTAGTTGAGTGTCTCATTATGTTTTGTATGCATTTCTAGATGTATGTTGTTTAGTTTTTCAACTGGAAGTTTTTAAAATCCTTACAAAGCTTTTGCATTGCATCTTTTCAATATAAGGGAAATGTGTGGGTATGCTTGAGGATTAATAAGTAGAATCTTAATATTCTACAACCATTTACATTGTCTTTCTAAATGAATGTGTAGAGCCCGAATTTTTTGTGTATTTTGAAAGGCATGGTCTTTTGCAGTGACTTGATTAAGGCATCACCTTGTTTTCAGTTGCTACATGTTTGATAAAATCTAAATATTTTATTTCCCAATGGATAAAGGCACCGATAGGTGACTAGATTTCTCTCATATCATCCTTAACAAACTCTAAATACATCAGCTCAAACACCTTTTAATTTTATTTTTGTGTGTGTTCAACTACCATGTTTGAATGAATATAACAACACAAGTGTGTATCATAAACACATTCTTAAATAATTAAATGGTAGAGTATATGTTAATAAGGTGTTCATACTTACATGTCAAAAATAGCACATAGATATATGGTGACACCAGTATTGGGATACACTATGCAATGGGTGTAGTTTGTTGTAAGGTAGTGTTTAGTGTTTCAATCATAAATTTGGAACCTTAGGGAGAACCCCCCTTTCTCTTGTAGAGCCAAAAGTGAAGGTGGCCTTACCCATCTCAATCGTTGGTCCTTAGTTGCCCAACCTAAAGATAGATTTGTGGTAATATTCCTAGGTTTAATACCCTTGACACCTGGAAGATTATCAGACCTTAGGGATTTGAGGCATACAACTCAAATCACCAAAAAATAAGTATTATTTTTTAGGACAAGATAATTCAATAATCAATTTGAAGACCCAAGTTACTTGAAATCAACTAGGAAAGTGTTGGTTTTTGGTTTGAAATCAGAAGTTTAATAATTTTGATTATTCTCTCCTTCAAGGAGTGGCAACTTTGTCAAGGAAGATTTACAAGTTTGTGTCAAAAGATCAAGAACAAAAAAAGATCAACACTCCAAAGGTCAATAAATTATTGAAGCTAGTTATACTGATGCAAGAAGGAAACAAGAACATTAGAAAGTTAAAAATCCAAGTAAGCCTCCTTTACAAAATTCAATAAATACTAAAAAAATGGGTACTTTAGGTAGAACTGCTTCTAAATTTTTTGATCAATACCTAGTAGACGATTCAGTTGATAATAGAGTTAAAGCTAATTGAAGAACTTTAAGATGTGACTATACTAGATATGGAAATAAATATATCTTGGTGCATAAAATATAAATGTGGGTTCACCTCAAAGAATCCCTATGATTCAACCTCTGAGAAATCAAAGGGAAGGTAGACATGATACTCCTCAAAATTCAAAGCATGAAGTAGAAACTTGATGGGTTAATTTATGGCTAGATTTCATTCATTATTTTATGTATTTTATCATTTCAATATTTCAAAGTTCACAGACATTGGACTAAGAATTATACATATTAAGTACCTTTTATGCACTTTAAACCAGACTTTAGTATGTGGTAATAAAAATATGATATGATGACATTTGTATGAGTGAATGTATGAATTTTCATGAAATTCAGTATGATTATATGCTTAATTTATGATTTTTAATGATATGTATGCCTTAGGATGAAACTAATCTCTTGTAGCTAAGAAGAACTATAACTCACAACAACTATATTTCCAACCTGTAGCATAAGGATCGTAGGAAAATGCAGGGGAGAGGTCAAAATAGTTAAAGCATGATAGTTTTAGAGAAGAACGAAGGTGACCATTAAATGGTCAACCACGATTGACCACAAGCACACTAAATAAGATTACATGAACAAGAAAGAGTCTATTTTGATCAAGTTAATCCATGACATGACATTCCTCATGAAGCACGTCTTTATCATGGTGGTTAAACCGTTAAGGGCAGAGTTTCAGTTTAAAATAATGTTTTTTTGTTGCAAATAATAAGTCCTCTCCCTATTATTGAGGGAGAGTGGGAAAATACATTATGGTTTTTTTTTCAGTCCTAGGATGAATAAGACTCCTCACGGACCCTATATAGTGAGATCTGCTATGAGGAGAAAATCTAGTTACTATTTGTTTAGTTATTTGTTTTAGTTTTTGCTAGTTCCAATTAATTATTGATCATCACCAATTTTTTGTTATCATTTGAATGAAAAACATGTATTTTTGAATGAGAAATCTTTAGTAGATTCTTGTTAGATTTCAGAGTTTTTATGCAATAAAAGAGTTAATTTAGTATTATGATTTGTTGATCAAGTATTAAGTGTTGATATCTATTGTGGAAGCAACAACTCAAGCAAGGGCCACTTGAGGTATTGTTATCCACTCTTTATTTTTTGTTATTAGATTAGTTCATGCATGAGGAATTGATGAATATGATTATATATTTGAATTAGATTTTGTACATAGATTAAATGATTGTTTCATACTCCTCAAGTGATTAGTTGCAATTCAGTCTTAGAAGTTAGTAGTCATGATCATAAGCGATAAGTACCCATAGTGCAGTAACAACTTGTGTTTATTTCCTTGTTTTGCTAGTTAATGTTTCATTTTATTTTTCAACTTTTACTATTTTTTGTACATGTGTAAATCACCTATACTCATTGATATAGGTCATGTTAGAATCCATAAATGCACATATAGTGCCAAAACTATCAAAAATCTTATGAAGTACTAATTGATAATTAAATGAAGCCTCTCATAGAAGATGAATTTTTTAGTTAGGAAGCCATCCTCTGAATTGTGTGTCTACTTGTAGCACCAAGTTAATCAAATAATAGAGAGGCCTTACATGTTTGGCATTGTTGCCAAGGGTGATGTTAAGTTCGAGATTCTCCTATGTATTTCCATTTGTTTTTAAGATTTTCTAGTTTAGAAATTATATTTTCGACATTAGGGTAAATAGGTCTTAGCCATCAACACTACATGTGTTACTAACAATGTGTAGGAACCACTAAACCACAAAGCTACAAACATTGCAGGTGGAGGCAAAGAGATGCTCTGGGAAGATTTCTCCCTTTAGTACAAGAAGCATTGCAAGATATGAACACAATGAACAGAGCGAGAGTATTCACGGAGAAGAATCATCCTTGACACCAATACCTACTCCAAAAATAGGGAAGACTTCCCATAGACACATCAACATCATGTCTAATGCAGCAGTAGAAGACCCATCAAAGCATGTAACGTTTGAGTTCTCTATAACCAACCAGGAGAGAGTTTTTGCCTTGAAGAATATACCTTCTTCAACACTACTTGTATTTTATGGGTTGGTTATAGAGGACCCATACACCTTTCTTATTGACTTTGATGTGTTATGTCAAAGTTATGACTATACAATAGATGCTCATAGACTCAAATTGTTTCTAGCAACACTAAAAAATGTTAATCTTAGATGGTTCATGGGATTAGGAAGAGATGTTCTTGTGAATGCCTAATGTGCAAATAGCTAACAAGAGACAAAAAAACCAGGTTAGTCATGTTAAAAACCTAAACAAAGCATTCCCTATGAGATTCTCAATCAAACAAAGACAAGAAAACATGAAATAAAATAAGATAAAAGCAGGTAATCCTTTCTAACTTGATCAAACCTTCATCCCATAGGGGGATTGGTGCTCCTTTGATGTGGAAAGTAGCCCTTTCCCAATCCCTTTGATAAAATTCAAGATTGTAGATGCAATGTGATGAAATTTCTCTAGTGGTGATGAATTCAAGCTAAAATGATGAAGATGCAAGTAGATGTGAGATGAAAATGGATGTGATAAATGTTAATTGCCCTCAAAGATAGTGATATCAATTGGATGATTAGTGGATGAAATGAGCATAATGACTTTGCATGAGATTGTGGACGCATTCTTCATAGAGAAGCCCTCTATTTATAGGACTCAAGGGTTGGAAGAAGATGTAAAATTGGGCAATGTGGGACTAAATGGTGATTAAATAGCCAAGTGATAAGTGTAACAAGGCTAAGAGAAGCAATAGGGATATGTGCTCTCACATGTGTGAGCACATTTTTGGAAGAGGGATGTGTAAGAGGAGTTAAGGCTTAGGTAGCTTGTGTAAGAGGGGTATAAAAGAGAATTAAATGACAATGGTTGAGATGTAAGAGGGACAAGATGGCATGTAAGAGACCATTTAAGGAAAAGGTGGCTCTTGTAAGAGCATTAAAGACCTTTGCAAGATTCTTTAAAAGCTTTTCAAAGGGAAATTTATGAATGGGTGGTTGAGGGGAATATTCTTAGGAATATGCCATTGTGAGGATAAATAGGATAATTAGATAAATATAATAAATTATTTTCATGTGCAACCTGGCTAGTTGACCATGGGTTGATTTAACTCTTGAAGAGTTAAAAGCTAGAGGATCTGTTAATGATGATTAGAAAGTGGTTTAGGATTAATTAATTCAGAAATAATTAATTTGAATGTGTTAGGGGATTGTGACATTTGATTTAAATAATTTGATTTATTTAATCAAATGAGAGGAGTTGGGGGATTTTATTTAATAATTTTATTTTAATTAAATAGGATGAACATTAGTTAGAAGAAAGTGAATTAATCCAATAAAGTTAATTATTTGATTTATAGTAGAAATTGATGAATTTAACTAAATAATAAAGGTTATTTAATTAATTGGTTAGTTAAAAGTGATTTACGAAGAAATGATGTTAGTTAATCAGAATCAAATGTGTAATATCAATTAGGATGATTTAAGTGTCTACATTTTTCCCCTCTTTGAAGCAAGGTACTTGTTGTGTTGGCTCAAACAATAACACTATCAAGATCAAAATTAAAAAAAAAAACTAATTTTTTAGATCCCTTATTGTTGCCTCAATAGAAGGAATTACGCTTCTACATTGCCCCCTCGAGACAAAAATTTCAATTTTTGGGTTGAGTTCGCGATAAAGATTCAGGATCACTCCAGCTTAGAGAGGACTAGAAAGTTTGAATGTTTGATGTAGACAAATTTGATGATGTATAAACAATCATCAGCCATGGGTAGCCTCATGTATACTTTGATACATCACACAGATTTGATACTTGGATATAATTGTTAATAAATATAAAAGAATAAGAATAAGATGGGTGGATTAACCATTGATTCTGATGAGATTCAGAAGTCTAACAAGTCTATGAGTCATCGAGACTTTATTAGATATGGTGATGAGTGATTATGATTTTCTTATCTAGAGATTGTGACATGAATGACACAAATTTCCTTATGTTTGATAAAACACATAGACACGATGCATCAAGGTATGAACAACTAGGATGGCGTGGTATCTAGTGCGATGGAATTTGACTCAACAAATAGATAGGAGCATTCTTGTTCACACCTGACATACAAAAACCTTGCTAGGATGCACTTCAGAAGTTTCAAACATCTCAGACCAAAACACAAAAAGGTAAAGCCTAACATTGAAATAGTCAACGAGACATCCAAAACACCCTCCCTACAAACCAAACAAAATTAGCATGACCAAGGGTATATTACAAGAATATCCAACAAGCAAAGTAGACAAAAGATAATGATCAATGCCCCATTCCTTTCTCTCTAAATGATTTTGATTAGACATCATCGAGAGGTCATTGGAATGAGCGCAATAAGATAAATCAAAAGAAAAGATCAAGTAAACAAACAAGTTAATGTTCTTCATTCCGCTAGCCAAAGGGATGTGTTTTGTTTAGGATAAGTATCCAAAGTGATTGCCAAAGATAATGCCCATTGTAGGAAGGATGCATCCTAGGACATGTTAGTGGATGGTGGAAAGTTGATAGATTGTTTGAAAGGCTGTTGATATAAGGATTGATTGATATGTTTGCTAAAATGATAAAGAGTTTGATTTTGCATTTAAAAGTTTGTTGTTTCAATTTTGATTTTACGTTTGAAGTTTGCTTTTGTTGATTATTGTGGTTGCTTCTGTTTGTTTTTCCAAAGGGTGAGTGTGACGATCAATTTATTATGGATAAGATTACCATGGGTGAAAGCAAAATGGGAAGGATGATTTTGGTTTTTTTTAATGTTTTTGGTATTTTGAAATGTTTTGAGGTTGTTATGGGATTTAAGATGTTTTACAAATGTTTAGATTTTCAAGTTTTCCAAATGTTTTTGGGTTTTTTTTTAAGATTTATGATTTTTTTTGGATTTTGTGTCTCGGGGGTTCATCAATGATGACCTTGCCTATGTTTAACCTTAGAGATGATGTAGTTCAGACAACCATGTTTTTTATTTTTCTGACTTTTTGGCCTGTTTTGGGATTTTGATATAATTTGAATATTTTTTGGATTTTTTGCATGATTTTGATGATTTGGATATGGATATGTGTGACAATGGCAATGATCTATTTTGGGATTTCATTGAAAACCAAGCTAGGGTTGATTGATTTGATTGATGGATTGATGATGATAACATTGTTGAGGATACACAACAATGCAAGGATAGTTTTAAGAAACACGAGGATTGGGAAGGATATCCCAAGATGATGGATTGATTGAATTTGATTGATCAAGATTTTGAAACTCAGCTTGGAATAAAAGTTTTTTTGAATGATTTGATGTGATGTTGAGGGGACACGTTAGATGCAACTAATATTGATTGTTTGGATTGATGTTCGATGAAAGGTGATGCTTGATCAAGAACAACTTATTGTCAAAATGTGCCATGGGCTAGTTATTTGGATTTTTTGCTCACAAATGCTTTGACCAATTTCATTTCATGTTTACCAATATTCGGATCACCACATAAGTTAGAAGATATAGATCAAGATTTATTCCTGAAGCAAGATGTAAATATCTGCCCCCAATGTCTAGCAATGTATGGAATGCCATGGGTGGATGCTTAGATAGATGTATGTATGGATGGATATGGTAAGCACGCAAAGGATGTCAAGGATTATCTTGTGATAAGATAAGGTGTTTGAAAAATGAATGCTCATTTGGATAGTGCTTCATGGCTTAGATAATGTTGGGTAGGATAGGATCAATGAAAATGACTCATGTCAAGATGTTTACCATAAGCAAGTGTAAATTGTGCACCAAAATTTGTCAAGATCAAGATAATTTGAAAAATGGGTGTAGATGGATGAAAATGGATTGGATAAACTGTTCATGAATGAATGGTTTGATAATGGATAAGATGGATGGAATGCTAGATTTATTATGGATGAGATAAGATGATTTCACCTGAACTAGCACACGTAGATGCTTGATTCTACACATGATGCCTATTTTCCAGGTTTTCATCATGGTACTTGTTCAAAGCGCCACCATAGTGGTTTTCACTGGAGGACAATTTTTTATCTTGTTTTATTTCATGTTTTCTTGTCTTTATTTGATTGATAATCTCATAGGGAATGCTTTGTTTGGGTTTCTAATATGACTAACGTTGTTAATGAATATTTTATGGATGAACTCAACCTCAATGGTGTAAGAGAAATTTCACATTTACTATTTGATGAGATTTGCATCAACTCAAACACCTTTTAGTTTTATTTTTTTGTGTGTTCTACTACCATGTCTGAATGAATATAACAACACAAGTGTGTATCATAAACACATTCTTAGATAATTAAATGGTAGAGTATATGTTAATAAGGTGCTCATACTTACATGTCCAAACTAGCACATAGGTATATGGTGACACCAGTATTGGGATACACTCTGCAATGGGTATAGTTTGTTGTAAGGTAGTGTTTAGTGTTTCAATCATCAATTTGGAACCTTAGGGGGAACCTCCTTTGTTTTGTAGAGACAAAATTGAAGGAGGTATTACTCATCTCAATCGTTGGTCCTTAGTCGCCCAACCTAAAGATAGGTTTGTGATAATATTCCTAGGTTTGACACCCCTAACACTTGGAAGATTATCAAACCTTAAGGATTTGTGGCCTACAACTCAAATCACCAAAAAATTAGTATTGTTTCTAAGGACAAGATAAGTCAATAGTTAATTTGAAGACCCAAGTTACTTGAAATCAACTAGGAAAGTGTTGGTTTTTGGTTTGAAATCAAAAGTTTTATAATTTTGATTATTCTTTCCTTCAAGGAGTGGTGACTCTATCAAGGAAGATTTAGAAGTTTATGTCAAAAGATCAAGAATAAAAAAATATCAACACTCCAAAGGTCAATAAAATATTGAAGCTAGATGTCATGTCCCTCGAAATTATAACACTAAGATATAAATCATGAAAATACAAATAAAATAAATAAATAAATAACAAGACAACATATCAAAAATAAAGAGAAATATTAACAATTTCATTATAATTATAATTATCATAAAGATAATATTATAATCATAATAATTGAATATAAAATATAAATATCAACAATACAAAATTAACCATTTGATTATTATTATAATATAAAATATGCATATAAACTAGTATAGAAAATAAATATAATAAAATAAGAAAACACAAAGTATATTAATATAACTAAGTAGTATATACATATATAATGTTGGTTGACCACCTTAATTCAAAAGATAGTCATATATATATGCAATGATTGACTAATCAAAAGGATGGGTTCATAAATGAGCAACAACCAATATATATAAGTAGCGATTAATATAACTAAAGAAGGCAATGATTCCCTTTAATAGGAGGCAACGATTCATTAGGAAAAAGACAAGTTATATTTGTGAAGATAGTGATCTTCCATAAGGGAAGGAATTTAATGAATTATAAAATGGTTTTGAGGCAGCGATCGAGGTTAATTAAGTGTTAGGACTTGGGGAGAGGTGTCTCTATCCAAAGGATGCCTCTCTTCATTGAAACATAGATATATAAATAGAATTTGAAGATGATCGACCAGGGGGAAGAATAAGAATATATGCTGAAATAAAGAATCAATGGCTGGCTGGAGATAGATAATAGATCGTGGTTGGAGGGAATAAGAAAAGAAGGATATATTCTGATAGGAAGTATATTCTCTAAAATCTTATCAAATAAAAAGCAACAAACTGAGGTAAGTATTATTATACTTTAAATAAAGTTGGTAATTGCAATTATGGATTTAGGTGTCAAATATATTATTAATTTAAATGACAGTTGATGCTTTATAAATATATTTAAATATATTATAATTTACAAAATATATTTAAATGTATTATGTTGGATAAATATATTAATAATTTAAATGATAAGTATATATTTGGATATATATATATATTGTGATTTATAAATACATCAAAAATGATTGAAAAATACAATGTATACATGATAATACACATACACACACATATATATATATATTATTTTATGATTATGCAATAATGATTCTTGCAGCAATTATTTTGTCTCAATGAGCTTTTATGACTTTACCTTGAAGAATAGACTTCGGGCCAAAATTCCCTTTTGCTAGCACTCAACAAGGATAGGGAATTTGTGGAGAGAAAGGTTGGTAATTTGATCCTTTGAAGGACGGTCCCAAGAATGGTGGAACACCTTGAGGGAGTCCAATTTGAGATTGTTCGCGTTCCCTTTGCACAATAATTCTACCATCCAAAGAGGTTAGGAAAGAGGAAACAAGGCGAAAATCTATTATGATCAAGAGTAATAAGTCATATTAGATTATGTTAGTTATGCACTAGTTGATAATAATTTGCATTTCATTTATCTTATTCCATCAATCTTTCATTTCTATTTATCAATCAATCTTAAAAATTAAAATTTTAATTAATATGGGGACATTACAAGGGTTATCTGAGCATGTTCCTACCATCCTGTGTATGCTACATGTGCCTTACATGTATTCAATTGTATACTTTGAGATAATGTATGTGTATCAAGGTTCACTTTGTGACTTATATGTATACTTTGTAACATACATTCATGTGAATACTTTGTGTATTACGTGTATGTGCGTGTATGCTTCATACTCATGTATATACTTGATGACCATGGGATGGGGGACGGATCCATGGTGTAGTATGGGATGCACCGAATCCCTGACACTATACTTCATTCGATTGTATTCGTATTTGAGTGTATATGCTATGACTTGTGATTGTATTCAAGTGTATACTTTATGACCTTGCAATTGTATTCAAGTGTATACTCTATGATTTTATTTGTATTTGAGTGTATACTCTATGACCTTGTATTTATATTTGAGTGCATACTCTATAACTTGTATTTGAATTCGAGATGTATTTGTATTCAAGTGTATACTCTATGACCTTGTATTTTTATACTTTGTGACTTCGTGTATACCTTGTATTCAATTGTATTCAAGTTTATACCAGTTGACTTATGTGTATTCAAGTGTCTACCTTGCGAATTGTGTGTATTCAAGTGCATGATTTGTGGCTTATGTGAATTCTCGTATATTCAAGTGTATACTCTATGACTTACATGTATAAATCATGAAAATACAAATAAACAAATAAAATTATAACAGTGAGATATAAATCATGAAAATACAAATAAACAAATAAAATAAATAACAAGACAACATATCAAAAATAAAGAGAAATATTAACAATTTCATTATAATTATAATTATCATAAAGATAATATTATAATCATAATAATCGAATATAAAATATAAATATCAACAATACAAAATTAACCATTTGATTATTATTATATATATAATATGTATATAAACTAGTTTAGAAAATAAATATAAGAAAATAAGAAAACACAAAGTATATTAATATAACTAAGTAATATATACATATATAATGTTGGCTCACCACCTTAATTCAAAAAACAGTCACATATATATGCAACAATTGACTAAACAAAAGGATGGGTTCATAAATGAGCAACAACCAATATATATAAGAATCTATTAATATAACTAAAGAAGGCAGTGATTCCCTTTAATAGGAGGCAACGATTCATTAGGAAAAAGACAAGTTATATTTGTGAAGATAGTGATTTTCCATAAGGGAAGGAATTTAATGAATTGTAAAATGGTTTTGAGGCAACGATCAAGGTTAATTAAGTGTTAGGACTTGGGGAGAGGTGTCTCTATCCAAAGGATGCCTCTCTTCATTGAAACATAGATATATAAATAGAATTTGAAGATGATCGATCAAGGGGAAGAATAAGAATATATGTTGAAATAAAGAATCAATGGTTGGCTGGAGATAGATAGCAGATCATGGTTGGAGGGAATAAGAATAGAAGGATATATTTTGGCAAGAAGTATATTTTCTGAAATCTTATCAATTACAAAGCAACAAACTGAGGCAAGTATTATTATACTTTAAATAAAGTTGGTAATTGCAATTATCGATTTAGGTGTCAAATATATTATTAATTTAAATGACAGTTGATGCTTTATAAATATATTTAAATATATTATAATTTACAAAATATATATAAATATATTATGATGGATAAATATATCACTACTGAATTTGACCCCAATTTCTAACGGACGTTCGTCAAACTTTCAACGATCTATTGTTGATCGACCGACGAATTGCAGAAATCAGCATCGTCACTCACTTTTCGTCTATATCTCGACAGACTGTAAAACATCGAACTCATGACGCAATCTCGTCGAAACCGTGACGCCCCCCTTCGTCGATCGTGTGATGAATAGTGGTTGGACCACGAGTGGAATACCGTCGCTGAAGCATCGGAGCAGCGACATACATTCGTTAGAACCGCAACGCCCCCTTCGTCGATCGCGTGATGAACAGTACCCAAAGCATGGGTGGCATACCGTCACTGAAGCGTCGGAGCAGTGACATACATTCATCGGAACCGAGATGACAGTTTCATCGCTCTAGCGACGAACAATACTTGGAGCATGGGCAACATACCATCGATGAAGTGTCGAAGCAACGACATACATTCGTTGGAATTGAGATGAAAATTTCGTCGGTCTAGTGACAAACAATACCCGAAACACAGGCGACATACCATCGATGAAACGTCAGAGCAACATATACTCGTCGGAACCGAGATGACAGTTTCATCACTCTAGCGATGAACAATACCCAAAGCATGGGTGGCATATCGTCGATGAAGTGTCAGAGCAGCGACATACATTCATCGGAATTGAGACGACAGTTTCGTCGATCTAGCGACAAACAATTCGTCAGAACCGAGATGACAGTTTCGTTGCTCTAGCAATGAACAGTACCCAGAGCACGGGCGACATACCATTGATGAACTGTCGGAGCAGCAACATACATTCGTCAGAACCGAGATGATAGTTTGGTCGCTCTAGCGATGAACTACACCCCAGAGCACAGGCGACATACCTTTGCCAAACCATTAGATTAACAACATAAGTTCATCAAAATCATGACGAAATAGGCAAGTCATTACAGTGAAAGTTCGTCGGATACATTGCAGATTCATTAGACACTTTTTGCGGTTCGTCGCAATTTTGACGAAACAATGTAATTTAAAAAAAAAAAATATTCGTTGAAATGTAGGCATATCGGTGAAAGATCAAGACTATTACAGCAATCAAAATTGCCTGAGAAGATATATCGGGAGGACTGGATTTTGGTCTCAGCGATAACATTTCATCAACGAGATACACATCTTGTCTCATCGACGAAGCATGACGGAAGTATATCAGCAAGACATATACCATTGGAGTAAGTTTTGAATGTCTACCTGACCCGCTATGTGACGCCGATAAGATTACATCGGCAGGAATCTTGGCGACGTAGTTGAGATTGAAAGAATAATCATCGGGGAGACTTACCACGTCAAGGAAACTATAGAATATCTTAGCGATATATGATCTCTTGTCGATGAAGATACAAATGGATCGAAATACTTATCGAGGTGACTTTGGGCGATATATAAAAGTAGTAGGAGGCTCCAAAGTGCATCCATAGGGATAATGACAGGACATAAGGACAGGTCAATCAAAGAGAGAAAGTTGATATGCCAAGACCATGAGCATTTAATAGGGGTAGTAAAAGACAAGATGGATTTTCATCAATGCTTAGATTTAAAGGACAGATCGGAAGACTTCATTATGAAAATTTAGATCACAATATGATTAACCCTATTTGGACAAATGCAATGACATTAGTGTCAAGATTTAAGAGGCCATTCAACTTTGCATTTCAATAAATTATTGTATGCATTGAGTAAGTGTTTACAAGGTAGAAAAAGGACAATCATATGACTATTTAAAATATCAAACAACATGTCAGTTGTTGTGTTTAATTAGGCTTACAGAGGCAGGGATTTATCATTTTTTGCATACATCTGCAGTCCAAGCTCTAGGCCTGCATTATTTAGTTACTATGTATGAGAAATGAGCAATGAATAATTATAGAATATGGAGGCTATGGATGATATTATGATGCCCACATTTGATGTTGATCAACAATTGGAAAAAAATATAAAACCTATGATGAGTCATGAGATCAAGGGGATTGTCATGGACAACAAGCACAACCTACGAATTGGATTCTAATTTTGCTAAAAAACAAAAAATAAAACTAGTGAATATTAAACTACACACTAGAATCTAAATTTGTAGAAAATGAGTAATTTGGTGAGAAAAAGTACCTGCAGTGTGTCTTGGATACTTAGCTAGTGTACTAAAAAATAGGATTGCAAACACAAAATCATTCTCACTCTGGAAATTCAATAGAAAAATACAAAATGTTATCCTGGATACTTAGCTCTTAGACAGTCGATAAAACAATATGAGCATGATTATGAATGGTTTTACCTGGTCCCACTCTTGATCTCCATGTTTGAGAGCCTTCTCTTTTAGACCCCATGAATCCACTATGATCCATTGTTGCCAAAAGAGATATTAATGTGTAAACAAGGAGCAACATTTAGACAAACTGGTTGTTGATTTCTTCTAAGAAATTTAGAGACTACAAAAAGAAGATACTTGATGGGGATCATGTGGGCTTTCTAGAGAAAGCACTGCAATATGGCCTCGAGCAGCAATGAAAAACTTTGGATTAACTTCACAATAAATCCTAATAGCATGATATTGAAAGTTGCTCAGATACTGGGTCCTCTCCCCTAGATTAAATTAAGGAAACATTATTGTAAACACAATATGTATAGAAGAATATGAATGTAAAGGAAAATGGATATTAGCAAAACATAAATGTAAATAAAAGTAGTGTGAATAGAAAATGAATCAAAATTGGTCTTGAACAAATAAAATCATACCCAATTAGCATTAAGTTATACTGACCTTGTACTCATTGCCATTGTCAATTTGAAGGTTACTTTGATGCCTTCTGCAGAAAGATATGCAATGTCATATTTGAAATTATGCAGATTATTTTTTTAATTCTTCTCCATTTTGATATTTTCTTTCAAAAATTCATAGAAAGATATGTAATGCCATATTTGAAACTTACATATTTTAATTTTACTAGTTCTGTAATTATAGGATATGATTCCAACAATTATGAAACGCATTGGCAATAAGTTGTATGAATGAAGTAAACTATGTAATTGGCAGGTGTAAATCCAAATTCCTTTACCCTTGTCACCATCCTTCTTGCCTGTTTTAAAACATGTGCTTTGGAACAGGGCATGAAAATCAATCTAAGTATAATGAAAAGGAGATTTTTGTCAGATATTATATTACAGTAAGTTGAATGAATGTAAGTAGAGATATTTTAGCATACCTGTAGATGCTACAAAATTTCATGGTTAAGTGGAAACCCCCCATCAACAACAAGATCCAAATATCTATGTATCTATCTCAATCGAGCCTCTAAACCCTTCAAAGTTGTCAACTTTTCCACTAACCTGTTATGCACAAAAGTCAAATTTTAGAGACCACTAAAATAAAAATAAAAAACAGAGCTTTGAAACCAAATCCACACACAACACAATGTTCATAGTGAAAATTTAGCACTTTCTTTCATCTTTGCATATTGGTTTGATGCTTCAAACGATGCATTTCTTATATTGAAAAGTGCATTACTTACCTTATTGAGTTTCTCTTTGTTTTGAGAATAGTTTAATATTATCTACTTAATAGGGCCAACCACATGAAGGTGGAAGCTCATTTGGCCCCTCCCCTCCCCCTCACATCACTCTCAATTCCCCATACCCGATCATATAACATTAATCATTCATTCATCCATTAATAACATATAACATTCATTCATTTATCCTGCATTAATAACATATAACATTCATTCATTAACATATAACATTCATTCATTCATCCATTAATAACATATAACATTCATTCATTCATCCATTAATAACATATAACATTCATTCATTAACATATAACATTTATTCATTAACATATTCACATTCATTCATTCACATATTTCATTTTTTCAGTTTTTACATATTATCAAAAATATGGCTGTCATAATATGATTACAATCACTTTTTTTTGTTTCTTTTTTGTAGCTAAAAAAATTTGAAGTGGAGTATCATTTTCAAAATCATTTGTCCCCCCTTGATTTGTTCTGAGCTATGTTCATGATCTTAATGTATGCCTAGTCATGTACTCACAACGTGGACGCGGCTGAAAGCGGGGGTTTGCTGCAATAGCAAAGAAATGTTAAATTGATATGTTTTATTATTATTGTTACACGTATTTCATTAATTAAAAGAACATCAGAGTGGTGCTCTTTACCTGATTGGGCCACATCATGTTTCTGATATTGTCTTATAGCCTCATGCTCAACATGTTGAACACCCTCTAAATCCTGATCTGGAGTTGAAACACGAAATATTACATTAATTAATACACCAATTACAATTAAATATGTTTAAAAGAACATTAGAGTGGTCCTCTTTACCTGATGGAGCCACATCATGTTCCTGGTCTTGTCTAGCATGATCATGCTCAACATGTTGATCACACTCTACATGCTCTAAAGTTCAAACATGAAAGGTTACATTGATTAATACACCAAATGCAATTAAAGATGTTTAATTGTATTAATCCATATTGCGTTTTGTATAGCACATGAATACATCCAGTACCGAGATGCACACCATGGCCTTCATCGACAGGTTGTGCTCCACCCTCACCAGGCTGCATTCCAATGTCATATGCAGTATTATCATTGCCTATCTATGTAAAACAAATAGGCACATTATTATGGTGGAAATTAATATTGAATAGATTGCACAAGTATTCAATTTGAAATAAAATTTATTGAGTTTATTTACCTGCGTGTTGGATGCAGTGGAAGATTGTGTTTGCCCAGTTGAGACTTTTAGTTGTTCAGTCAGGGCTCCATAGCCTTGGTGGAAGGCAATCTTCAGGTCCTCTTCTATGGGCACTCTGTTGAAATCACAACCATGCATTTTTGCATGCGATCATGATTTTTTCTTCTATGGTGTGATAAAACCAAAATTGTTTGCAATTTATTATTTGGATGTAATATTTCATTTATTGATACTTACAACTTGTGCGGCTAGTTTCATATAACCACCAGAGCCAAGTTTGTGTTGGCCGTGTTTTTCTTGTTTTTCCTTTGTTGCCTTCGATGTGTCGGGCAGCCTATGAAAAATTTGAAATACGTTAGATTATGTAAAAAGAAAGAGTAATCAGTATATAATTAAATTGTTGATAGTATCACATACCTTCCTTGGCTCGGTGGTGTCTTTCCTTTTTTCTTTTTAGCCTTCTCCTTTCCATCCGACACCAAGTCCTTCCACTCCCTCTCTGGAATCATAAGGGGACGCTCGTACTTTTTGTTCTTATGTAAATGTGACCTATATTGGTCCCTCACATACTTTAGATAAGTACCAACTTTCTTAAGGACCTTGGTTCAGTTGAATGTTTTATCACCGAACAACACAACTAAATGGTTAATGAGCTCATCTTTTAAATCTTGATTTTGGGCATTCCACCGTGTACGTATGGTGGGCCCGAAGAGTTCCAATGTAAGATCACTTAGATGTTTATAAAAAACATCATTTCTTGCAAAATGATCATGGGATCATTAGTCTATAAAGAGTGATCAATAAGTAAATTTCAATTGGATTATATATAATAATAATTAAAACACTTTAAAGTACCTGGGACCTTCTCTATCTTTATGGGAAGGAAATCCTCAGTCACCACAAATGTGATCGGCAATGTTCCTATACTAGTAATACGGGAAGATCCAAGAAATGCTGCTAAAACATCACTAGTAATAGCGGCCTCTGTATCCACAGGTACTAACACATGTAGTGGCATGTGTTCACTGCCAAACGGTGCACTATCGAATGCCTGCATGGTATGTGTTGCCGACATTTCAATTAAAAATATAGGCACGGATGATGGGGTCAGATGATGTGTTGTATGTGCAGGAAGATCAAGATTGACACTTGTACTGACCCCTACTTCCTGGGCAACACTTGCAGTACCTTGATCATGGCCAGCAGCATGATGAAGATGCAAATAATCTTGTAAAAACAACACATATTTTAGTTCATGACATAAAAGAGTACAAAATATAAAACCATGAATGAACTTATGTTATAATTAAAGATCTCATGACAACTTATTTGCAAGTTTTGTGCTCTCTCAGACAATATTTTAACCCTTTCTCTTATCTCATATGTTTGAGGCACTATGAATACCAACTTAAGGATTTCTTCATTGCATTTTTTTTGGTCCTTCCTCATCATATCCACAGGGTTTGTGGAAAATGCGATGTCATCATCGCATAATAGTGACTGCACCTCCATATGGATGCTCTCCTGTACTGTTGGTGCCTTTCCCCGATCAACCAACTACAACAAAAATATTAAAAACATTATTGAAATTAACCCAATAAACTCATGAAAAAAACATAATAATAAAACATTTTGCTCGTATCTAATTTGTACAATTACAATGAGGTAAACCTGTCAGATAGAAGCGCCCGAACATGGATCGCGATCTGCGCTCTAGGTCGAAGCCTTCATCGTATGATCAATGTCCCACTGTGACAAAAATTAAATATGAAAAACATTACCAAAATGAAACCAATAGACTTACAAAAAGAACATAATAATAAAATGGTATATTGGAGTCATTAAATGGAGGTTGGGTAAAATGGTATATAGTACATACCACCCCCATAGTAATTGTGTTTGTATCTAAGCGATTCAAATTGTAATCGATTAGCAACTCTTCCCCAGCAGTTATTGATTTTATCACACATACGAATACACGATTTCCCTCTCGCACCTCGAATATACAATTGGGTTGCTTATTTTTTGACCCAGGTCGTGTACTATTTATAAACCCTACAATATTCCCTGATGCTTTTGGACTCCCGTCAATGTACCTAGCCACTCCTTTATTTTGATTCTTATCTTTTAGTTGTATATAATTTGTTGATAGTGCATACCTATGCATACTTCGTGTATATTGAACCACCTGCATCCAATCTTTGTAACTGTAACAAGGTCCAACATACTCCATCAACTCAGTAACTTTGTTGTAATAGACCTTTTATGTCATCCATGCAAAATAGGCCCAAACCATGTAATGACAATAGTGTTATGCGATATATCCTCTCGTTGACACAAAGATCAATGTTTATTAGAGGAAGTTCCTTGGGTACCCATTTTTTCATAGATGTTTGTACCTCAAGGGCACCTCAATATCACCTATGCTCTCATTATCATAAGAACATGACCCCCCTTCAACAAGAAAAAATTCCATGCGTTTATGTAATTTTCTTCTAATCTTTTGACCTCTAGTTGATATCCCTCTTTTAGACCTACTACATGTCTCGCTTTCCTCTTCTCTTCCTGAATTTCCCTCGCTCGAGGAAGACAAATCTGACAAATACCTATTTGGTGGTACCTGAACTCATAAGGATGTTGGATGAAGTTTTTTCATGGTAATGTGATCTGAAGGTGACATTATGATTAATCTATCATTTCATCGCTAGAATTTGACAGGTTATAAGGTAATCAAGTCTTGATAGATTGCAAGTTATTGTTACTACCGTCCAAATGTGTCCATCACAAATCAAATCTACTTAACATTTTAACTCTCAAACTTTCTAACAAGTGTTAAATGTGACTATGGTCCACTAGTTACACAACTAGGGCATAAAATGTATTCTCTAATTGTAATCAAAGGACTTTTTCTCTTCATTCAAGTAAATAAAATTGAAGGGAAACACCACCAAGTGGTTTATTGGACACCTACATGACTAAAAATAGCAGAAAATTTACATTTAATTTCCATATGTCTAAATGGTTAACAGGGAGGGAGTGTGTACTACGCCTGGTAAAGTCATCATAAGTTTATGCTTTGGCAATAAAAAATGTTTAAGTCATCTTAAATCTTCCTATGTCTAATTGCTAGGAGACTTTTGGTATGTTTTAAGGTAGGATGAGTGGTCGCATCAATGTTCTAATTCTTTATGACAAGGTTTCAACATCTTCAAATAGTGAAAGTTAGTGTTCATAGTCATTTGAAACAACAAAATTTTGATTATGTATGATGGTAGAATTTGATAACTTAAAAGAATTGGCTACCCAACAAACTTAAAGTTAAAAGAAACTTTTTTCAGTTTAAGGGGTTAGCACTTTCTTTCATCTATGCATATTGGTTTGATGCTTCAAATGATGCATTTTTTATCCCACTTCTATCATATTGTATTCTCATCCCATTGCAATTGTTGGAGGAGTTGATACCAAAATTTCATATCAGATACAACGTTCTTGAAGCAATTTTCTGTGTTTTTACAATTTTTCTAAAGTTATTTTGTGTTGTATGGATCCATACAAGCTTGAAATTATCTAAGATCATTGGTGTAGATAAATATGTGTTCCCTTTCATTTGGATTTGTTTTGAAGTTCTTAATCCCTATTTTGTGGGATTAAACAATCAAATACAAGGACTGCCCTGTTGTGCCTGTGTAAGGGTTTGAGGGCTAAATAGAAATGACAACCACCAATCCACCCATTGTCTTGGAATTGTAACTCATTGGATTGGTGTGCATCATGGTGGATTTGATGGAGTTTCAATTCTTTTTTTTTGAATTCCATTTATGTTTTGCCCTTGTCTTGGCTTGTTACATTGTTTGGGAGGAACCTAAGGTTGGATTTCATAAAAATCCTAATGTTCCATGTAAAACATTGGGTGAGATATATTTGGCCGTTACCTTTTTGGAGTGGGTATTAAAATGGCTTATGTCTCATTGTTTCGTCTAGGTCGGGCCCCTTTTTATAAATTGAGTTAAATATTTTGCCTAACTTTATTAATTCCTAAGTTTAGGTTGGCCCATGCCTTATGTTACTGATATTAGCCCAAACCTAAGTGAAGGGTTAATAATCAAAAGAGCTTCTGAAACTTCAACTACATAAGCTACAAACTTGACTGTAAATGTGGCCAAATTGGCCCAAAAGACAGCTGAAAGAAAAGAAGCTAAGAAGAAAAGTTTGATGGAGAAGTATAACACCATTATTGGAGAGTATATTAGAATGCAACAAAGGAATGTTGAGCTGCAAACTAAGGTAGATAGGTTGAAGTACAGACATGTGGAGGAGTCTTCTAGTGCTCCTGGTACCCTGGCCATACCTTCTACATCAAGATCAGTACCTCCAACTTCTCCAATTGTTTCTACTCCTAGGTCCCCCATCTAGAATCCTGCTCCTAGTCCTTCATCAAATCCAGTTGAAAAGGAGGTTGAGTACTCTTTAGATCCCACCAAAAATCAGATGCTTAATAAGATTAGAGAGCTACAAGAAGCTCTAAAAGTGAGTGAGAAGGGAGCAGTTTCCAAGCAAAATGAAGTTGTAGACACAATTTTTAGGCATTTGAATTAGGGAGTTGATGTAGATTACCATCAATTTATTCTTTATATTATTTATTCTTAAATTCAATAAGAAACATTACTAGGGATCAAGAATTAGTTTTTCCTTTAGTTGAGAAGTGGATCCCTAGGGCCAATGACCTAGATGTTATGTATAAGGCCTCTAGATTCGATGCAGACAACAAGCCCCAATCATTAAGGCCTACTCAAGTTTTTGTAAAATCACTACAAGGTTTACAAGCCTTACCTGATGATTTGAGTAGGAAGATTAAGGAACTCGTAAAGAATTTTGATGACTGGAGTTGCACATCTTTACCAGATTTACAGGGACTGCCCTATTTTTCCTATGTAAGGGTTTGAGGGCTAAATAGAAATGACATCCACCAATCCACCCACTGTCTTGGAACTGTAACTCGGTGGATTGGTGTGCATCATGGTATGATAGAGGCTCATTGCATTTAGGGGTCTTTTAAAGCAAGAAACTTGGCATTGAATTGATGCCCTAGGGATGACAGGGGAAATTTTCTTGTGAATTTATGGTTGTTAAGTCAGGGTTTATCAATTTGATGGATATCTTGGTAGAGTCATGCTGACACTGTTTGATGGTCCAATCTCTAATTCGAAACAAAAATATCTCTAACAACTCTAAGAGCTATAATGGGATGACATTAAAAGAACCTTCATATGAAGGATCTTCTAATGAAGGACCTTTGAATTAAGGTCTTCATTTGAAGGTACTTCATGCCGAGGTTGCTTTTATAAAAAAATTTGGACATAAAATATCTAACATATAAAATACCTTCATTTGAAAGTCTTGACATGGCATCATTTTTTAATGAAGGTTCTTCATTCAAAGGTCATGACTACATCACCTTCAAATGAAGGTTCTTCATTAAATGGTATTTTGTAATTTTGAATGTGTGATAATAATTTAAGGTTGAAAATAAATCCATTTGAGCCTTTTATAAATGAAAGGAAATTTGATGCAATCATATACCTTATCAAAATTTTAACTTAATAGTAAGGGCATCATGAGTAGTTTGTTGGGCCCATTCAACAATCTCTGATGCAAGGATTGAATTGTCTAGAATGTATCTACTATCAAGAAATCCAATTTGTTTACCTCTAGGACTATATCTCAAGCAATAGGTTTAATTGTGATGGAAATGATATTGACAAGGATTTTGTAATCTAGGTGTTGAGAAGCATAATTGGCCACCATCCTAGGAAAGATTCTTCATTCTCACTTTTAGGTGTTAAAATTTAACAATACGTAGATTGATGAAAGAGCCCAAAGAGCCTTTCTCCATGTTATCCAAGTACACATAGCAGCGGTCTTCTCTTATACGGTTGGACATGATTTCAAGAACTTAGCTAGGAATTATTCGTTTAACCTAAGGTTTTCTCATAATGCCATCATTGGAAAAGTATGATCAAATTCTTCTATTATGAAAAATTGGTCTGTGTGCCTCTAGTAATCACTATAAAAATGTGAAAGACTAAGCAATTTTATTTTTTGTCTTATCTTATACCATTTTACGAGAATGGGGGGCCCAATGTACGAGAAGATCTTTGGAAACTAGGCATAAAAATTACAGGTTAAAGAGAATGGGGGTGCCAAACTTACAGTACTCATTGTCCCTTGGTCGTCGATTTTCCCTGAGTGCCATCAACCTCATCCTCGGCGTTGGTATTGACCTTATTTTCACTCCTCCAAACTCTTCCTCAATGCTGGTATTGACCTTTCACTTGTCCAATTTGATGAGCTACAACCTGGTTTAGTTAGGTTTTAGATTATGTTAGTTAAATTTAAAACTATGGCACCATTTAGAGTAGTGAATATAAAGCAAGCAAAGCCTATTATGGTGCCATTTAGAGTAGTGAATATAAAGTAAGCCAAACCTATTATAGTCATGAGGGAAATAATAAAACTCCTAGGATACTTTGTGAAACCATTTTCCTTGGTTAAAGGGAGGCCATAAAATATACCTTTGGATTTTTTCAATCTTCAAATATGAGGATTTGCAAGGTTCTTAGCAACATGAGTAATGGAAATGTGTGCAACAAGAATTTTTTAACACACATGGAATCTCCTTGCCAAAGAAAGGGGCTTCATAATTTAATATGATAATTTTTCTCAGCTCTAGAAATGATATGTTTCCTTAAAGAGGAAGGAGAAACCTAAAAGGTAAAAGATGCTTAGGAATCTCAACACTTCCTTATGATCAACTCCCTTCTATCCATAGGAATTGAACCAATTGGGCTTGGCTAAGAATGATTTCCTATAACATTGAGTTTTATGCCACTATATATTTGACCTTAAATCTTTCAAAAAAATATCTAGGCATTGAATATCCTAAATAGTGTCATGTTTGTCCTCCAAGAGAGTGAGAAAGGAGTCATTAGAAAAATGACCATTGAATATATGGGCTATAGAGTTACGAAAAGTAGCACCTTTAATAAGGCTCCATGAAATACTATTAGCCAAAAGATATCCAAAGGCTTCCATAAAAAACACACATAAAGTAGGAGCTAAGGGGAAAACATGAAAAATTGAATGAAAACACCCAAATTCCTCAAATTTATGTCCATTCATGGTAATACAAGTATAACCATCATAAATTTTTTTTGAAAAAAGTAAAAAAAGATGATGAACAAATCCTAGATGACAACTAGTCCAATTCAACACCAGAGGTAGCAAGAGATTAATGAAATTACCACAAGTTTTAAGTAGAAGTAAACTGCCATTTGCAAAGGTAGTAAGAAGTAGTGTCGAAAGTGGAAAATTAATCATGAATTCATGGCTAATAGAGCAAACAAAATATATTGGAAAATTCAAGAGAACTTATATCTGCACACAAACACACTCAAAATAATAATTATATCATACAATTCATTTGGGAATATATTACAATATGGCTTTTACAAAGCCTTTCAAATATACCTTCCCATTTGAACTACTATCTTATAAGAATATAACTAATTATTTAATAACAAAAATAAACAAGTTAGTAAGGTGAATTTATTAATGTTAATCTTAATATTCCAACACCCTCTGTTAAGTTTTACATTCCTCACAACAAAACATGTTGATTGAAACAAACAAATATATATAGTCTAAGCTAACATCATTTGATTTTTCTTTAAGTTCTCCCTCAAGAACATCATTGGCTCGAGTTATACAAGTCCACACTATGTGATCCTTTTTCTTACAATAATAACATTCATTTTTATTTTTTAATCATTATTACCTCATGAGTATAATACATTCTCATGTTGAGAATCAACTTTTAAATCTTTTCCATTGTTCTTTTTTCTTCTCCTAATAGGGCCAAAATCACATCTTCTTGTGTTTGAGAAGTTATTGAATGATTGCCTTCAAAAGGCTGATGTAATCTCCATCTCAGTACCAAGGGCCCACCACATTATGCATCGCCAAGGAAAGACACATGGCGCTCGCTCGTGATATCGCAATCAATAAACACCTTGCATCTTTGTATCATGTGAGGGCGGGCAACCATTGATCTCCACCATTGGCAATCATGTTCATTCATAGTAGTCACCAGCACTGAACATAACCGTCAAGCAACTTTTCATCAAGATTATAACATCATCGTCGATTTTGAGCACGTGCATCTCACAGTCGCTTTAGTAACCTGTCATATAGTGTATTAAAACTCGACATAAATATTAAAGCACTAGATTAATGAATTATAATGATATATTTGATGAATTATAATGATATATTTGATATATTAAGATTATATATAATCTATAGATTAATAGTAATTATATTATATTATTAATATTATTGGTATATTATTAATAATAATAATATTGTATTAGATTAATAATAATTATAATATTGTTAAATCATTAATTATATTACAAATGAACACTGCTTTCAAATTCTTCGTTCTCTGAAGCATTGGTTCTTGCATTTGTTCTTGACATAAGCAACATCCAATCGTCAATTGTGGGATTCACATCCTTAATGTTTGTTAGAATTTGACGAAATATTTGTTGTTCTTCATTTTGTCCATCTTGTCGAAAAACACAACTTAATGTAATGATCATTTTGAATTCTTCCCATAGTATCTTTTCTCACCTTTTTCTTTCATATGGAGCCATGTCATTTTCTGGAGGTAATTGTGCCAAGTCTCCAACTAAAATCATGTAGATATGCCTAAATATAAAATATTTAATTAAATTGATAAGTATGAATTTGTTTAGAAGGAACTATAATAGAATTGAATAAAAAATATTGTAATGATAAGTTATCAAAGTTAGCAAATTCAATCCAGAACTCACCTCCAAAACTTTGGTTACTATTTTTTGGGAATGCTTGTCGAAGCCTGGAATCTATGTTTTCAAGCAACTTCTCCCTAAAGAAACTCATTTCATCTATCAATATGTATCTGACATGTGATATTTCTTCTTGGAAAGTTGTAAGTCTTGTCCCTTATAGTTCATTGAAATCTCTTATTGGAATTCTTAGCTTTGAATGAATGGTTGAAGCACCAATGTTGAATGTTGCAACTCTAGTAGGCGTGAATAGAAGTAGAGGAGATTGTTTGGGAGAAGAATTTTTTTCTAGTGCTAGGTTATGTGTTAGGTTATATAGGGTTAGGTTATATAGTGTTTAAGCCTAGCCTCAAACACTAAAATTAGGGTTAGGTTATGTGTTTTCTTTAGGGTTAGGTTTGGGATTAGGTTTATGGTTATGGTTAGAGTTTAGGGTAATCTCTAAATTTAATTTTAAGTCATAGTTGATTATTTTCCCACAAAAGGAAATTAGATCCATTTTTTCTCATGTTCATTATAGCCAACTATGGCTTAATCTTAAATTTAGACCTTTTTCTTGAAATCTAACATCATATCCCTAATCTAACCATAAACCTAACCCTAATCATAAGATTGACTCATACCTTGACCTTAACCCTAACCCTGACAATAAACCTAATCCTAACCCTTACTTGGAAAGTAAACCATCATTTTCTCATTAATGTAACCCTGGCCATAAATTTAACCCTAACACTATTTCTCAAAAGCATAATCTTAACCATAACCCAAATCCTTTTTATCACAACCCTAAACATAAACATAACTCTAACCCTAAACCCTAAACATAAACACAACCCTAACCCTAAACCCTAAACCATGATCCTAATTCTAATCTAACCCTTACACTAACCTTGACTTATACCCTAACCTTAACCCTAATTGTAACCCTAAACTAAAGACAAATGCTACACCCTAAACTATAATCCAAATCTTAAACCTAGCCCTAACCCTAATCATAACCTAACCCTTTTTCTCGAAACCTTAACCTTGACCCTAACCCTCACCTTTATCCTATCTTTATAACCCTAACCACAACCAAAACTCTAACCCCAACCCTAACCTAATTACCTAACCCTAAATATTTTTTCTTTTATTAATTAGTTGCATTCACTCTAATAACCCTAAACCTATCCCTAAACCTAACCCTAGCCCTATCCCTGGCCCTAATCCTAACCCCAACTCTAAGCCAAATATAAAAACAACCCTTAATCATAACAATAACCCTAAAACTTAATTCTAAATATAACCCTAATACTATAATCCCTAATTGTAATCCTAAACCCTAACCCTAATTTCATATCTAATCCCAACCATAACCAAAACTCTAAATCTAACCCTAACCATAAAACATAAACCCTAATCTAACCCTAATCCTAACATTATTTTTCCTAACCCTAACCCTAACTCTAAACCTAACACTAACCTGAACACTAAATCCTAACCCTAATTAAATACCCAATCATAACCCTAAATTGTAACATGATCCTTTGAATTGGATACTACATAAAAAATTATGTGTTACAATCATTGCTTCCATTGTTGGCATTTTTACATTGGGATGCATATATTTTTAAAATCAACAAAATCTTTTAATGTCTTGCCAAAATTAATATTATTAATTGTAATATCAAACTTATAAACATGTATGCAAAATAAGAACATAAATAAGAAATATATGGTAATAGTTTCTTCAAAAAACAAAGTGATGTGGACTACAAGGACTATAAGATATCCACAAAAGAGATCTACATTAAAAATATTGTAGGGAAATTCAAGAAAATACAATTGGTAGATGCAAAGCCAAATAAATGTGAAATTGTGTACTATAATGTTTTTAGAATATACACATAATGGATTTGTTGAAAAGGTTTTAGAAACTTTCAAACAAATGCAATTGGTAGATGCAAAGAAAAATTCCACAACCTTCACCAAAATCCTTATTGGTTTCCTTAATATGGGAGATTTGGAACAAGGTATAGACATCCATCAAAGCATAATATGAAGATGAATTTTTTCAAATGTTGTGGTTGTAGATGCCCTTTTAAAATTTATACAGAATGTGGAAGGATAGAAAAAGCTTGTGAACTATTTGAAAAAATGTCTCAAAGAATTGTAATCTCTCAATTTATTTTAGTGTCTATTTTTTTATACCCCATGTCCCAAATTGGGTATAACACAATAGACACTAAAAAAAATTGATAGATTGTTATGAGGGCAGTGATGAGACTTTTCTAATTAGAGTGTATTCCATGAGATTACAATTATTCATGGCATTGTGTCAAATAGTTCATGAGCTTTGTCTATCCTCCCACATTTTGCATAGATTTCAAAAGGGAATCTACAACCACAAGATTTGAGAAAATTAATCTTCATATTATGTTTTCCTTATGATTGGTTGACTCTTATACTAAATCTGAGTGTTGTTTGTGTTTTGACAAGAGTAGATTAATATTTTTTTAATTTTCTCTATCAAGATCAAAATTACATGCACATAGAATAAACCATAGTTTAGTTACAACACTTGGTCTCTTCAAAATAATCAGAGAAGATCCGGGAGAGGAAGGAATGCACCAAACTACAAAATAGGGGTAGTTGTGGCTTTGTTAGTTTTCTTTATATACTCTACTTGTTTCTTATAAGGATAAAATAATCACTATACAAATGAAAGATGGTTGATTATGTATTGAATATTGTTTTGTGTGTTTTGAAATGGAAGATATCTATGTTGGAAAACAATGATAGACAACTGAGAGGGGGGGTGAATCAATTGTTACAAAATTGAAACTTATTTAACCTTATTAACCTTTAATCTCAGATCTGATAATTAACAGTGAAAGCATGAATCAACAACACATCAGAAACACACATAACACCAATATTTTTGTGTACAAACCCTGTTAGGGGAAAAACCACAATGGAGGTTAATCCACAATTTATACCCTGTTAAAAGTATAAAATAAATGAATAAGGAATGCACATGCATTCAGGAACACTACCTAGAGCTCACTGCTCAAAGGGAAGGCTCACTGCCTTACATAAGATAATCAAATTAAATCCATCTGATGAGGTTGAATTGAGAAATTAGCTTCTTCAAAAGCTTGATGAGAGTTTTAGTTAGGCACATAAATACTTCTTCATACTTTGCTTAAACTTCTTCACACTCTGCTCTACATTCGAATGATCTAATCTTTATTCGCACATATCTCGCATACACTTCACATACATTCTCTCTAAATGAATAAAACAATCGCTCTTATATATCCACTTCATGAATTTACATTAACAACTCTGTCAGCCAAAAATAAATAATAGATGAATACAAATCGTCGGCCCAATTCATGAACAAATCTCAATGCGCACCAACCTAAATTGGTCACAACATAATGAAGACCTAAATCAACATCCTCGAACATGCCAAGCATTCAAAAATTAATCCACAAGGATCTACAACATGCTACCACCATTATGTCAACCAAGAACATGAAAACTCGAACATGCAAAGGAAAAATCTTTGATCACGAGCACATTGATCAACATGGACGCACCACAATGATAGAGTATGAGATCAAGAAACATCAATGAACATATCAAGAGCATACACAGCAATTAAATTCACCAGAGTTACATTCTCTTCTTTTAGAAACACCAACTATAGCAACAAAATAACTGTAGGAACACAAAAATTCATAACTCGCTCCAATCTTGATGCACACCTCTGAAATTTCCAGAGGATATACTAGATAGGCTCAGCAACAAACCCTTTAATACACGACTTTAGAATACCAACATACAAAAATTTCCACCACTCTGATCTCCACAACTTCATAGACTATATGCAACATATTTATTCTAATTTTCTCAATATCCTCGACATATACAACCTTTAAGACATTAATGCTAATAGTGTTGACATCAATGAAAACCACATATCATGAGCAACACAACCACAACATCCAACAATCTACATCTCTATGAAAATTGGTATATGCTAATAGTCAACTTATTATATCTTATTTATAGCATTTTCTTAGCTTTTTATACTAAAAAATTCAAGGTAGAGGGTAACATGATTCTTTGAATTGGATACTACATAAAAATTTATGTGTTATAGTCATTGCTTCCATTGTTTGCATTTTTGAATTAGGATGCATATTTTTACAATCAACACTCTTTTAATGTCTTGCCAAAATTAATATTATTAATAATTTCAAACTTTTATAAACATGTATGGAAAATAAGTACATAAATAAGAAATATATTGTAATAGTTTCTTCAACAAAGGAAAAAAAATCATGTGGACCATACAAGGATTGTGGTGGGACTTAAAATTTACATGGATGGAGGCTAGGGTTTTGGGGTTTAAGGTGGGTGGTTTTCTACCTGTGGGGTATTAACGAGGGAGATCAATGATAATCCTTCTTCGCGGATCTCACACGATAAGATTAAAGGCCCCTGAGGGTACTACGAGGTCTACAAAGAGGTAACACGTGGCCTGGTTCTTGAAGCGACAGGGCTAGGTGGGACCCGTTGTCCAGTTGCAAACTCTTGTTTTCTTGGGTTGTGATTGGGCACGGTTCTCCCAGGGCGCCGATGTGGATTTTCAAACAATTTTTGACTCAATCTGAGTCGTCCGACTTGCCATGTTCGATCCGCATTAACGGTTCGATTTTTGTTGGGTTCCTATTCATCCGCGTTGGGAGTTCTTGCTCTCTGTAATTTGTTCTCATTAATGGCATGGGTTTTTCAATGGATCCTCGCCTGATTTTCCTACGTGCGAACATTGTTCTCCTGATAAATGCAATGATGGGTTGTACGCCATGCCTTCACAAGCCAGGAATAATTTGTGGTGGCTACATCAGCCACTAAAATGCTCGAATGCTCGTGCTGCATTTGAGCAATTAATATTCTCACACCGATTAACTCTATAAATGCTCATTGTGTTATCTGGTATTATCATTGCATTTTGAGTTGTCTTGTTTGTAGGTGGTCGAGTCTCTCCTATATTTTGCAAAGTGTTCTTTGCAATGGACCATTTGGCTGTGCACATAAGTACCAGACTCGGGGTGAGAAATTTGCAGCCTGACAAGGTACAACTTGTCCTTAGCAAGCCCGAGGTTGTCCATGATGCTTATAAAGGGACGGGGAGCTCCAAGTCCCCACTGGTGTTGTCTTCTGGTTCTGATGGTGATGGGTCTGAAACTGACTTAGACTACCAACATTACTTTGCATCCATGACCGAGCTATTGGGGGTCAATGAAGAGCCCCTCACAGTTGCCCCAATAACTGTGATGGCATCGTGCCATGCTACCAAATCATGTGTTAAAGTGGATAAAAGGAAGCTAGTCTCGCTTCTTATTGAAGTGAGGGCCAGGAGCGGTCGCCTCTACCGGGGCCGTGTGTCTTGCAAGTAGTTGTAGTTGTTGGGTGTGTTACTTTTGGGTGGTGTGTTGATGTGGACATATGCATGCCTGCCACGCTCTTTTGTCTTTAGCTCCGGTTGGTTACAATGGTATAACTGTTTTGATTCCTCAAACTGATTATGGTTTTTTCTAATGATGAGGAATATGAATTTGAATTTCATTCTAAATGAAATTCAATTTTGGAATGAACAATGTAGCCTATTGCTTTGTTGCTCTCCTATCCTATAAAGGAGATTTGACGGCTCATTGTTAAGGGTTGTTGTTTTTTTTGGGTTCGAAGGCTTAGAATAGGTACAGTTAGTGGTAATACAGGATTTGAAGGTATTATGTAGGAAATCATGTTGGGTTGGGAATAGTATGAAATAAGTATATTATGCTTTTGTAATTATTGATATCGAAAGAAATCTAAAAAAATTAAGAAATTTTTCTCTCCTGTGTATGGGCCATGGATTATGAATGGATTTATCAAGGGTTTATTCATCCAGTTTCAATGGTGTAGTCAAAAGTGTAATTTGTTCTCTTGCTTTAACTTAATGAGTTAATCAAATGCTTGAACACAAATTGCATGTTTATGGTTATATGCTTAGGATTCACTAAGGAGTATTGTTTTAATATACTGACAAATCTCATGGTAGCAAAGCACTATGGTGATAAGTTCATTTTCATCTTAATTACGTTTTGTATGACTCTCACCCAATGGATGAGGCACTGGATAGTATTGGTAAATTCCTTTAAGGTATAGGACTATGACTCTAAGCACGGTGATTCAATACCCGAACATTTTAACAAATATCAATTGCTATCTCTTTTTGGGATATATATCTTATGATAATTTTTAGTCTCCTTGCTTTGGGATATCTGTTATTATTCTTTGGTTTTGCCACATCCAGGGTAATGACTGTTTGTTAGTGTTAATGGGGACTGCATCTGTAAGAAGAAGTGTTCTTACCAATCATGAAACATTCTTATGAACACACTTGGGTTTACCCACCTTGGTTTCACATAGCCAAAAGTGTAGGAGATGTCAGTCTTTAACTGACTCTTGTTAGTTGGCCACTAGCCTTTGCAGTTATTTATAACAGAGGTTGGCTACCTCTTAGAGAATTGCAAATCCTATGTGGGAAAAAACACCAACAGATTGTAAGATATACACAAAATGGATCTACATTGAAAATTCAGTAGGAAAATTCAAGCAAATACAATTGGTAGATGCAAAACCAAATAAATGTGAAATTGTGGACTATAATGATTGTAGAATATACATAATGGATTTTCGTAAAAGGTTTTAGAAACTTTCAATCAAATGCAATTGGTAGATGCATAGACAAATTTCACAACCTTCACCAAAATCCTTGTCGATTTCCTTAATATGGGAGATTTGGAACAAGGTATGGACATCCATCAAAGCATAATATAAAGATGAATTTGCTCAAATGCTGTGGTTGTAGACTCCATTTTCAAATCTATGTAAATGTGGGAGGATAGACAAATCTTGTGAACTATTTGACAAAATATCTCAAAGAATTGTAATATCATGGAATACATTCTAATTAGAAAAGTTGCATCACTACCCTCATAACAATCTCTCAACTTTTTTTAGTTTCTATCGTGTTACTCAATTTGAAACTTAATTGTGACACATTAAGTTCATTGTCAAATTGTCATTTGTGTGTCAAGTTTGTCAAAATCCAAAATGATTAATTATTAATAAAATCATGGATCATGTAATATTGGGATGGGTGACCTCCTAGGAAGGCCTAGTGCTTCATCGCTTTGAGAATCATTTAGATGCAATGAGTGTTAAGTGGACCATTCATTATCATGAGAGATGGGTTCTTGTGAAACACTACTCATGAAACATGGGTCAATGAGTTTGACTTGTAAAACTACATAATTGAATCCTAATAACAATATCAAAATTTGACACAATGTGAAAAATACTTCCTACTTGTCAATAGATCATGTTGTCAAAATCTAGAATTTCAAATTATGAATTCTTTGTAATTACTTAATAGATCATGTTGTCAATTGAACCTGTTGGCATTTTTTTACTGCAACCCACACATGTTTCCTAGAAGCTCCTATGAACTCACCACATTCAATAATAAAAGACTAGGAACAGTATGGCCAACTTATTGAGAATAGCAATAAGGCTAATTCTCCTACACTTCAGACTCTGTAAAATCTAGGAGGGTATTCCCTAACATGTACTCTTAACATACAACATTTAAACAATTCATTTGCACATAGGTAAGCAATAGATAAATCCCCAAATCATGTTAAAGGATGAAATCCTTCAAGAAATTGGCTATTCCTTAAAAAAGACTCATGTCCATTTAACAGAGAATCGCAAACTTCACATAAAGTAAATTGATAGGAAATGTTTGAGTAAAATATCCTGATGCCATAACACAAAACATACGAGAATAAAATGTAATCAGAATTCTAGTGCCATATCCCAGCGCACGGATTCAAAAGGGAAAACTGAACTACAGGGTAAATTTCATTTTGAACACTTATGATCTATTATGAATTGCATTATAACCCATATATCTATAGCTGAGTTTATTACTCTTTCATGACTCCTATTTTTTATATTGCATGAATTTACTGGTTAATTGAAGCATTTAACCGATCCTTTGAACCAAAGTTATAGTTAAACATAATTCACAGTAAAGAACAAATGAAAATCAATTAAAATCATCTTTGTTCAATATTTCATTAATAATCCATGTAACATAACACAATAGGAGAGAAAATAAACTCCAAATATTCATGAGTTTGATACAAACATGCTAAAAAACCCCATGATTAACAAAGTTCTCCAATCTGAATCAAAACTTTTTAAAACCTGGACTTACAATTCATACTCTCTATATTACTAAACTCTTATTTCTCATATTTTGGATATTTCAACCAACCACTCTCTCAGCCAAAATTCCCTTTTATAAAACAAGGGAGCCAACAAGCTTCAGGTTGGAGAGTACACATTTCCATTCATAATTGGACCACTAACTCCTGATTCAGTTACAATTCTATTATGTGAGTGGAGAGCATAAGACACAGATCATCATTAGTTGATAAGGAGGAAAGAAAACATCTCTCCAAAGGCCGCTCCCCATACATCGAAGGAATGCTTAGTCATTATAGTATTAAATCCACCTCAACACCCTGTACTTGGAGTCAAAAGGAGAATGCAATTTTAGAATATAATATCTAAGGCTAGACCTGTATTATACATGACCAAGTTGCAATTATCAACTATAACACTCATAATTCCAATTCATCAGTGAACACCTTTTTCCATAATTCAAACTCCTCCTCGGAAGGCCACTGGAAAGCCACAACCTGATCAACCTTGTTTTGATAGGGAGCATACTTTAACATTATCGATGTGGCCTTTTTATCAAAGTTCTCTAAGAAACTTATAACAGAAGACAACTTTTCCAATGTATTCTATAGCATGCGGATGTTAGGATTTTTGCATATCTCATGTGTTTGAGACATCATTATATTGTTCATTTGCTCCTTCCAAACTTGTAGGGGTTTGACTTCATCCTGACTATGTAAAATATGAGGCAATGTGAATAGGTCCTTTCCATCATACACATCTTTCAACAATTTAATCATGGATTCCATTGGAGGGGAAAATCCCTGAAACTTCTGCTCAATAATTCCCTTGACCAATTGATATGTTGCAATAACAGTAGGATATTTATCACCATGTTGTTTTGCCCCTACTACCATGAATTTCAACTTCTCCATTCTAGGGCTCTATTTTTTTAGCAATGGGATGGCCAATTCTTTATCCCTTGGAAACATTTTTAGTGCTTGCAACATTAGAACATAATTTGCATGAACATTGTTTAGCTTACTCTAGACCCTTCTATTTAAATTTTTCAAAACAGTGTTCACTATCACTGTATTTCTTCTCCCTATTGCATCCCGAATTTGCTTTACCATATCCTTATATTCTTCAACTTGATGAATCCGTTTCTCCCTAGAGAGTCACCCTCTAGGGCTAGTAGCCTTCTCAATAGTGATAGGCACTTGTCCCATATTATATGAAACAATAGCCAAAGACTATGCTTGTGCAGGAGGTTGAGACTGCTCTACTAGTGGGTCGAGAACAGTGTGGCTAGAACTGGATTTATTTTGAGATCTCATGGTATCCATTTGTTGCCTCAATAAAGCTAATTCAGTTTCTAACTCTGCTACCTTTTTTTTACTATTATTATATTCAATAATAATGTCATTATATTGGTCTCTCAGAGTATCCTGATCCTTGGTCAAATCTTCAACAATTGCTCTGGTGAATTTGGCAACATTCACGACCATATCAGTAGCTTCCAATGTTGGGGTGTCAGCAACTCTCCTCACAACCAAGTGACCACTAAAATCAGAAGGTTCTGCAACAATTGGCTTTTTAGAGCCAGTGGATAGGGACTAGATTGCCAATGCATCCCATTCCTCACTAAAGGTCGATCCCTTGAGTGTCAATGTAGCCTCCTCTTCAGTAGCAAAAAGTGGCTTATTAGCCCTTCTTATTGTGTCAAACACCACAGCATCAACGATATCCCATTTAGGGAGTAGCAATACTCCACTTTTTCGTACCAATTCCCGACCCTGCTCTGGTGTTATTGCTTTGAATTTGTCTCTCATTTGTTCCCTGACCTTAGCTTGAATTACCTTCTCTGGGAGCTCTAGATGCAGACTTCTCTCATGTGCCACCTTCTCAACATATAATGCAGTATGTTCTCTCCACACAAAATCTTTAAAAGCATCAGTTTGAATAAAAAAGTCATCCATCATGAACTCTCTGCATGCTTCTATTCTCAAGTCATCATTGCTTGGTATTCCTTTGATTTCATCTTTTCCTAACCTCAAAGAAACTATACCTGAACTTGTTTCAATGTCAACTAGGTCCAATGGCATCTTAGGATGCATTTCATCTAGAGTGACAATAATGTCATCATTCTCATCACCATCACAATCAACAATCTTTACTCTTTCAACCCTCTGCCTCTTTGGTGATGGTGGGCAAGCTTGTTCTGAAAAACTTGGAGGAGAATCTAAATCAACAACATTTGGTACCGATTGCCTTGAAGAAGATGGTGCAATATTTTTAACAACAACTTCAACCTTACTTCCCTTTCTTCTAAAAAAACCCTTATCTTATTTTGGGGTTGATAAGTAGGCCGCTCCTCTTCCTTTACCTCAGGGTACTCCTCGATGGTTTATGATTTTCCCCTTTCTTCCACAACCCTTTCATCTTTCAAAACCCCAACCAAGCTCTCAAAATTATCAATAGCATACATTGCCCTGCTAAACTCATCTTTAGCATTAGGTATGTGATTGAAACCGGGTATTTTCTCCTGCTTACTTTTTACCATTTTAGAGTAGGCAATGTATAGTGTCTTTCTCTCATCTTGTGATTTCAAATCAAAAATATTCCTGATGGTGTCCTCAGGAAAGTAGAAGTTGTGGACAAAAGCTCATGTTCAATGTTTTGCCTTCATTTGAGAGATAAAACCCTTAGGATCATGATTCCTGGGGCACACAGTCCTTAGCCTATAAGGCCCAAATAATTTATGCAACTCCTTCCATCCTCCCTTTTCCATAACAAAATCGACAAATATTGTATATTCAAGGAAGAAAGAACCTTTCTTCTGTTCAACCGGCAAGTGTAGTTCCTGAGCACCCCCCAACTGCCTCATGATTTCCAAAAATCTAATTCTAAGGGGCACCTCCCTTGGCAGAACCTTTGGATTGACATTAGTGTCAAAAACCCTGAAAACTGTGGTATTATGATAGGGGATAATGTCTCCCCAATTGTGCATTATGTTCAATTTAGGAATTCTCTCCATCGGCCTCAAGAAGTCATGAATTTCTTTTGGGATCCTTGGGGGGTCATGAACCAGAGCCTCCCTTAATTTAGATCCAAAGACATTATGGAAAGTTAAATAATCAAACTTATGATCATGCATGTCAAGAATCCTAGTCCAATATTGGACAGACATTTCAATGTTTCCTTCCTTCTTCTTTAATTCCATATCTTTTTTGAACACAGCCTGACCCTTATACAGAAACATGTGGATTAAAAAGGAATACCATTTGAATCCAACCCAATTCTTCCCCTCTTTTAGGGCTACCAGACCTGTGTGCATCTTCTCTGCCAAATAAGTGGCAAAATCATATATTACATTAAAACCTGGGTGCTGGAGATTTACTGCCATATACATAATATTGATAGGCAAGGTTTTCTTTAAGCTGATTCCTAGAACTTGACATAAAGCACAAATAGTCTTCTTGAAATAACTGGATAAATAGTCCACAAGAAAAGGTCCAGGCTCATTCCTACCAATTACTACCTTCTTCTGATTTTTTCCTCTTCTTGAGACTGCCAAATGAGGTATTAAAAAGGATGTTCTGAACAAACCCCTAGTATTTCTATATTCTTGTCTGAAAACCTCCAAGTCAACAAGAACCATATCCTGACTCCATTCGTGCAATTTGAAAATCTCTGCAATTTCTTCTTTGGTTATCTTAATCATCTGCACACCAGCATGTGTTCTGACAATTCGGGCCACAGGGTCATATCTAGTAGCAATGTCCTTTAAAATATCTACATCCATATAAACATTAGGAACCACAAATTTACCCAGGTCTAACCTCCAGGGGTTACACAAAGGAACCGACAAATTCCTATTCCCAAACTAATTGGAGAACAACTGCCACCTAGTGTATGGTAACTCGGCATCCTGAATTGCACATTGTTTGTCTGTCAATCCTTCCAAGATTCGAGGCCCATAGAATAAAACCTTTCCCTCCTGCTTCTTGCTAGTAGAGGGTTGTAACAAATCAATAATATATTGGGATAAAGACTTGGTAGTGGTTTCAAAACCAGAACTTCGGGCCTTGGGTGTCATTTATACTAGACTTATGATAATTCGAACTAGGGTTTGCTTATTTTTAGATAGCAAATAATTACAATTTTATCCTTTAGCCTTAACAAAAAAAAATTCACTATTCAAAAATCCCTAGCAATTATCTAGACAAGCTCTAAAAGAGAATCTATTCAATCAATTCTTCAAAAATAGAAACAAGAAACAATCACGAATTGCCCAGCAAGCAACCATAAAATCTTCTAAATTTACAAGAAATGGCGTACGTGCTACTTACGAGGTCAATCGCATAACATCCAGGGCAGGAAATTGAGAAATCGTAACCACATCTTGCTTCACTCGATACCAAGCAATTCTTCCTCAATGTAGAGATACAACACGGAAATAGTAATTCACAAATTTTAGCATTTAATTATGCAAGCAGAGTCAAACTCGGCCATTACTATTCACTCGCACGAAATAAAATGGCTATAGTACAATACCAGTTTATTTTTAAATATGAGTCGTTGATCAATCACAATGTTGGCTTGGAGAACGACTCAGATTTAGTCAAAATAGTTTGAAAACGCCACATTCTCCCTCCAGTCACCAAATGGACAGGATATTCACCTACCGGGAACCACATCAGCACGAAAATGGGTCCCACCTTTGTTATTAGCATACAACATTCGATTCCATGTGTCACCAAATCGCACACCTCACAACATTATTGAAATTGTAGTTTTAATTATGCAAGGTCAGCGAGGAACGACCACGATGCGACGATATGAAAACAATTGTCAGCATCAACCTTCATCATCGATCAACGAGCAAAACTGGTCCCCACCATCAAATGTGATAGATGGCAGCATCTCGCACACCTCGCACCATATTTGTGACGTTAGCAGAAACCTTGCGAGGTCTACGAGCAACGGTCAAGATTGAAATCACTTCATCCGATGGTCGTGCAATCTGCACATGCAAAAAGGTTATTTCGCCTGAATTTATTATTTCTTAAGTTTGGCTCTGTCCATGCCCCGTGCTTTAAGAACAACTTTGAGCCTCGTTTGTTGTTGTCCTAGGTGATGTCCCCTTCTCCCTTTTAATAGTTGTTTTATTTTGCAAGGGGTGTTTTTAATGACCATCGATCTTTCTACGATTGATCCTGACTGCTCCTAGTGATCTTGCGATGACATCACCACTGGTTGTTTGGTGATTGCGATATCATGGGTGAGCGCCATGTGTCCCAAGATGCCGATGCCGAAAAAGGATTAATAAAGCATTTAATATTTGTGTCGAACTTAAATACGTTATAAAGTGGGTTACTAAAACAACTGCGAGATGCACGTGCTCGAGATCAATGGTGATGTTATAATATTGGTAAAAAATTGCTCAACGGTTATGTTTGGTGCTGCTGACTGTTGTGTTTTTAATGACCGTCAATCTTCCTATGATTGATCCTGACCGCTCCCTGCGATCTCGTGATGACATCACCGCTGGTTGTTTGGTGATTGTGATATCACGAGCAAGCGCCACGTGTCCCAAGCTATCGATGCCAAAAAGGGATTAATAAAGAGTTTACTATTTGTGTCAGACTTAAATATGTTATAAAGTGGGTTACTAAAACAACTGCGAGATGCACATGCTCGAGATTGACGGTGATACTATAATCTTGGTAAAAAGTTGCTCGACGGTTATGTTTGGTGTTGTTGACTGCTGTGCTTTTAATGACCGTCGATCTTCCTATGATTGATCTTGACTACTCCCTGCAATCTCACGATGACATCACCACTGGTTGTTTGGTGATTGCGATATCACAGGCGAGCGCCACGTGTCCCAAGCTGTCGATGCCGAAAAGGAATTAATAAAGCGTTTAATATTTGTGTCAGACTTAAATACGTTATAAAGTGGGTTACTAAAACAACTGTGAGATGCACGTGCTCGAGATCAACGGTGATGTTATAATCTTGGTAAAAAGTTGTTTGACGGTTATGTTTGGTGTTGTTGACTGCTATGTTTTTAATGACCGTCGATCTTCCTACAATCGATCCTGACCACTCCCCGCAATCTCGTGATGACATCACCACTGGTTGTTTGGTGATTGCGATATCACAGGCGAGTGCAACGTGTCCCAACCCGCTGATGCCAAAAAGGGATTAATACAACATTTAATATTTGTGTCGGACTTAAATACATTATAAAGTGGGTTACTAAAACAACTGTGAGATGCATGCGCTTGAGATCGACGGTGATGTTATAATCTTGGTAAAAAGTTGCTCGACGGTTATGTTTGGTGTTGTTGATTGTTGTGAGTGAACACGATTGCCGATGGTAGGAATCAACGGTTGCCCGCCATCGCATAATCTAAAGATGCAGGATGTTTAGTGATCGCGATATCACAGGCGAGCATCATGTGTATTCCTTTGGCGCTGCCTTCTATGGTGGGCCCTCAATGCTGACATGGAGATTTTGTCAGCCATTTTGAAGATGGTCATTCGATGATCTAACAAAAATAAAAGATCGATGACTGAACTTTAAATTCGCATCAAATGCGATTGGAGTCATTGGCACGACATGCAAATGAGATTTAATGGTGGACGAGACGTCTATTGGCTCAATTCAATCAACATAAAGTATTTTCTCTTTTTCTATCTTCATCACAAAAACATTCAAATATTTTCCAAGCATTTCAAAGCCAGAGATAAAGTTTTTCGAGCGATGACCGTGAAGTTTGGTTCTCTGCAAGGCACGAAATCCCGTGAGTTATTTTATAAATTGCTAGGTTAATTTGGTTGTGTCTTTGTGAAGGCTTCTATTGTCTTGGTCAAGGGGTTTTGTTAATTATTTTCGTAGGGCTACTGGTTTATTTGAATTATTGGAATTGCACAGTTGTGTTGTATTTTTGTGTTTTGGGTACCCCTAGTTTCTTCGAGGATTTGATTTTTTAAAAGAAGCCCTAGTTGTTTAAGATGGCACCACCGAAGCAAAAATCTGGTCATGTTGATTATTTGAAAAGGAATTTGTATGATGAATTCCTAGATCAAATCCCATTGTCAACAAATGACAATAAGAGTGGTTTGGTTTTAATGAATGGAAAGGCCCTAGGCGAAGGTCTTGTGTGCAGAAATTATAACATTGTGCATGCCAGGATTCCTATGACTGGTCTTGAAATGTTTAGGCTGTGGTATGGACATTGAAACTTACCTCACCCCTTCTCTAATGCCTGGAGATATGACATGGGGAAAATAACAGTGCCAAATGTGTTCCTCGATGTTGACTTGCTCAAAGCAGTGGCAACATGGTATGATCCTGTGACAAGGGTCATAAGGGATAATGATGGTGGAATTCTGCTAAGCATAAATGCATAAGAGATTCAGAATTTTTTTGATTTCACTGAGTATAGCCCTTTCTTTTTCCAAATAGATTTTGAGGAGATGAAGGAGGAGTACAAAAGGTTAAAGCCTCTTTTCAGATTGAGGTTGCTTCCTCCTCACCTGGTCAGGGTGGGTAGTTTGACAATTCTTATCAGCCCAAATGACCAGGAGCCTTTCAGGCTGAGCTATTTTTCCAGTCACTTCCTAGAAACATTTTATTCATTGTGTTAGATTTTAGTGTTCATCCCTAATACTGTGATGCCAGTTGCGTACATGTTTATGGGAGCCCAGATTCAGCATCCCAACTTCTCTGTGGTATATGACTTTGCATCATTCCTTTTAGAAAAGATGCATGAGGGTTTGATGAAGCTGCATGTGGGGGATACTGGCACTCTTTTTTTTGGGTACTCCCTGTTGATGCATATGTTCCTATACAAGAATGTTGTTTTCTTCTTAGAAAAAATGGAGTTGAGGCAGGAGGTGAATGGTGAAAGGTTACTAGTACAGGTGTGGAGTGCAGATTTGTCTTACAATAAGGGAGGTGCTAGCTTTGTGCAGTTTGATAACTGTTTTGCCTCCAGACTCAGGGCTCGGTTGGTGGTAAATGTGCCAAGAGTCCTTGAAGATTTGCATGACTTCCTCCGACCGAAGCTAAGGAAGCCTAATTTAAAAGTGTGTCACAATTGGGGTGATATCATCTTGTACGCTATGAGCACTGTTTTGAGGGTGTATGGTTTCCAAGGAACCCCTCATATCCTCCCCTTTAATGTACCATCAAGGATGGGGTTTGCCGAAGTTATGTGGCAACTAGGTTGTATTCATGAGGACAACCTAACAAAGAAAGGAAAAGGGACTTTGTTCCTTGACTACACTATTGTTTATGATTTTGTCTGTTCCAAGGGAGGATGGGTCCACTTCGGAAGGTTTTTTTATGACTTCAATTTGAGGAATGGTCTTAAGAGACAACATGACCCTGAGGGATTCTTTGCATTGTTCAGAAAATGAATTAAAGGTGAAAAATTTGCACATGAATTCAACTTTCCTGAGGACCTAATCAGAAATGAGTTTGATTTGAATAGGCAGGAGTTGAATAAAGAAAAATGGATTGCATATGAAAAGTTCTTGGCTATAATACATAAAATGGATCCAAAATATGATCCATTAATGGAGTTCACTCCATTTCACAAGAGAATATACTTCTTAATGGCTAATTTCAAATATATCATGGGCACCTTGATGACCAAGAGGGTTAGTTTCGAATTAGATTTTGGTATAGAAAGACTGGGTGTGAGGCCTGAAGAAACAACGCCATCTTATCAGCCACCAGTTGATAGGCCTCTATACAAGAGAAAGAGGAATGTGAGCAATGATGAGGATGAAGGGGATAAGAAGGGAAAACAAGTCATGCAAGCATCATCACAGTTGGGTCCAAGGATCAGAGCACCCGGAGAGATAAGGATTGTGGACCTAGATTCACCACCAAGAGGTGATCCTGCAGTGTTACCATCAGAGCCAAGCCCTAAGAGGCAGAGAGTTGAGGAAATGCAAGAAACTCTGATGGATGAGATAATTGTGACTAATCAAGACATGCAGGTTGGTATCCCTTCCCCTCCTAGATCAACACAATTGGTGCTTTCTGACATGGATGTAAAAAGGAAATGTGTACAAGATGCCAGGATGGAGGCCTACAAGGCATTCTTGGATGATGATGCATTTGTAAAGACTCTTGTATTCTTGCAACTAGTTTGGAGGATGAAACTAGAAGAGTACCAGAATAAATGCAAGAGTAGGAGAGAATCGAGACCTGATAGGTCTAAGCAGGAGAATGATGATGAGGTCAAGGTCGAATTAATGAAAGAATTCAAAGGCATCACTCCTGAGAAGGGAAGAAGACTTGTGACTCATGTTGGTGTCTTACTTTTTCCTGAATGGGACATAGCTGATGTGATTGCATTCAATGTTATCTTACAATCCAAGCACCCTATACAAAATAATGAAGAAGAGGTTAAGGCAGATCTGCAAGACTCTACCTTCAGTGAGGAGTATGAAAATTTGGCCTATGGGCATTGGCACCCTAGGGCAGAAAGCCAAATGTAACTGATATTAGCCCACACCTAAGCGGAGGGCTAATCATCAAGAGAGCTTCTGAAAATTCAACAATAGAAGCTACAAGTCTGACAGTAAATGTGGCCAAATTGGCCCAAAAGACAGCTGAGAGAGAAGAGGCTGAAAAGAAGAGTATGATGGAGAAATGCAATATGATAATTGCAGAATATAGTAGGATGCAGCAAATGAATGTTGAGCTACAATCTGAAGTAGATAGGTTAAAATATGGGTAGGTGGGAGAATCCTCCAGTGCTCCTAGTATCAGAGAATTACCTTCTATTGCAGGATCGGTCCCCCCTACTACTCCAATTGTTTCAACTTCGAGGTCCCCCATCCAGGCAGCTACTCTCAGTCCTACACTAGGGCCAGTTGAAGAAGAAGTTGAATATTTTGTGGATCCCACTAAGAAGCAAATGTTGAATAGGATCACATAATTGCAGGTTGCCTTAAAGGAAAGTGAGGATGATGCAATTTCCAAACAAAGTGAGGTGGTTGACATAGTTTTGAGGCATTTTAATGAAAATTTTCATGGTAAATTACCATCTATACATTCTTTTTATTCTTTATTCTTGGATGGAATAAAAAAATATCAATAGGGATCAAGAAATAGTTTTGCCTTTGGCTAAGAAATGGATCCCTAGGGCCAATGATCTGGATATTATGTACAAAGCTTCTAAGTTTGATGCGAACAATAGGCCCTAGTCATTGAAGCCTACTCAAATCTTTGTAAAATCATTGAACGGATTTCAGGCCCTACCTGATGATTTGAGTAGAAGAATTAGGGAGCTGATAAAGAGCTTTGATGATTGGAATGATACATTTTTTCCAGACATTATTGATGCACAAGGAAATATTAAGACATTGCAACAGTGGCAAGATGGGGCATAAGAAGTTATCAATGCACAAATCAAATCGATTTGTGATGATTCAAACTATGATTTGCTGGTAAATAGTATGGATAAGATAATTAATACCAACACATTCTTAGAGTGTTTTGAAAGGGAAGCCAATCAGGTTGTAGTGAAGTACACACCTTACAATACTAAGGTGAATGAGGTGGTGAATTTTGGTTAGCTAATAGATGAATAGTATTAGAGATGGGTGGACAAGTACTTAACCGAAGAGGAGTAAAACAGTGTTTATTACCATTGGATGGATGAAGGAATGTGAGACGATGATGCAAACAATTTTGGAGACAGCCACAAGAAATGATTTAACAATGGACAGGGCATGTGAATAGAATGAGAAGATGTTCGAAATGGAGATAGCCATAAGGAATGCACTGGAGGATGCTGATACACACAAGCGGCCAATTTACCGAGATTATCTGTCAAACATCTATTTATGGCTTAATAGAGCATAATTTCTAGTTTGTTTTTGTTGTTAAGCAAAAGACATTTGTCAAAGGACGTGCCCTTTCACAATTTTTATATATTTATATATGTTTCATAATGAAAAACAGATATAGGCGGATAGGAGAAAGATACAGTAGATAGTTTGCAATGAAAATTTCCTTTAAAAGACTCAGATGCATGTATGAATTTTGATGAAGTTAATGAAGATGTCTGAACTTGTGGCTTAATCTTGGTATCGGTTGTTTGTGGAATTATACAGTTATCTGGTTGTCTCCATTTTGATGCTTTTCTATTGTTTAAATTGATATATCAAGCATATATATATTTAGTTTACCGATACACATTTGTTGTATTTGTGTGATGTGATTATTTGGTTCTTTCAAGTAAAGATTAAACTCTTCTAGTTAATCACTATAACTGAAGAGTATTAATTGGATCAATAAGAAGAATCACATTAATAGGATTGTCATTTTATCTCAAGTAGAGTTTGTCATTCATTTACTTGCACATTTATACAAGTTATAAACTACATCTATGTGCCAAACACTTTGAATTATTTCCATCATAGATTACACTTTTATAGATCTTCATTAGAATCCATACACACAACAAGGCAGTGGTCTCACATTTTCATCTTTTGGTTTATCCATTTTATTTTTTACATCTATTAACTGAACATATTCTAATATAATTAAAATTAAAAACATCATAAATTAATTATGTAACCACATAAGTCAAATATAATTCTATCAAGAAATTAATATCAAATAGATAATACAATCACATAACTCATACATTTCAATGTCATTAATCTTATTCTTCATTCAACTCTTTGTCTGTATCATCTGATCCAGATTCAACATTGTAAGGATTGGTCATATCATCATCATCGTCATTGATATCAGTTTCAATAATGTCATCATCCACATGGATATCATCTTCATGAATATTAACTCCTATATCATCATGATCTAATTCCTCCTCTTCAACATCTTCGTCGGGCACATCATCAGCTAATTGTTGATCTTGATCATCATCTACATCATCTTCTATTTCTTCAATATCTTATTCTTCCACCACATTATACTTTATCGGCCTTCCTCTTGGATCATGTCTAACAAAATGACCAACCTGCTTTACCAGGAACCTCTGATTAAAATACCTACTCACATTGGCTTGGAAGAACATAGGGCTCATTTCCAGCTTGCTCAAAATACCTTGTATTAACCATGGTAAATCCATTATCATGTTCAATAACAATTCTTTCGGGATCATTTTCATTCAATCGTAGCCTGTACCATAGGACGACAAACAAAACTAATTTGAAGGACTTAAAGTCACACTCAAGTATAACATCCAAAATCCAATAGTATTAATTTTCTAAAACTTCTGGATGTATGTCGCTTTTAGACGAAACATTAGTCACTTGGAAGACTACAGTTATCCCAGAATCACAAGTTTTCTTCGTGTCATCCAACTTTTTGATTCAAAATTTATGACCATTGAACCACATAGCCTTGTGGTGTTTCACCTGCAATATGTCAAACATGTAAAACTTATTGCAATATTGTCAGTTGATAAAAATATTTATTCTTGGCCGAATGTATGCAAAGAAAAAAAATCTCAACATATATATACATCAATATAATTGAAAATAATTAAATAATATGGGTGATTAATATATTTATACATACCTGTATATCTCTTAAACCATATGCTAAATCAATTTCCCTTGGTGTAACATTGGAATCTCCATTACGATGAGCTTCTTTAACCAATGAAGCCACACCTTCCCATGTTAATGCGCGACCAGATTGTTGACATCGTTCAATCCATCCCGTCATCCAATCAAGATTGTTTGTGATGTACAAATGTAGTGCATCCCACTCTCAACCAACTGTATCAAAAAAAATTGAAATTCACAAACGACGTATAATTAGTTAATTACCACGGTATACGACCTTAATTTATAATTGATGAATATTGAAGATTAATAATTAAATAAGTACAATATACATAAAAAAACAAATGAAAATGTATTCTAATTAATCTCCATGACCATCTTATAATTACCTGTCACTTTCCTCAATCTACCTTTCCCCATCAGGTACTCCCCTTCGAATTTGTTAATGGAGTTGGGATCCCAAATGTGATCTACTTGGATCTTTGCTACAAACTTAGGAAGATATTCAGTAATGTACACCATAGTCTGGTATACCATGTATCCCTCCACCATAGAACCCTCAGGATGTGCTCTTTTTCTAACCAAAGCCTTCAAAAATTTCAAGTGCCTCTCAACCATCCACATTGACCTTGTGTGTACAGGTCCACACAATTCAATCTCCTCAACTTGGTGTATGAGGTAGTGTTATTGTGCATTGAAAAATGTTGAAGGTAGACATTTTTGCATTTCACATATTAGACGAGAAATTTTTCTCTTCCAATAATTTATATCTTCTTTATGGATTTCTTTAGATGACAGCCATCTACAAGTGATTCAAAGCAAAAATATATTAACAAGATTTAACAAAAATATACAACGAATTGAAAAAATATCACTACTTACCTCATGTATTTTCCAAGATCATATATAACTTGCTTGACATTGTTGTCGAAGTTGTCTAGGAGAGATAGAGGTAGAACATACTGTAACAATTATAAAATGATCTTTTCATTAATATTTTTCCAAAAATAGTAAACATAATACACTGAAAATTACATGCAGTATACAAATATATATATATAATATACCAGAATAATTACCTTCATGAAGGTATGCCAATCATGCTTTTTCATCCCTGACCCAAATTCACCTTTCTTTTTTATGATATTGTTTATGTTTGCAACAAATCTTATGGGAAATCAAAATTTTCGTATGACTTATTTTATAGCATTCCTTTGCTACTCCATTAATAACCAAGGCACTTATATTAATTTGGTCTCCATCGCTATTTAATTGAATGGTATTTTTCATTGCATGACTAGCTTCCTGAATGTCACTACAAATTTTGACAATTTTTTCTTTGTCATGCCTTCCATCCAATAATTTCCATAACGTTTATGTCATATTCATTCCGATATGCATTGTATCAAAAAAGTGCACAATTTGTAGCTGCTCATAGTAGGGCAACCTACTAAATTGTCTGGGATAACTTTTCAGTCCATGTGGAAGCCGACCATTGATGCCTTGACAACCTTCATGAAGTATATAAGTTAAACAAATTAACAATGACAATCATTGTCAATTACAGCATGAGTAAACACAACACAATATAAAACTATAAATTCAAAACATATCATAAATGATAGATAAACAATTTGATCCGATGTATAAACTTGACGATTAATTCTATTATATTCCAACTTCCATAGGCGAGGTGTCATTCTTCGTGGTTTTGATGTAGTCTCTTCTTTCCCATTGAAAAGATGTTTTTCAGTAGTTCGATACTTATGATTTATGTAGAGGAAGTGCCTATACTCATCAAACACCTGCTTTCCTAAACTTTTTGAACGACGAGATTTCATCTTTGGACCACAAATTGGACATGCAAATTTTCCCTTTGTTTGAAGACCTATGAATCATATATAATTGGATTAAATATGTCAATTTTTATAATTATATATAATGAATAGATTATTTTAAAAACATGCATGATGTCTACTTCATAAAATTAAATATCGTTAAAGTCATGCAGTCAAACGTTATAAAATACTAGAAAAATGTGTTAGCCCTGGAGCATCATGAATTGTCCATACAAGCATTCCATGGAATTCAAATTGTCTTTGTCCTATTGGTCTAGATACATCATACATAGTCACGCCATTCCATAACTTTAGTAACTCGTCGATAAGAGGCTCAATATATACATTCATATCTTTAACTTGGTACTTACCTAGTTGAATGAACATAAACATTATATAATTATTATAACCATTTTGCTGCAATATATATAAATTCATGTACATGACTATTAAATGAAAAAACATATAAGTCATTATGCAAAAAATAAGTCAAATGAAATGCTACTACGTTAAAGAAAATTGATGTAAACAAATACCTGGAACAATCATTGCCAACATTATGTGCTCCCTCTTTATTGACATCCATGGAAGAATGTTATTGTTGGTAACAAAAATAGGCCACACCGAGTAAATAGATCTCAGCTCTCCAAATGGATTGACACCATCCGCTGCCAATGAAAGCTTGAGATTACAAGGTTCTTCTTTAAAGTGTAGCCATTTTTCCTCCATGTCCCTAAATGTAAAACCATCTGCAGGCATTCAAAGGATCTCATCTCCACTTCTATTTCGTGCATGGTAATCCATAAATTGCACTAAGCTTTCGTACCTAAATAATTGTTGCATACGTGGAATAATGGGAATATAACGAAGAACCTTGTGAGGCACCTTTTTTGTTAGTTGATTTGTTTGATATCTACTGATATGACATTATGGGCATTCTGTTGTAAATTCATATTGTTTATGATATATAATATGATCATTGGGACATGTATCTATTGCTTGATACTCCATTCCAATATCTTTCATAATGCCAGATAAATCTCGGTATGAGCGAAGTAAAATATTTGATGGTGGTAAAAAAAATTGACTAATCAATCTACAACAAAAAATAATTTCTTAATATAAAGAATATTAATGGTACATACTTCATCTTTTATTTACTAGCGATGAACTAACAACAATTAAAATAGATGAAAAAGATGACATATATGACATACCTTAACATCCGTGAGATTTCTATGTTGGGTAAACCATTCATAACCTTCAAGTTCACCAGCAACAATACAATAGAGAGAAGAGTTGTTTGGGAGCCTTCATAAAGGGGCTCGTATGCCTTCTCAAGTATAGGTAAATCATGAACATCATCAAAGTCATCTCGATCAACATGATCAGATGTGCCACTACATGTGTCATGGATCAATGTATTTGTACCATCATCTTCAATTGTGTTTTCTAGCACATGATCATCTTCTTCCATAGGATCATTAACTTCATCTTCAATATTCACAGCTTCATGTTCCTCCACTTGCAAAACCACATTCTTTGGGTCGTGATAATCCATATCATGTGCCCTAGGGTGCCCCACCTTTATAATAATGACAAACACAAATAAACCATGATCATGATCAAGTGATTTTATATATATATATATATATCAAATGTTAAAACAATATAAAAATTTACAAATTCAATCAATATAAACACATATAATAAAAAACTTACCTATGGATTTTAACCATGCCCCCTTCAACGTGACCATGTTGCCTACAATTTTTCTCGGTCGTTGTGATTAAAAGAATTCTCGTCTTTAAGCCCTTGTAATTATTGTAAGGACAATAACATTTCCCATCACCCTTTCTTTTGAATCTAGCCCACAATCTATCAAGTGACTCTTCATTTTGTTCTGGACTAATATTATCTGACATGATTTTTCCTTACCAAGCTTGAATATTTAGATCTTCAAAAAATATCAAACTCACACTCCAATAATTTTTAATCATACACAAGTAACAAAATATAATAATTATGATATTTTACACCCAAAAAATATGGCATGCAACCACCCCTGCAAAAGAGAAGATAGTCTGAAGTTAATGACCCCAAAAAACACTTTCAAATGCTAATTCCATAAATTATTAAATTCTGATTTTACTATGATTTCCAATTGTTAGACTCCTAAAATCAGAATATTGAACTTGCACAACAAAATCTGGAAATGAAATTCTCAAAATGCAGCTAATAGGCCTCAACAATTAAGGCCTACTCAAGACTTTGTGAAGTCACTGCAAGGTTTCCAGGCCTTACCTGATGATTTCAACAGGAGGATTAAAGAGTTGGTAAAGAGTTTTGATGACTGGAGTGACACATCTTTACAAGATATTGTAGATGCCCAAGGAAATGTTAGATCACTACAGCAATGGCAAAACATGGTAGATGAACTCATCAATGCACAAATCAAATTAATTGATTTGTGATGACTCAGATTATGACATGATGATGAGTAGTATGGATAAAATCATTAACACTAGCACATTTTTGGAATCTTTTGAAAGGGAGGCGAATCAAGTAGTAGTAAAGTATACACCTTACAGTGCTAAGGTAAATGATGTGGTAAATTTCAATTGGCCAACGGATGAGGAATATCAAGGATGGGTAGAAAAGTACTTAACTAAACAAGAATAGGACAAAGTCTACAACCAGCAGTTAACAACTCAGCGGTTATGGTTATAACAAATTTTGGCTATGTCTTGGTGGCAGTTTTGGTGCAAGTTTTAGAAGTTTGGCAAATGCAATAGTTATTCTCCAGTGGACGGGATGAACAAGAAGATTCTCCAGAGACTCAGTTGTTGTAACCAATTTTTGAAATGTCATAAGGCGGTCCAAGTGACTAGTAACAGGTATATTTATGGTCTAATGCTTGTTGCTCCTTCATTTTCCCTATAAGAAGGATTTCATGACCAAAAATATGGGTTAGCAAGTTAGATATCTTTAGGTCAATTCTAAGTGAAGTTGCAGAGCGAATTTGTAAAGAGCCTGATATTATAGTGAAGATACTATTCTTACGTTTGGTGTCATTCTATTGTAGGTTTTAGTTTCATGGGTACTTAACTTTTAAGACAGTACTAGCATCTGAATGAAAATTACTCATTTCAAGTTCATGTATCTCCATTGTATGAATATATTATTATCTTGAATAAAATGATCAAGGATTATTCTGTTCATCTCACTGTTATGGTGTGTAATTCTCATTTTGGCTTTAATTCAAGGAATTAATTAAAATGCTTGAGTGAGGTTATAGGTGACTATGTTCATATAAGGATTTGATAAGTAGTATTGGGTTAGAATATAGATTGATGGTATTGTAAGACAGTATTATCTCAGATTTTATATGCTATGTGTCTAGAAAATAAACTTGGTTACAATAAAAAACAACCAACACCTTTGATATTATCTAGCTATGGCTCCCAAATCTATTGAAAATTGATCATTAGGGTTAAAATTGAAACCTTGCAAATATAATCTTTGTCCAAATCCATCAAGAATTTTCCATCAATTATAAACAATTTCCTTATAAAGAATTTGTGAAGTTAGGTCTAAAATTTGGAAATGAAATTCTAAAAATGCATGAGACTAAAAATGAAATCTAATGAGATGTTGCTTTAAAATATGATTTTCAAACCTGAAAGTACAAATCTGACTTCACAAATGAATTTTGAAAAAGATAATGACTACCCTCAACCTGGCGATATCTTCTTGAGTTTCTTCTGATTTTCCCCAAGAAAACCGTCGAGCAAAGCACTGTCGCAATAAATAGTCGAGCTCATTTTTATTTATGCTCGCCACAATTTAACTTTGTAGGTTCGTTGAAATTTCGGTGAAAGATCTTCGTCGAAACGTAGATGAATAAAACAGTTCGTTGAAATTTCAACGAACGTCGGGGATAAATTTTTAAAAAAATGAAAACTTGCACAAGTGCCCGACGATACATCTGATTATATAGCTTTCGTCGGATTTTGAAATCAAATGAGTTAGTGATTAAGAATTTAAATGATAGGTATATATTTGGATATATATATATATATTGTGATTCATAAATACATCAAAGATGATTGACAAATACAATGTATACATGATAATATACACACACACACACACATACATATATATATATATATATATATATATATATAGATTTTTTTTATTATGCAATAATGATGCTTGTAGCAATTATTGTGTCTCAATGAGATTTTATGACTTTACCTTGAAGAATAGACTTCGGACCAAAATTCCCTTTTGCTAGCACTCAACAAGGATAGGGAGTTTGTGGAGGGAAAGCCTGGTAATTAGATCCTTTGAAGGACAGTCCCAAGACGGGTGGAACACCTTGAGGGAGTCCAATTTGAGATTGTTCATGCGCCCTTTGCATAGTAATTCTACCATCCAAAGAGGTTAGGAAAGAGGAAATAAGGCAACAATCTATTTCGATCAAGAGTAATAAGTCATATCAGATTATGTTAGTTATGCACTAATTGATAATAATGCATTTCATTTATCTTATTCCATCAATACAATCTTTAAAATTAAAATTTTAATCTACGCATTTCATGTCTCTAATATGGGGACATTACACTAGTTATACTGATGGAGGAAGGCAACAAGAACATTAGAAAGCTAAAAATCCAAGTAAGCCTCCTTTACATAATTCAAGAAATACTAAAAAAGTGGGTACTTTAGGTAGAACTGTTTCTAACAAAAATTTATCAATACACAATAGACGATTCAATTGATAATAGGGTTAAAGCTAATTGAAGAACTTTTAGACGTGACTATACTACATATGGAAAATAAATAAATCTTAGTGCATAAAATATAAATGTGGGTTCACCTCAAATTACACCTCAAAGAAACTCTATGATTCAACCTATGAGAAATCAAAGGGAAGGTAGACATGATACTCCTCAAAATTTAGATCATGAAGTAGAAACCTGATGGGCTTAATTTATGGTTAGATTTCCTTAATTATTTTATGCATTTTATCATTTCAATCTGCCAAAGTCCATAGACATTGTACTAATAATTATACATCTTTTATACCTTTTATGCTCTTTAAACCAAACTTTAGTATGTGGTAATGCAAATATGATATGATGACATTTGTATGAGTGAATGTGTGAATGTTCATGAAATTCAATATGATTATATGCTTAACTTATGATTGTTAATGATGTGTATGCCTTAGGATGAAACTAACCTCTTGCAACTAAGAATAACTGTAACCCACAACAACTAGATTTCCAACATGTAGCATAAGGACCGTAGGCAGTTGTAAGGGAGAGGTCAGAATAGTTAAAGCATGATAGTTCTAGAGAAGAATGAAGGCAACCATTAAATGGCCAACCGTGAGTCACCACAAGCACACTAAATAAGATGATGGGAAGGAATCTATTTTGGTCAGGTTAACCCATGACATGGCATTCCTCATGAAGCACATATTTTTCATCGTGGTTAAACAATTAAGGGTAGAGTTTCAGTTTGAAATAATGGTTTTGTGTTGCAAAGACTAAGTCCTCTCCCTATTCTTGAGGGAGAGTGGGCAAATACATTATGGTTTTGTTTTTAGTTTTAAGATGAATAAGACTCCTCACAGACCTTATATACTGAGATCTGTTGTGAGAAGAAAATCTAGTTACTGTTTGTTTAGTTATTTGTTTTAGTTTGGATGCTAGTTCCAATTTATTATTGATCATCATCAATTTTTTGTTATCAATTGAATGACAAACATGTATTGTTGAATGAAAAATCTTTAGTAGATTCTTGTCATAGTTTAGAGTTTTTATGCAATAAAAGAGTTAATTCTATATCATGATTTGTTGATCAAGTTTTAAATGTTGATAGATGTTGTGGAAGAAGCAACTCAAGCAAGGGCCACTTGAGGTATTGTTTTTTTTTTATTGGTAATATAGTAATTTTTATTAAATATAAAGAAGTAAGGATTTACATAGAAAAAAACCAGCCAAAACACAGCCAGGCTGAAGACCACCAAGCATTTCCCAGTCCCAAACACCCAAAACATTACACAGGCCCAAAATAGACCACCAATGGGACACACCCAAGACAAATCCCATCCCAGCGAACCCGCCACATAGCGCACAAAAAAACCTCCACCACACCCAGCCACCTGGCTACTAGACTACCAATCGAACTAGTTCAACATAGAGACCCAAAAAATGAAGGGCCAGCACCAGCCACCCATGAACCCAACACCCCACAAAAAACCAGATGAAACTCCCCACCATCCAACAACACACATCTCGCCACTCACACATGGAGAAAAACCTCCCCGCCACCCCACATCATCAGTCCAAATGCCCAGGCGGGACCCAACGGGTACCACCCCTACTCACTGAACGCTTCCTCCTCATAACCAAAGTAGGGACTCCAGCCACCGCCTGGTCCAATTCGAACTCATGTCTTCTCAAGAAAAATTTCCAAGTTCTCCCAGGCAACAAGCATCTCCATCCTATAGGCATCCTTGTTTAGCCTCCTACACCACCTCACAAATGGAACCACACCAAGCTCTTCAGCATCCTCCATATCCTCAAAGCCTTTAGATATGTCATACCCCACTCTCAGGGTTGCCCACTCCAGAAAGGAGTCCATGCCCAAAAGAAGCTCCATGTCAAAAAGAGATACCATTACCCAACTAATAACCTTAACATCTTCACCTAATTCCAGCCCCCACGACAATAACATTGAAGCAATGTCCACATTTATTCTTCCCCTATGCATTGCTTCCATGAACAGTCTACCCAACACATCCAACACCGCTTCCACAACATCACCAAACAGTCGCTTCAAAACAAATTTGAGGCGAAACTTAGAAACCGGACCAAAAAATGCCTTTTGTTGCAATTTAGTTTTAAAGGAATACATTGCCTCCATCTCTAGCTGCATCAACCCCCAAGCACCAACTACGCAGAAAATAAAGAAAAAACAAGCCAAACCTCCATAAATAGACCATCTATACGTGCCAAGTACCATCAGCCAACCTCGCCCATCAGTGAACATTAATGAAAATATATCACCGCCGTCAGCAAACAAAACGCCCACACAAGAAGCATAACCAAAAAGACATTCCCACGAACCCGAGGACAACCACTTCATCCTTGAAAACTAGACGTCTGAAATCATACCAAATTGCTGACAAAAAGCATGGAAGCCTGCACCCAACCGATATGTCCATGATTCACAAGGAATCATGAACTGAAACAACACCCCTCTGCATTAACCAACACTGAAAGATGACAACACCACCCTTCATCATCATTAACACACACTCTCCACCTCAGCTAAAAACCATCTAACTCCACACATCGAAGGTCTTCGAAATGTGAGTCCCCTTCACCAATAAAAGAGATAGCCCAATTGGAAAGGCTGCCAGCTTCACAATTCCCCATTCACCGGATATGACTTAACTTAAATTCTTAAAACCCTTCTAACTCCTTTACAATGGCCCTAATAAGGCCCTGCAGATGCCATGCCTTTGTGCCCTCATTTGAAATGGCATGGATGATTACCATTGAGTCACCTTCAAGATGAAAATTATGAACACCCATAGATCATGCTAACCCCACTCCAATCAAAGCAGCCTGAGCTTCAACAACTTTATTAGTCCCACAGGCTAGCCTCTTAGCCCCGAATGCCACTACACTGCCCTGCCAATCTCTAATTAAGGCTCCCGCCCCTGAGGGCCCAGGATTTCCTTTAGATGCCCCATCAAAATTCACTTTATGCCAACCCACACTCAGACATTCCCAATGAACATCCCTACAAGCAGGTTTCTCCCTCAAACTACCACCACTTTGGCCAGCTCTAATCATAATTCCTAGCCATTCCTTATGCAGAACTTGATCACTCATGGTAAATGGGATTCTCACCCCCAAAGCCTTTGAAACTGCATTTCCAACAACCTCCTCAATAGTTGTATCAATTCTACTTAGTAACCTCTTAAGAACCTCCTTTTTTCCAAGAAAAATTCTTCTATTTCTCTCCTTCTGAATCTCCCACAACATAATAGAAGGGCTACAAAGCCAAATACTTGACATGACCGACTTCTTTTGGACAGAGGACCAACTCTTGAAAATACCTTTTAGAGTCCATTGAAGTGGCCATGCCAGCCAAGTTTCTTTCGCAAGTAATCCCAACAATCAGAATCCACCTCACAATGACAAAGTAAATGGTCCACCGATTCTTCAGCTTTTTCACACATCACACACCGAGTAGGTCCTTCAAAACCAAGCCTTTTCCTTCTCTCCCCTGACATAATTCTACCTTTGATAGCAAGCCAAGCAAAGGTACCTACTTTTTGTAAGCAAACCTTTCTCCAACAAAGATTCTTGGCCCAAAATATTTCGCCCTCATTATGATCCAAGAGTTGATACCCAACTTTAACCGAATAACTGTCATTAGAAGACCCATACCACACCACTTTGTCTTCATCTTTTGTCAATAAAATTTTCCTATTGTGGAATATGTCCTTCAATATTGACCTTTGATCAACAGATAGCCCTTCATCATCCAAATTCTTCCACACCCATTCCCTTCCAAAAATGCCCATCTTTGGCTCTACATAATCTCGCACCTTGGCATCCCAATTTTGAATCATGGTGGCTCTAATATCTTGCAGGTCCACATTGTCCTTCAAAGCAGGTTGCCCATCCTAGGAATCATCCCAGAAATTAGCCTTCATTCCATTCCCAAGTTGCCAAGAAATATGATTTGAAATGACCGGCCTACAGGAAATTATGAAGTTCCAAATAGTCGAACCCTTTGGTGGGTTCCGAATGGTGAAGATTCTATGATTCTCAGCAGAATCCAAATATTTGGCTTTAAGGATTTTAACCCAAAGAAGATTCGGCCTTGCATACAATTTCCACACCAATTTGGCTCCAAGAGCTTCATTCATCACTTGCCACTACCTCAAACCAGCACCACCTTTGTCTTTTGATTGGCAGATCTTATCCCATGTTAGGAGAGGAATTTTGTCTTGTTCATTCACCCCATTCTAGAAAAATTTCCTCATACACTAGCCAACAACATTGACCACTTTCTTGAGGATTTTCAGGCACATCATGGAGTACACCAAGATTGCTTAAACAACAGATTTTAGCATTAGAAGTCTTCTTGTTGCAGTAAGCCACTTGCTCTTCCACCCATCCAACCTTTTCAAACAAGTATCCACTAAATCTCTCCATATGTGTCGTTTGCTAGCCACCCCAAACAAGGGTATTCCAAGAAACTTGTTGGGGAGAGATCCTAGCTTCATTCCAAGAATCCTACAAACCTCCAATTGCTTATGGATTGGGGTGTTAAAAAAATAAAATTTCAGATTTACACCAACTGATATGCTGACTAGACACTTTGCCATAGATATCAAGAGTATCCTTCATCACTCTAGCTTCATGGAAGGAAGCTTCACCCATCAAAAAAGTGTCATCAACAAATTGCAAGTGCAACAGGGGATCAAGACCCTTAGCGATTTTGATCACTTTCCAAAGCCCCGAGCTACAATTCTTCGAAATTAGCCTACCTAACACTTCAACCAAAATAATAAAAAGAAAGGGAGATAGAGGGTCCCCTTATCTTATGCCTTTACTTGAGTCAAAAAAACCTTGGGGGCTACCATTTAAAAGAACAGAAAATTGAGGCTAACAAATGCAACTCTTGATCCAGGCCATCCAGCTTAGAGCAAAACCAAACTTTTCTAGGACCTTCAGCAAGAAGTCACGGTTAACCTCATCATAAGAAATTTTTATGTCTAACTTGACCATCATTCTTTCAAACTTCGCCAACCGAATCGAGTGAATAGCTTCATGGGCAACAATAATACCTTCAAAAAAAGATCTGTTAGGGGAAAAGCCACTCTGCTCCACAGAAATGACCGACTCCAAGACCTTTTTAAGTCTATTTGCAGCAACTTTTGAAATGATTTTATAAATCGTGTTACACAACAAAATCGGCCTAAAATCTTCAAAGGACTCAGTCACCTATTTTTTAGGAATTAATGTTATGAAGGTGTTATTGAAATCTTTGAGCACAAAACCATCCCAACGCGATTCCTCAACCACCTCCCTAATTTCATAAGCAAAAATGTCCCACAATTTTTGAAAAAAAAAAAAATCGAAAACCCATTGGGCCTTGGGGCCTTATCACCCCCCAGTCCAAAAATCGCCTTCTTTACTTCACTGATAGAGACTTCCCCCATCAACATATCATGTTGAGCCTCTGACACACAACTTGGAATGTTCATGTAACCCAACTTGGTCAGCAAAAAAGGCCTCCATAAAGTACTGAACCGCAGCCTTGTTCACCTCCCCCAAGTTATTTTTCACGTTACCAGTAGCATCCTTTATAGAAAAAATCTAATTGCTAGACCTTCACACCTTTGTTGAATTATGAAAAAACTTTGTGTTTCGATCCCCATCTTTAAGCCAAGTCTCCCTAGATTTTTGCTGCCAAAAAACCTCTTCCCTAGCTAAGGCTTCAACATATTCTTCATCTAAGCTTTTCTCCAACACAAATTCCTCTTCATTCATCCCTGACTCAATAACTTTGGAGTGCAACGATTTTAGTTTCTCCTCCAACTTGAAATTTTCAGCAAAAATGTTTCTAAAAGTCTCCTTGTTCCACCTTTTTAGTTGTTCCTTTAGGAATTGTAGTTTTTAAAAAAATATGAAAGCCTTGTTTCCCATTCGGTCGGGAGCCATCTTCCACCAATTCGCCACCAAATCCTTAAAACCAACATCATGAAACCACATTGCTTCAAACTTAAAAGGGCAACGATCCAGAGTAGTCTCTTCTTGGATTCACAAGAAAATTGGATAATGATCTGAGCCTGAGACCAGAGCAATATCCACCTCATAAGTCCAATTTTGAGAAGCCCAATTACCAGCCAGAAAGAAGTGATCCAATTTCTAAACAATATTAAGAAAGCCACTCCTTCGATTGGTCCAAGTGAATTCCCCACTTCTGAATGAAAGTTCAAACAGACCATTCCCAATGACAAAATCACTAAAATTTTGTTGTTTCAAGCTTGCCCAACACACCCCTCCCCTTTTATTGTTGGGCCTTAGTACCACATTAAAATCACCACCCAATACAAACATCCTATCCTCGCTATTACCCAAGATTATTGAAAGGTCACGCCAGAGAGTAACTTTCAGATTATTTTTAATTGGGCCATACACATTTAAGACATAAAAGGTATACCCGAGCTGTTTGGAGTGAACATTCAACCATTGCCAATATCTATCTTGTTGAATGAGTTGAACCTCAATAAAATATTAATTCCATAATACCCCAATTCCCCCTGAAGCCCCTATTGCTCCAGAAAGAATACATTTCCATTTGCTAAAACGACTCTTAAACCAATCAAAATCTTCTTCCTTGATTTTAGTTTCCTGAAAAAGCACCAAATCCGGTCTCATTTGATTGATGCATTTTTTGATCAAATGAATCTTGTTAGAGGCATTGCAGCCTCTGAAATTCCATGAAAGGATTTTCATGGCTGTTGGGAAAAGCATAGCCTTTTCTCGATCTCAATTTTCTCTGTCCAGCAGCATTGCCAGCCAGCTCCAATCTCATGTGATTGGTTTTAGGTCCAAGTCACTTTTTTTCCCCAATTTTCACCCTTCAGTTGGAAGCATCAGTCTGTTCGATGGTCCTCTTTTCCACAATCCCCAGACACCCATTCAGTCCTAGCATGTCCTCTATTTCCTCCTCATCATCTAAGATTAAATCTAATTCTGAGTCTTCCAAATTACCCCCACTGTCCCTAACATCATCAAACTGGCTTTCAAGGTTTCGAATGGGTGAAATTTGAATATCTTTAAAACATTCCTCTTCTCCCACTGGAATTTCCTTCTACGCACTTTTCGTGACTTGGCCCTCACATCCCATACACGATGGATCCCCATTGCTCACAAGGTCATCCGGTTTCTTGCCATGGTTACAGATACCACCATAATTACTGTCATTTAATGGGAGGGTGGACAAGGGAACCATATTATTCTCCACATTAAACCCTTCAACCTGCGAACTGGGGTTCAAGATTGGAGTTGATACTGAAGAGATTTGAACACCTTCCACAATTATCCCAACATAATTGATTTCATTCAACCCCAAGTCTGAATTCTCTGTCACTAAGAATTCATTATCTAGTGACCCTGACACCTTTGCATCCCGAGCCTTATCCAATTTAAATCCTAACTCCTTTTCCACAACATCTATTCAGACCTCCTCCACAATTGTCGCACCCCCTGTTTTCTTCACCGAGAAGCGATTTAGTTGTTCATCCAAACAACCCCAAATCAATTGATTCCATTGGGATTCTTCATCTACTAGTTTAGAGAGTCTAACCACCTCCTTACCCAAGAGATTTTAGATTGCATATTTCCCCTTATCCAAGAGCGAAATTGGCCCCTCACTGAAATTGTTCCCTGGTTGCCTAGTGCAAACACCTGGAGTCTCGTCCACCTCCACTGACCGACGCCATTCTCTTGCACCTGTTTTCAATTCCAGGGTCTCTGGTAAAGAGTGACTAGCATGCCTCGTGATACAGATCCTTGGATACATGCTAAAATCTGACTTGTCCACCATTTCCTCAACCTTCACAAACATGTCGATCTTATTACCTATTTTTTTCAAAGTGTCTTGACCCCAATATTCCTGTGGTAAGTTCTTTAGCTTCACCCAAATAGGCACATCATTTGTAATGGTGGTATTAGGGTCAAAATTCGAGGTCCAATCTAGAATAGAGAAACCCCATCCGTCTAAAATGAAGGGACCACTGTTCATTATCCACTCCTTCTCCCTCACAGTTTGACAGGTTACCAAGTAAAACCCGTTCTCTAGCATTTTGAGACTGCATGTTTTCCCCCACTGGGTGTCACACCAAGCCTTAATTTTTGAAAAATATGGCCATTTCCCCATTTCATAAAAAAGGTGTGTGCTTTCAAAAAACTAACATAGTCGTTCCACTCTCTATCACCAACTAATAACGACATCACCGAGGAATGTTTAGGGTTTACCTTGCTTGAGCTCACCAGGCCTGCTTGGTTTTTGGGTCACCAGAACTTAGCTTGTATCTAGGGAATGTTCACCTTCCCAAGTAAAGTCGTTGATCTGAATCTTTCCATGTTTTGAAGACCATTCCAACCATTTCCCTACCCCTTCTCTAAGTGTCCATAATTTTTATTAAGGATGCCCGGAGCCTTCCATGCCCCAGAGGGACCTCTCTTTCTGTGATGCAGCCCATTTCTACCCCTGCGATTGTTGAAGGGCCATCGGTAATGCGCCTCTCTACCATACTGAAGACCCTGGTGTCGTCTGAAACCCCGAGGGTTCCATGGGTCCCATCGTTGCTCCTTCCGCTACTCCATTATAATTTTACAATATTTTTGATGAGTCTAAGTGCCACTTGAGGTATTGTTATCCACTCTTTATTTTTTGTTATTAGATTAGTTCATGCATTGTTCAATTAAATTAGTTTTTGGTTTCATGCATGAGGAATTCATGAATATGATTATGTATTTGAATTAGAATTTGTATCTTAATTTTTTTTTCATGCTCCTTGAGTGATTAGTTGTAGTTCAGTCTTAGAAGTTAAGAGGAATAGTCTTAAGTGATAAGTACTTGTAGCACAAGTAACAACTTATGTTTATTTCCCTATTTTGCTAGTTAACATTTCATTTCATTTTCCAGCTTTTACCATTTTTTATACATGTGTAAAACACCTATACTCATTGATATAGGTCATGTTAGAATCCATAAATGCACATATAGTGACAACACTATCAAAAATCTTAGGAATTCCTAGTTGATAATTAAATGAAGCCTCTCATAGAAGATGAACTATTCGGTTAGGAAGCCATCCTCTGAATTGTGTGTCTACCTGTAGCATAAATTTAATCAAACAATAGAGAGACCTTATGTTTTTGGCACCATTTCCAAGGACAATGCCAAGTTTAAGATTCTCCTATGTATTTCTAATTCTTTTTAAGATTTTCCAGTTTAGCAATTCTATTTTCAACATTAGGGGAAATAGGTTTTAGCCATCAACACAACACGAGTTACTAACAATGTGCAGGAACCTCTGAACCAAATAGTTACAAACATTGCATACAAAATCAAAGAGATTCTCTAGGAAGATTTATCCCTTTAATACAAGAAGCATTAAAGGATATTGGTGAACACAATGAATAAAGCGAGGGTATTCATGAAGAAGAATCATCCCTGAAACCAATACCTTCACCAAAAATAGAGAATACTTCCCACAAACACATCAACATCATGGCTAATGTAATAGTAGAAGACCCACCAGAGCATGTAACGTTTGAGTTCCCCATAAGCAACTAGGAGAGAGTTGTTTCCTTGAAGAATATATCTCATTCAACACTACCTATCTTTTATGGGTTGGTTATAGAGGACCCGTACACCTTTCTTATTGAGTTTGATATACTATGGTGAAGTTATGAATATAAAAAATATGCTCATAGACAAATTATTTCTAGCAACACTGAATGATGATGCTCGTAGATTGTTCATGGGCATGGGAAGAGATGTTGTTCCCAATTGGAACAAAATGAAGACAAAGTTTCTGGAGAAGTACCTGAATTACTACAAAGGCATAGATACAAAGAGGGATGACATCTTCAATATGTCACAAAAGGAATATGAATCTTTAAAGGACTATATTCAGATGTTTTAGTTCTACCTCAAGAAATCCATCAAAATAGACTCTTTGATCAATCCTTGAAACTAGTATTCTTAAGGGGAGTTAATGAAGATTGATGGATGCATAAAACCTCATTGGTGTAGGAGACATTTCACATTTACTGTTTGATGAGATTTGTAGAGTATTTAAGAACAATTCAAGGTCTTTTACCAAGAAGGCTAGAGGAGACATGACATCCTCTATTAACAAATCAACCATTGGAGTCTCAATAGTGTAGCTAAGCAATCTTCTATCAAACATGAAGGAAGATATCATAAGCCACTTGGATACATGATTATATACCCTTCATACCAAGAAAAAGAAAGAGGAAGCAAAAGAAACCTTCACAAAATACTGCCCACATTGTAGATAAAAGAAGATCAATTGCAAGTGCAATAAGGGCCAAGATTGATTTCTGAAGATAAGTAAGAGAAATCATAATTTCATACATTGGAAGATGAAGATGGTCAAGTGTTTTGCATAGCTCAATGCAAACCATGGCATCCAAGACAAGGTATGATCCAAGATCTCTTGAATTATAACATGTAATTTCTAGTAAATAATGCAAATGTCCCTAATTGGAACCCTCAATCTTGGACCAATGTGCAAAACTCATAGTGGCCAATGCCTCAATCCAATTGGAACCGAAAACAACAAAACATGTGGCCACCACAAAATTTATAAGGGCCTAATTATAATTATCAATGGCCACCCCAAAAAAATCAATGAGAACCTTAATGGTAAAGAGATTAGTAGTGGTAAAAACAAAATCTCAACTATCAGCAACCACAACAACCCCTACAGCCACAACAACCCTTGCACTCACAACAGAAAACCATAATACCAAACCATTCAACATACCAAATCCACAAAGATAACCTCAATTGCCAGCACAACCTTTACCTAACCCAAATAATAAGTCTATACAAATGACTTATGCTAATGACACCATACAATACCCCACCTATGGGGTTGAGGTGAGCGATGTACACCTTAGATCAACAAAGATGTTAGTTGGGAATTCATCTCCTCATATCATTGAATTAACTGATGAGGAAATCTCAACAAATCCCATGAACAAACAACCTAAGGAACCTAGGTAAAATTAGGTCAACCCACCAACCATGAGTCCAGAGCCTCCATTCCTTAAAATATTAATAGTCCAAAAACATCATTCATAGGCTGAAACTGATCTATTGGGACAAATCAAGGATTTTTGCATCAAAATACCCCTCATTCAGGCCATTAAGGAAGTACCCATGTATACCAAAATAATGAGAGAGTTGTACCTCAAAAATCCAAGCATGAAACTTAAGTACCTTCAAATTGTACATCTTAGGACAACTTACAGATATTATGTTGGGAAACATAACTATCCTCAAGTATGCAAACCCTTGGAGCCCTATAATACATGTCAAAATCAATGGCTCTCATTATGAATATCTTAATTGACCTTGAAGGAAACCATCAGTGTAATGACCAAAGAAACTATGAAACTATTATAGTTAATGAAGCTTACCTAAACCTATTGTGCTACATTTATCAAATAGGTCTACAGTCAAACCCGAGGGAATCATAAAAGACTTATTAATAAAATTAGACTCATGGGAGTACCCTACAAACTTTATGGTGTTGTAGCCTAAATATAACCTTGTAGGATGTCCCCCCATCTTAGGCAGACCTTGGTTAGTAGTTACAAATTCCTTTATAGGTTGCAATTCTGGCAACGTGATCATTTCCAATGGAAATGTGACTAAGAAAATAGTCCTCTATCCACTTGCCCAACCACATGTAGATTTGGAGAAAACTGTATGTCTTGTCCTGGATGAGGAAAACCAATACTCTTTACAAAATTTGATGACTATTGAACACAATCCCTTGTTAGGAAACCAAGATGAAGATGAACTGATTGAAAACATCATGCAAAACAACATGGTGTTCTAACATGTTTGCAGGACCCCTTGCAAAACATAATTCCTACTAATACATCTGAGTCTATTTCTCCAATGTTCCACATCTTATTACCATCATTGTATTCCAAATATAGCAGTTCTTGACATTTCATCTATTCAAACACCATCCTTGACTTTAGAGATTATGAAAAACAAGACATCAAATATAAACCAATTGACTGTCGCACAACAAACTTCACTATTGAATGTGTTGCAAGCGCATGCAACAACATTTACATGGGATTACAATGATATAAAAGTATAGATCTAGAAACCTATGCATGCATAGGATTTACATCAATGAAGGCTATAAAGTAGTCAGGAAACCTCAAAGGAGAATGAACCCTACTATCTGTGACATAGTCAAAGGAGAATTATAAAAGTTGTTAGATGAAAGATTCATATATCCAATTTCTAACAATCAATGGGTGTCCCCACTAGTGATTGTACCTAAGAAAGGAGGGAAATGGAGAGTGTGTGTAGACTACCACAAGTTGAATACAACAACTAGGGAATACCACTTTTCCCTTCCATTCATTGACCAAGTACTAGATTCACTAGAAAGCAAGCAATACTTCTCCTTTTTGGATGACTTTAGTGGATATAATCAGATTACAATAACCCTAGAAGACCAAGATAAGACAACCTTCACATGCCCTTGGGGTGCATATGCTCTATGTCTTGCCATTTGGGCTATGTAATGCACCTACCACCTTCCAAAGGGTAGTATTGAGCATATTCTCAAACTTTGCACATGATTCAATTCATAAAGACACAGTAAATTATACCAAGAGTTGTGATAGATGTCAAAGAATAGGAAGACCAACAAAAACATATGAGATGCCATTAAAACCACAACTAGTCATAGCACTGTTTGATAAATGGCAATAAGATTTTATTGGTCACATCTCTCCAACATCAAATAACAAAGAATACATATTGGTTTGTACAAATTACCTTACTAAATGGGTGGAGGTTAAAGCTTTGTAGTTTGCAAGAGATAGGAATGTGGCAAAATTTCTCTATGAAGATATATTCATGAGATATGGTGTTCCTAGAGAAATTTTCACAGACTATGGGCCACATATTACATCGTATTTTATCATAAAACTAGAGCAAGAATATGAGATCAAACATAAAAAGTCTACACCCTGCCTCCCTTAAGAAAATGGTCAAGTGAAGGTCATAAATAGAGAAATTGAAAAATCCTCACAAAGACAATGTAACTCCACAAGAAGGATTGGGCAGCTAGGTTAGTTGAATCAATTTGGGCTTACAAGACAACCTAGAAGGCAACAACAAGTTTTACACCATATGAGTTGGTGTATGGTAAAAAGGCAATACTTCCAACAGATTTTGAATACAAGACTCTCAAGATAACAGTCAAATTGGGAATGGAATTATCAACAAAATAGAAGGAGAGGTTACACAACCTCAATGCATTAGATGAAATAAGAATGGAAGCCATACACCATACCAAAATCATCCATAAACGATGAGTGCATTGGTATGATTAGTTTATTAAAACCAAGGACTTTAGTGCAGGTGATTGGGCTTTACTGTATGATTCAAGGTACAAAGATTACAGAAGGAAACTACATACTAGATGGCTTGGGCCATATGAAATAAAAAGTCTTTCCAAATGGAGCAATTCAGTTACAAATAATTAATGATGTAAGGTTTTCATTGCTAGTTAATGCACACATGTTGAAGCTCTACAAATAACCATTGCAGAAGGATGAGTTCATTTTATCACAACATCAATTTGAGCAACATATACAAAAGTCATTATTAGCAATAAGCAGTTCTTCAAAAATATTAGTGACAAGCAACACAACTCGTCGAGTGACATTTCACAGGTATAATTCTATCACACATCTCACATACACACACTACACATGTGACACTCAACAACCTTCATTTTTTGACCCACTGACAAAAATAATAGGGACTTGCAGTGTAATGCCACTAGATGACAAAACTACAAAAGGAACTTGTTAATACATGAGCCTGAAGTACTTGCCTATCATTCATTTCGCTTAAACACTTACATTAATTGCATATCCATCACTTCATAGCATATTATTTCACACATGCTACCATACATATTACACTTCATTGTATGTAACCTATTTCATCCGTACACACGTAGCCATCCTATCACCTTTTTTGATTCCACTGTACCATATAATAAATTTCACCTCATCCATAACGTACTTTCCAAAACCTTTTTCATCCATCATTCAAATATATTTCCCACATGTCACACATATGCTACCAACAATTTCAATCCATCAATACAAGAATTTCATAGAAATCACTTCACTTCAAGCTTCAGGTGGCATTCAACAACTTCGCACGAGCTACATTTCAATTCAAACCATTCCTACAGGTACACTACACATTAATTTATCATAATTAAATTTGAATCTTATTGATTTTATGCAAATTTCTAGTTCATTCATGCATGTCACATATCATGTTTTCATTATCCACTGATTCTAATTTCCGCCTCCGCCCAAATTGTACACACTAAGTGAATAAACTTAGTAACTTTAGTTGGGGAGAGGGGTATTCATGATTATCCCTTAGTTTTATTGATCTCGACTTTTTAAAAAATTCTACAAAACCTTTTCGCCATTTCATTTTCCCCCATTTCCAAAAGACATTGAGTTCAAAAGAGAGGAAATAATTTTTAAGTGGCTAAATTAAGGGGTGCATTTGAGTGATACAATATTTAAGCATAATGGAAGTGGTATAATTGGGGTGACAGGGAAAGAATAGAAAAAAGCAGAATTGTGAAGAGACTGCAAATTACTGAAGCATTGTAATGGGGGGTGATATCATATGAAGGGAACCAACAACAAATAACTTGCTATTGGAAGACAAGCAATGTTTGACTATCTTCCAATGAGCCAATGAGCTGGTTGGATGGAATTTCTTGAAGCTTACAAAATTTAACAAGGTAATGACCCCACGATTTTCCAACACATTACAAAATGATGAGACAATTGTTAGGGGTCTAAAGGTAGATGCATTAGAGGTAGTTGTAGCTGAAGTATCCAGTTTTCCAAGAGCAGGAGAGTTTCTAGTTAGAGAAGACTCCATTGTAGTAAGGAATGAATTATCCTTTCCAAGAGAAAATCTAGACTCTTCCTCACAAGATACCAAAAATTTGTCTTTTCCTTGGGTCTAGGATTAAATAGCTTCTTACATAGTTAAATACTTAACATGTGATGGGAGACAAACATTGTTGTACACAGTCCATTCTAAATTGTTAAGTCACCTACGCCATGTCAAGCATGTAAATGTTCCCAACTTTTTGTATAACTTGTTAAAAAGAATGTCTTTTGAGTATAAAAGGAAAAAAAACCAATCAACATTGTCTCATTTTTGTTTGATTACAGTATTGGTAAAAAGGAACCTTAGGGTTCAGTTCCCAAATGTGTTTTGGAGAGATTTTCTCAACTGTAGTAATATCAATATTCTTGAATTTCCTAATGAAGAAAACATAGGCCAAGAAAAAAGAATGGAAGAACCTATTAAGGTTGTTCATGAGGGAGAAATAGCCTTTGGTACTGCTATTGTAACACCTACTTGCAACACAGGTGAACCAAAAGAGCAAGGTTTACAGGAAACATAGCCTACAACCTCTAGTAGCCCGTAGCAGAAAGCAAGCCAAAAACCCTTGTTTCAAAAAGGCCACCGGAAGGTAAAAAGAGAAAGGGTGGAACTTCTTCTTCTGCACCTACAAAGGGGCAAAATAAGCCCACACAATCTAGGAAGCAGTCATATTGTCTTAGGAAGAAGGGGCCAATGAGAGGCATAAGTAAAAAGTATAAATATGATATTGTTATGATTGAGACAGATTCGGGATTAAAGGGGAATTCCCTTGGTGAAGATGTGAATATACCAATTTTATAGTCATTGTATTTTACAACCACTTATGAATCAAATTCATAAGATATTTTTGTAGCCAAGAAAATGAGGAGAAGATCTCCAAAAATCCCTATTTTAGAGGGTTGTGAATATACAAGTGAAATGGGAGATGATAAGTTTTTAGGAAAGAATGAGAAATTTTTTATTAAAGAAAGGAATGTTAATAAGGAATTATAGGAAGCAATACAGGAAATAAAATAATTGGAGGAATTGTTAAAGACATATCGATAGAAGGGCAATGAGTAGGATGCTAGAATCAAAGAATTGGAGGAGAGGCTACGCAAGTTTGAACATGGGTCAAAATTAGAGAAACTAGCACAACTTGCCATGGTAGATGCAAAAGGGAAAAAACCAATATACCAAGGCTTGATTCCTTAGATTAAAACCCCAATTGGACACACTAAAGTGTCCCTAGGTGTTGAACTATGGAAGAGAACACATGGAATCTCCTAGGAAAATAAAGAATGGGTAGGGAGAGAATTGAATTGATATCCAACCACACTAGGGAACTAGAAAAGAAAGAAGTAGAAGTAAAAAAGTTGAAGGTAAAGATTGAAGTAGTAGACAAGACAACACAATTACTAAAGTGCAGACCAACTGCTAGAGTTTATGCTTTATTCTTGCAAGAAAAATTTATAAGTTTTCAATTTAACCAATTGATTAGTGATATTCTTGTAGCAATGAACAATAAATACTTGTTTTTAGATACTTGTACTCAATTCCACACTAGACATGCAAAATCAACTATGTGAGTTCTATCTACACAATTATGTCCTTTTAGATGAGACTGCTTGGAATCCATTGATGTTTGTGAGTGATCTCCAAATCGGAGCTTTGGCCTCTTATGTTATAAATGAGCATCAAAGAGGAACAATTCTACAAGAATACCATGAAAGATAAAAATCTATTACCTTGTAGCTTAGGAAGGAGTCAATGGATCCAAATGCGTAATAGAACAATGGTTAGAACTCTTGGATTATAGAGGTGTTGGAAAGAAAATAATGGATATTAGAAAACATGATTATGCAAGGATGAAGGGATTAACCACATGGAATATTAATGAAGCCTTTAAATTTGTTCAGAAAAGATGGGAAGAACTTTCACCAAAGCTGAAAAGAAAGGAGCCACACTCTATTTATAACTATGTAGTTACGATTCACAGGTCTCACAAGTACATAGATATTGTAATGAACAATGGAGTTTCTTTGATTCCAATTATATTCCATCCTCTTATCCTCTTGTTTCCAGTGCCACACTAGACATGGAAGAAACAAGGGGAAGAAGAAGCAAAAAAAAATAAAAGATTGGCGATGTTCTTAGATCATAAAGGCTATTACCTAAAGCAAGTCAAAGGAGTGGACACTGTAGCTGATTTTAGGGAGATAACTATGCAACATAACCTCCAACCTTAAAATTTTCTTGAGGACAAGCAATAGCTTAGCTGGGGGGAGTGATGGGCTTAATTTATGGCTAGATTTCCTTCATTAGTTTATGTATTTTATCATTTCAGCCTACCAAAGTTCACAAACATTCCTAAGACTTATGTATCTTTTATACCTTTTATTCACTTTAAATAAAACTTTAGTATGTGGTAATGCAAATATGATATGATGACATTTGTATGAGTGAATGTACAAATTGTTGATGTTAATACAGCGTCGGTCTTCACTAGACACATATTAAATACATGGGCCGACCTTATATTTGATTTATTTCATGTACTTATTCTGGCCGACTTTAATTGTTATTAAAATATTTATCAAAGGCCGACCCAAGTGAAGAGGCACCTAGGAGATATAAATACAAGGTCACTTCTTGGTTATTCATACAATTCGAATATCAAGAAGTTCGCTATTATTTGACAGAGCAGAATTCGCAGTCCTAGAAGAAGTTCATACTTAATCAGCAGATCATCATCTTGTAGCAGCAGATCATCATTTTGTAGCAACAGACCTATTTCAAGGAGAAACATATTCATTTGTATCTTTGCATCTAGGAGAGGTGCTATTATTCATTGTATCAAATTCGGCATTGTGTTGGGCCTGAGTTCAAGCAGATTTCTGCTCTTATTCCTTCAATATATAAGAGATATATTTGCTGGGTTTTTCTCCCTCAAGAGGAGGGTTTTCCCAGGGTATCTTGTTGTGTTCATTGTATTATGTGTTGCATTTCTTTTGTTCAATTGATTATCTAATCTGATCTAAGAAACACTAACATGGTATCAGAGCGGGTGTGAAAAAGATCGTGATCAGATTTAGTTCGCAACACTCACCTTATTCTTTTTCAGTCTATCTTCTAAATTTCTCAAGATGGTGAATGGTCTGAAAATCGAGGATAGACTCGAAGGGATCTCGAACTACATATCATGGAGGTTCAGGTTCATGCTAACTTTGGAAGAGAATGATTTGGCTGAGTTTGTGAAAACAAAAGTTCCCGAACCTGAGGGGGAAGAAGAGAAGCTGCAATGGAGGAAGAAAGACACTAGGGCAAAGAAAGCATTGGTTGATTCCGTCAAGGATCATATTGTACCAATTATCTTCAAGTTGGATACAACAAGAGAGATGTTTACAACCTTGGAAGAGATGTACGAAATCAACAACACCAGTTGTGCCCTTGCTCTGAAGCAACAACTTCATCATGTGAAAATGGTGAAAGGAGAATCTGTTATTACATACTTCATGAGGATTTCAGAGATAAAAGATCAGCTCTCCACTATTGGTCACATGATTGATGATAAAGAACTGACTATGCTTGCTCTCAATGGTCTTCCGCTTTCATGGGAGGCATTCATCCAAGGAATCAGTGCAAGATCCGAACTTCCCAAGTTTGATCGATTGAGGATTGATTGCATTCAAGAAGAGTCAAGACTAATAGCAAGGGGGATTGGTCAAAGCTCAAAGAATGAAGAATTACAAGTTCTTACCTCTCATTCATCAAACAAAGGAAAAGGCTTTAAGAGAGGTTTCTTCAAAAGGAATCGAGAAGATGGAAATGAAGATGCTCCTACCTTCAAAAGGAAACGAGACATGTCCAAGATTCAATGTTTTCGTTGTGATAAGTATGGTCACTTTGCGAGGGTTTGCCCCCAACGACCTAAGCTTCAAGTTGCCACTACAGATGTTGAAGAAGTTTCTCTACAAAAGGACTCCAGTGATTATCTATTTTATTCAGCCTTGTCTAGCAATGTTTCTACTGACTCTAATACTTGGTTGATTGACAGTGGTGCTTCTAGGCACATCACCGGATTCAGAAGTCATCTTTCAAACTTAATGGAAAGCAACTCCAGTGATCAAGTTGTTATTGGAGATAATGCTAGATATTCTGTAAAAGGGATTGGAAACTCCACTCTTCACTTGGATTCTGGAATTTCTTTGGAGTTGAATGATGTACTGTTCGTACCAGGGATAAAGAGGAACCTTGTTTCAATTTCAGCATTAGAAGACAAGGGTTATCAAGTTGCCTTCTCTAAAGGGAAAGTTCTTATATGGGCAAAGAACTCCAGCTTCAAAACTGCTCAAGTGATTGGAGTTAGACATGAATGTCTCTACACGCTGTGCACTCGTCCTCTTCAAGCACTTGTGCATAACAGTACCAGCATGTGTGATCTTTGGCATCGAAGATTGGCTCACATTCACTTTCGTGCTCTACCTATCATGGAGAAGATGGTCACCGGTCTTCCAAAATTCGATCAAGAACATGAAGGTACATGCAAGGGATGTGCCCTAGGCAAGAACACAAAAGGTATGTTTCATTCCAGTGAAAGTAGATCTAAATGTATTCTTGATCTCATTCATTCTGATTTGTGTGGTCCAATGTCTAGTGCATCATCTAGTGGTTTCTTGTATTATATTATTTTCATTGATGATTACTCTAGAAAGACTTGGATCTATTTCTTGAGATCTAAAGAATCAGAAGAAGTATTAGAAAGATTCAGAGAATTCAAAGCACAGATTGAAAATCTGTCTGAGTATTGAGAGATAATGGTGGAGAATACACTTCTCATTGAGAGTATTAGGGATTAAGAGGGAGTTCAGTGTTCCCTATAATCCACAACAAAATGGTATTGCTGAAAGGAAGAATAGGTCTATTGTGGAAGCAGTGAAAGCTATGATCCATGATCAAGACTTACAAATCTCTCTTTGGGCTGAAGCATCAAGAACAGCCGTCTATGTTCAAAACAGGAGTCCCCATAGGATCTTAGAGAATAAAACTCCTGAAGAAGCATTCTCAGGCGTGAAGCCTGAAGTTAGTCATTTGAGGATCTTTGGCTGTCCAGTCTATGTTCATATTCCAAAGGAAAAGAGAACAAAGCTAGAACCTTCTGGGAAGAAAGGAATTCTTGTAGGCTACAGTGAGACATCAAAAGCTTACAGGATTTACATTCCAGGACAGAAGTCTATTGAGATCAGTAGAGACGTCACATTTGAGGAAGATGTTGCTTATAGAAGGTCCAAAGGCACTCCTATGGAGGTTGATGAAGAAGAACCTCCTCAAGATATGGAAGTTGACCATATTCCAGAGAATCTGAAGGAGGATACAGAACCTAAAGAAGATATTGATCCAGCTGAGCCTTTGGATCCTACTGATGGGCCTCTAGACATTGTGATTGGAAAGAAAAGACCTCTTTGGGCTCGCAGGACAATGCAGGAAGCAGAAAGGTTTGCAGCTCCAAGAGGAGCCTTCAGAGAAAGCAAGAGACCTCACAAGTTCTCTAGTTATGTTGCCTTGATGAGTCAGATTATTGAGTCAGAGCCTTCAAATGTTGAAGAAGCTTCTAGTCAACAAGTATGGAAAGATGCCATGATTGAGGAGTATCAGTCTATACTTAAGAACGATGTTTGGGATATAGTTCCTAGACCCAAAGACAAATCTGTGGTGTCTTCTAAGTGGCTCTTCAAGATCAAGCATGCAGCTGATGGGAGCATTGAGAAACACAAGGCTAGATTTGTGGCTAGAGGGTTCTCACAAAAAGAGGGAGTTGACTATGAAGAAACCTTTGCTCCTGTGGCTCGTTACACGTCTGTTAGAACCATCATTGCTATTGCTGCATCTAGAGGATGGAAGATTCACCAAATGGATGTAAAGACAGCTTTTCTGAATGGCATAATAGAAGAAGAGGTTTACATTGAGCAACCAGAAGGATTTGAGGTGCATGGGAAAGAGTCTCATGTCTGCAAGCTGAAGAAGGCCTTGTATGGTCTTAAACAAGCTCCTCGTGCTTGGTATGAAAGAATTGATCAGTATCTTTCAAGTCTGGGTTTCTCAAAGAATGATGCAGATTCTAACCTCTACTTCAAAGTAGTAAATGGTGAAGCATTAATTTTGGTTTTATATGTTGATGACTTGATCATTACTGGTGAAGAACATCTAATTCTAAAATGCAAGAAGGAATTAGCTTCAGAATTTGAGATGAAGAATCTAGGTCTCATGCATTACTTTCTTGGCTTAGAAGTTTGGCAAAAGCTAGATGAGATGATTCTAAGTCAAGGGAAGTACACTGTTGACATTCTCAAAAGGTTTGGTATGATTGACTGCAAACCTATGTCTACACCCATGGAGACTAATTTAGATAAGTTGAAAGAAGCTGCAGCTAGTTCAGAACCAGTGGATTCTACGATGTATAGACAGTTGATTGGTTCATTGATGTATCTAGTTAACACTAGACCTGATATTTGCTATGCAGTGAGTGCACTTAGCCAGTTTATGTGTGAACCAAAGCAAATACATCTTGTAGCAGCTAAACATATCTTGAGATATTTATGCGGCACAATCGGATATGGGTTGAGATATTCTTCAAACGTGGATTTGGAGCTGCATGGTTTTACTGATTCTGATTGGGCAGGATGTGTCTCAGATCGGAAGAGTACTTCTGGTTGTTGCTTCAGTTTGGGGACTGCTATGATCTCCTGGTGTAGCAGGAAACAGTCCTACTGAAGAGATATTGCAGCTTGTGTGTCAGGCAGGAGCAGGTTCGCAAGCTCCTTGTAGGATTGTTTGGACAATCAATGGAGCCTACTATCATACACTGTGATAATCAAAGCTGTGTGAAGCTTTCTGTCAATCCTGTGTTTCATGACAGAACAAAACATGTTGAGATCAAGTACCACTATATTAGAGATATGGTGCAAAGGAAAGCTATACAGTTGAGGTATATCAGCACTGAAGAGCAAACGACAGACATTCTCACCAAGCCTCTCGCCAGGATTAAGTTTGTATACTTCCGGGAGAAACTTGGTATGGTGGAGAATGCAGCCGTGACTGAGAAAGAGTCTCAGTAATCAGTGATCCTTGTTGAGAATGCAACTCTTTGCTGAGAAAGAGTTGAGGTGCAAGCCCTTGTTAATACAATTCTCTGCTGAGAGAGAGTTGAGGTGAAAGTCCTTGATAATGCAATTCTTTGATGAGAGAGAGTTGAGGTGAAAGCCCTTGTTTCCACCCTCTGGGAGAAGCTATGGTGGATGTCATGTGTGTGACTCCATGACAACATCACGTGAGAGAATCCGTGATGAGTTTTTACCATCTATGGGAGTAGCCATAATGGTTAATATCACGTTGAGGTGATATTTTATTTTGTTTTCATTCTAACATAATGTGTCTTGTGCAGATGGAAGTTCATCCCTAGCTGAGAGGGAGTGTTGATGTTAATACAGCGTCGGTCTTCACTAGACACATATTAAATACATGGGCCGACCTTATATTTGATTTATTTCATGTACTTATTCTGGCCGACTTTAATTGTTATTAAAATATTTATCAAAGGCCGACCCAAGTGAAGAGGCGCCTAGGAGATATAAATACAAGGTCACTTCTTGGTTATTCATACAATTCGAATATCAAGAAGTTCGCTATTATTTGACAGAGCAGAATTCGCAGTCCTAGAAGAAGTTCAAACTTAATCAGCAGATCATCATCTTGTAGCAGCAGATCATCATTTTGTAGCAGCAGACCGATTTCAAGGAGAAACATATTCATTTGTATCTTTGCATCTAGGAGAGGTGCTATTATTCATTGTATCAAATTCGGCATTGTGTTGGGCCTGAGTTCAAGCAGATTTCTGCTCTTATTCCTTCAATATATAAGAGATATATTTGCTGGGTTTTTCTCCCTCAAGAGGAGGGTTTTCCCAGGGTATCTTGTTGTGTTCATTGTCTTATGTGTTGCATTTCTTTTGTTCAATTGATTATCTAATCTGATCTAAGAAACACTAACACAAATGTTCATGAAATTCAATATGATTTTATGCTTAATTTATGATTGTTAATGATGTGTGTGCCTTAGGATGAAACTAACCTCTTGCAACTAAGAAGAATTGTAATCCGCAATAACTAGATTTCTAGCCCGCAACATAAGGACCATAGGTAGTTGCAGGGGAGAAGTCAAAATGGTTGAAGCACGTAGTTCTAGAGAAGAACAAAGGAAACCATTGAATGATCAACTGTTTCACCACAAGCACACCAAATAAGATGACATGAAGGATTCTATTTTTACCAAGTTAACCCATGACATGACATTCCTCATGAAGCACATCTCTGTCATGGTGATTAAACCATTAAGGGTAGAGTTTCAGTTTAAATTCTTTTCTTATACTTTTCAATAATAATTTTTTGTTGCAAGGATTAGGTCCTCTCCCTATTCTCGAGGGAGAGTGGGCAAATATATTATGGTTTTGTTTTTAGTCCTAGGATGAATAAGACTCCTTGCAGACCCTATATAGTGGGATCTGTTAAGTGAAGAGCAAATCAATTACTAGTTGTTTAGTTATCTATTTTAGTATTTGCTAGTTCTAATTGATTATTGATCATCACTAGTTTTCTATTATCAGTTGAATGAAAAACATGTATTATTTAATGAGAAATATTTAGTAGATTCTTGTTAGAGTTCAAAGTTTTTATGCAATAAAGGAGTTAATTCAATATCATGATTTGTTGATCAAGTATTAAGTGTTGATATCTATTGTGAAAGCAACAACTCAAACAAGGGCCACTTGAGGTACTGCTATCCACTCTTTCTTTTTTTGTTATTAGATTAATTCATGCATTTTTTGAATTAAATTAGTTTATGGTTTAATGCATGATGAATTCATGAATATGATTCTATAATTGAATTAGATTATGTAGCTTAAATGTTTGTTTCATACTCCTGGAGTGATTAGTTGCAATTTAGTCTTAGAAGTTAGTAGTCACAGTCTCAAGTGATAATTACCCATAGCACAAGTAACAACTTATGTTTATTTCCATGTTTTGCTAGTTTAACGTTTGATTTCCATTTCCAGATTTTACCATTTTTTGTACATAGGTAAATCACCTATACTTGTTGATATAGGCCGTGTTAAAATCCATGAATGCATGTATAATGAGCATTGTCAAAAGCTTATGAAGTCTTCGTTGATAATTAAATGAAGCCTTTCATAGGAAATGAACTGTTAAATTAGGAAGTCATCCTTTGAATTGTGTGTCTATTTGCAACACCAAGTTAATCAGACAATAGAGAGGGCCTACACTTGGCTCATGTGCGAGACCTAGAAACTTACCTACGAAGATAAATGTTACTAGCAATAAGGCTGCACTATTTTTTTTTAATGTTTGCAAGTGTGCTTACAGCCAATACCAAGCATCATCTACCATGTTATAAGCTACTTGCAGTAATTATTGGAAATGGGTCCATGCCATACCTAGATCTTAGAATCATTGCTAGAATGTTTAATTGGATATTTGTTTCTTCGTTCTCTTTTTCTTTTCTTTTCTTTTTTCTTTCTCCTTTTTGGATCTCCATAATCAAATTTTTATATTGCTAATTTTTTCTGAGTAATCATCCATTCGTCCAAGTTAATGATCACATTTTCCTCCTACACATCTTCCTCTAAAGCTTCCTTCTCTTTTGTTAGATCTATGGTATTCACATCTCCTATCAATTTTCAGCACGAGGAAATGCCAAATTCTTCTAAAGTATGTTCAAAGGTAGACTTGGATTTGTTCCAAACCAAAGGGAATTAAAGCCTTCTCATTCTTGTGAATTATCTTTCAAATCTAGATCCCATGATAAATGCAATATTGTAGATATCATTGGTGGAGATGAGAACTCTTGGGCCTATACCCCATTTCCTACAAATGACTAATTCTCTTGAGCTGGATTTTCCCCTATTATCTCCTCCTCTCTAATCCTTAGAGGTTTTCCTTCCATTTGGGGGGAGGCCTCCTTCTTACCTCAATTGTGTTTTTTGAGAGGGCCTTACAATTTTATCGACAATTGCCCAATTCTAGAGCCTGCCCTTTATTTTATTACTTTTGGGGTAATTTCCAATAGATCCACGTAGGTGCACAAACATGCATAAACACTAGCATTCCCTTATAAAACATTTGAATCTACTAAGAGAGTTAAGAATTTTAGAAGGGATTTTGACCTCTAATATTCTAGAGGAAGATTGTATAGACATATCCACATTGAGGTTTGGTCACTGCAAAGTAGGTAGGGTTAAATTTTGGTTCCTATTCTTTGATGAATAGACCAACACCTTCTACAATCCATGTTCATCTATCTCTTATTTCTTATTTTTCATACTTGTTAGGGCATTCAATTAGAAAAATTATTTTGGTATTATTTTGCAGTTTATCTATCCCTCAATTCTTTTGAATCTAATCTTGCATTAGCTCCCTTCTATGCCAAGAGTTGATTGGATTGGTGAGTAAAGCACATTCTTGTAATTATTACAAAAAAGTCTTGGATAATTCTTCATTGATATCAATCAATCTATTTTTCTTTCTCTTTTATTGAATTCCTAATTGAGCAACATTTGCATTAGAGATCTTCTTTGGTGGAATGCTAATCTCATTCCTCCTAGTCCCCATACCTTTGGTTGGATTTTGAGAAAAAAATTCCTACAAAAAATAAGGAGGGATTTTTTTAACACTTTTAGTATGAAAAGGCAAATCCTATCACTTATTGGATTTGTTTTGGTTTTTGATTTTGCTAAGAATTTAAGTCTCTCTTCTTTTGCCATTGATTCTCCGCACCTTAGATCTCCAATATCAAGAATTCCTAGCTTGCCATTGCGATCATTCTCAAAACTTCTCTAAATGCTGGTAAGAAACCTAGTGGAGGCCCATAAGCCATCCGTTTTTTCACTCCACCTTCTAGCATACTTTCCTCTTATATTGTCTTCTATTTGGTTGAATTCTTTTTGAATTTCTTCTTTGTGGAAAAATACTTTTTTACTTTGCTTCTTTCTTTGCTCAAATCCATACGATTTTTTGTTAAGCTACCATTACCTCCAAAATTACCAAAAAACTATTTTATTTAAACAAATGTTAGCTCTAAATAATTTTCCTTTCAACTATTCTTATACAATCATTACATCCACTTTAGAACACACCTTTTAAATAATTAACTAGAAATATATTAAATTCCTATATCTTAAAAGTGTTGATATAATCTCAAACCATTTTATTTACTTGAATTATTTTTATTTTAGTCCCAAAATTATTTTATTTAATTTACTACATGCATAAATAAATTTTAATTTTAATTTATTTTAGTACATACAAATTTTCACCATAGGATACCGTAGTTTGCTTAAAAATAAATGAAAAAAAAAAAAAAAAAACCCTAAAAATGATATTTAAATTTCTTGCTAGAAACCCTAAATAAACCATCTTTACAGTCCGCGATGTTATAAGGTCCTCTGTTTCTTCAAATCAAAATCACAACTCTTATATGATTTGTAAAACAGTGCAAGCTACCGTTAACTATTCTCATCGAGTGGTCTTCATTTTGTTCATTGCGGCTGGTTCGTTAACAGGAAAAATGTGTTTTTATTAGATTATCATGTTGCTTGGTGGTTTCTGGTTGTAAGTAGAAACTTCTCTATAATCTTTTCTCAATATCAATCTGCAATTTTTTGTATTAAAAACCTTGAACTTTGCTTTGTAAATGGGTGGAGATTGGTTCGTTTGCGGTGATGAAGACCTTTAACATATATGTCTGGACTTCTGAGATAAGTCAATGAGTGTATCTATATCTTCTGAGCATTCAATCCAGTTGAGGGTTTTGTTTCTTGCTTAATATTAATTGTTTTTAGCTTCTGTAGTTATAGCATAGCAGATCCATAGTTTTGAATGGCATCATTTACCAACTCTCTTGCATCGCATTCAGTTCTGCCTCTTCGGCGGATCTGATATGCATTGCATTAGGGTTAAATGTGGTGCCCAGAATGACAAGGGTAGGCTTACCAGCACATAGCAAGCTGTATTGCCATGGTGCCAAATGGTTCTACCCACACTTTTATTTAATTGACTTTAACTAGTGGGGTTCTTGATAAATGGGCGATTAGGGTTTCTTGCATCTTCTATTTTTATGTTTTGTTTTTGTGTATATCTTCCTAAGGAAAATGAAATGGTCTTTGTGATGAAGAAAGCAGACGGGCGGACAGAACTGATGCCGTGTTGATTGTCTGGTTGCCCATTTAGGGTTCCTGAAAGATATCACTTATCATTTTATGTTGAATATTTTATCCTTTTTTAATAATTATTGATGGCATATGATGTTGAAAAATCTTATTCTACACACTGAAATTCTAGTGTGGACAATCGATCACCTCTGACAAACTGATGCCAATCTCAAATTTGTAATGTCTTTCTTAGAACATATGCTGCTATCAGGTGCTTTAGAGGGCGAACTAGTTATATTAGGAGTTTGTTGCCTGTCAATGCTGTTCATCATGCTTTTATCGCTTTGGGACCGTGATTCGAAGGCTACTTGAAATCACAATTATTTTTTTCACATTTTTAAACGCATCTTAAATACATTACTGAAAGATTTTATTTATAGGCTACAGTGAACAAGGTACCTAGTTCAGTCTTGTTATGCACATTACAACTTTATGTAGTAATTCCAACTCTTACAAAAGAAAAGGCTTACCTTTTCCAAAAGTCATTGTCCAATGTAAAGCGTGATATTGTATTTAGTATTAACACAATACATAACAATATACGCAATTGCTTCTGATTGAACATTCAATTGTACAGTGTAAAATTTAAGCCAAGCAAATTACTAGATTGTGAAAGATATAATGTTGCGTTACTTGGTTTTTTGTGTTGTTTTCTCCTGTACTGTTTTCCGAGACATAAAACTGTGTTATCATGGGGAAGGAAAAGAAAGGCTTTTTTGAATATCATAGGTGTAAAATGTAATTATAATACCATGTTTATCACGGGAGTGAGATGAAAAACTGTTATATACAACAGAGCCTTGTGGTATGTTGTAACAGAAGATGGTGAAAAGTTGTAAAAGTTGTATGCCTTTCAATGAGTAATGGGGAAAATTGCATACCGATCGGTCTTTCCAATATGTTCTGTGCCACAACTAGGTTGTCTGTGTTAGTGATTAAGGTTGCATATTTACCATGAAAGTGAAGTAAGACTATATTGGTCATGGAAGTCGATAAATGATCACCTGTCTAGCAAGCATCTATGATCTAGCCTTATTAGAGGGTATACTAGAATTTGTAAGTGGAGGTGATCAAGACTTTGTAGAGGGTATCAAATTCTGTTCAGGTCACCTTTGCAACCGCAAGTGATTCAGGAAGGTACATGGTTTTTGACTTCTGGACAGGGATTAGTTTTAGAGTAAAGTATCACATACTACACATAATTTATTATATGTTTTTGAACACTTTTTATTTAGGATAAGTTAGGGTCAATAAGAGAGAAGCAAAAATGCAACCATAGGTGAAAGATGCAATCAAAAGCAATTACTGAAAGTCTAAAAAGAGAATCGTTGGAAAATTGGATGCTAGTTTAAACTAGCGTAAAGAACTAACATAAACCCAAATACTAAAATGTAGATAATATTGGCCCAATTTGAAATAGCCCAACCACAACACTCCTACATGGGGACTAAAAGCCAACTAAAAGCCAACCTTGTTGTAAAAATTGATACAATCATTCCTTTACCTCCATTGCAAGGTTATTGAAGTTTATTTCAATTGGTCAATTGTAATATTGTGAAATTTAGCATAATTTCCTTAACCTATTTAATTAATACAAACCTTTCATTGATTTTGTAGGAAGAATTCACTTTTTGCAAGCCAACAATAGGAAGCCTGGCTTTGAGCATTGTAATCCGTTTTGTGCCACCTTATTAGCTAGGCATTAACATCCGTTGGCTTTAAAATGCAATTTACTAATTCCAAGTAATTCTTAATTTGTGATTTGGATTTGCCGTACATGGACATGGGTCATACTAATGGGACAAATAAAACTCAATACAAGAGGATTGAAAGGCCCTTAGAAAGCCTTAAGGGAATGGAGTTCTTTAAAACTAGGCTTTACATATGTCAATAGGTAGGGAATTATTGAGTAAAACCATGAGAAATAATTGTAGTAATCAATTAAATGTGAGTTGAAAGGAAACCTCTACACTAAAAAGAAGAATTGGAAAATATTGAGAAGAGAACATTTGGAATGTTAATGATATTAATCTATGACATTCTATAACATTGTAAGAGAACATTTGTTTTGAGCAAATTTTATTGTTTAGTATGAGATTATTTGAGCTGTTTTTTTGATAAACTTGAAGCTTTAGTTGGTTGATAGAAAATTGGATGGCCTTTAGATGGATGATGGGCAATAAAATCAATGGTCATAGAATGGTGGGTATTTTATTAGATAAGTCCTTGGCCACTTTGTATTGTTTTATTTTAGTATTGTAGGTTTTATGTGATGTTTCAAGTTCGTAGTGTATCATACCTTACTTTCAACTTCCATTTGCCAATCCCTTGCTTTTTCATGTTTTCCAAAATAAAATAAAAATCTTTGAACTCTTACTTTACCTTTATTATTGGAGCTTTGGATTTTTCCATGTCAACATCTCTTCCCTTTATCTTCCTTGAGATGCCATTGCTAATTACATGTGCTTTGGCCTTTGAGCTTTCCTCTTTTGTTCCTTTTGTCTTCACAATTGTGCTCCCTCTTACCTTGCAAGTTTTTGGAGCTTTTGCCTCCCTTGCTTCACTTTATTTGAAGAAGCTAGTTGCCTTGGCCCCAACCACTTAGGTATAAGATACCTTTGAGTCTAGACCTTTGCTAGATTGTGCACTTTCAAGTAGTTACGTGGAATTGTGAAACTTTTGGATTTTGAAACATGCTTGCTCTTTCATTACTCTAGAGTGAATTTCCATGTTTTTGTTTATTGTATCACTTCAATGTTAGGTAGATTGTATCCTTAATCCTAATTGTTATAAGTGTTGGGTTGATTGTGGACTTTTAGAGTTTGTGGACTTTTAGAGCTTTCTAGTCCTTGCTCTTGTATGTCATGCCCCAACCATTAATGATAGAACCCTCATCACTTCTTGCACATTGTTGATTCAACAAACTTGAAAAGGAAGTAATAGGTCCTTTGGGAATACTCTTAAATTTTGCCTTTAAACAACAATTCTAATAGAAATAGAAAATACAATATATTTAAGAATGATGAAATTATCAATTATTTGGTTCTTTATTAGACCCTCTACACAATAGTAGTCACCAAAAATTGACATTAAATCACAAGCCATGATAATATATATGTTACTAATCATTAGCAAACATCATGATATCCATGTACATGAGTCACATTAAAACACAATATTAGTCACTAGAAATTGACATTAAATCATAAGTAATGATAATATATATATATTGCTAATCATTAGCAAACATCATGATATACATGTACATTGGTCACATCAAAATCTAATTAAAGCAATAGTCATTCTGATATGGATTGTCATAAACTTTTATTGGGAATTTGTTGAGATGTTTGCAAACCACAATCTTAAGGTTGGTGATCTTCCTTGATCAAGCCCAAGGGCATGGAAGGTCGATGTTCCACTCCACCCCTTGGCCCATGAGCATGGAAGGTTAGTATTCCATTCCATCTTGAGATGGTGAACTCAATATGAGCATGGAGGTTGATCTTCCTTCACCTCTTGTGAATGAAAAGGTTGTTTGGTCTTTATTTTCCAATTTGCCTTTTTGATGCATTTTACAAATGACTTGACCTCCCTTATATATCCTCATTCATATCTTCATGAAAGGATGCACCCTTTGGAATAGGTATCTCATTTTCAAAGGTTTTGTCTTTTTGTTCTAACTTATTGTTATTTAATTTTCTTCCCAATTGTTGCCTCAAAGCACTATTAATTATTAATTATTGAATTCCTTGTGGTATTGTCATTTTATCTTCCTTAATTAATTTTCATTAAATCCCCTCCCCAAAGTGTTGCTTTATAGAATTATAGAATTGTTGCCTTACTTATTTTTCAAGTTTCCTTGGTCAATGATTATTTTATAATCTTTGTGTAGGACGTGATCAAGGGTTTTGTGGTTTATGGTTGGGGCATGACAGATTGCCCTTTGCAATATTGCTTGTCCTCCTACTTTTCAAGTCTCCTTGGTTAATGATTATTTTATACTTTTTGTAGGACATGATCGGGGGGTTTTGTGGTTTATGGTTGGGGCATGATAGATTGCCCTTTACAATATTGCTTGTCCTTGAGCAATAAGAATTGAGAACTCTACAATTAGTGATGATTGTCTTGGTTATGCCCAACTTTGCACTACAAGGATGCCCTTGAAGAGTTTTTGCTAATATAGCTCTTTTAATATCATAAGGTTTTTAACATCAACAAATATGCGAGGACAATTTATTGTCATGTATTTTTTGGGCTTATGTATTGGTCTTGCCTAATAACTTAATATCATAATTGAGGGTTCACAAGATTTGTAATTTAAGACAAGTTTTCACTCATTTCATCACCACAAGGATTTAGAGCAATGAATACAAACTCTTAATTACCCTTGTTGCAATTTAGAATGATAGAAAAGTGTTGCATCCTTCATCATGATGGATTATGGGAGTGTTGTGAATATCAAGGTCCCACTCCTTTGTGTGAAGCCAATTTTACATTTGAGTAAAAGGATTTAGGTGTTCTTTACTACAAGTTGTTCCCTCTTTTCCTACCCAATCAAATGGGGACAAGTACAATTTCCCTTCAATGAAGTATATTTCATTTCACATAATCATTCAAACAAAGTTTGAGGCAAGTTTGATTCTAATGAGGAAGTAATATAAAATAGCTTATAGGGTGTTTGGAATACTTAACCTAGTCAAATCACCTTATAATAGTTTCTAACCTTCTGAGTACATATTTCCTAGACAATACTCAAGTGCAAAATTATTGGATTGATCAAGTCCATTAAAATGAAAGATGTACAAAGGTGTTGTTTTACTTTCTAGAGTTTAAAAGGTGAAAATGATTTTGGGATTCGTGGGTATGGGCTCACATTGTAACTCAAATGGATGTACATAATAAATTTGGTTGCACCTTGATTTGTATCAAATTTATCTTAGATACCTAATATTGATATCCTTGATATTTAATCATGGATGTAGAGCTACTCTAATGAAGAAAAATGACTTAGTTGAAGAAGAGCCTTAGATGAAATGATCTCAAATGACTTAGGAGAAGAAGAGCCTTGGATGAAATGATCTCAAAATATTTTCTATATCTAGATCAATGTTACAAGGTTAATCCATGCATCACCATTGTTTTTGTGAGTGTGGGATGGATCATATGTATTATGGATTTTATTGTGCATTATGATCTTACTCTATATTAAGACAAATGCGTTCCTACCTCAATGAAGTTTGATGAATATATCCTATGATAAATCTCAAAATATAAACCTCAAATTATAGTTGAAGAAGAGCCTTAGATGAAATGATCTCAAATGACTTAGGAGAAGAAGAGCCTTGGATGAAATGATCTCAAAATATTTTCTATATCTAGATCAATGTTACAAGGTTAATCCATGCATCACCATTGTTTTTGTGAGTGTGGGATGGATCATATGTATTATGGATTTTATTGTGCATTATGATCTTACTCTATATTAAGACAAATGCGTTCCTACCTCAATGAAGTTTGATGAATATATCCTATGATAAATCTCAAAATATAAACCTCAAATTATAGTGCCAATGGTTCTTTCCAAGTTTTTTCTCAAGATCTCTCTAAAAATCAAAATCTCTTATTTCCTAAAGAATTAAGCTATCTTAATTACATTCACACAAAAATATTGTTTTGGCATAGATGAATTGCCCATATATTTATCTTTAAGTGCATAAATGATGTTAATGAAGAGGCTTTAAGTCTTTTCAAGGAGATCTTCCTAGCAATTTAAGTGATCTCAAGGATTGTGATTGTTGGTGGATATGCATGAGTAAAGCAATAGGTGAATTTCTAGAGACCTTAGATTTTTAAAGCAATTGCATTTGGTAGATGTAAAGCCAACCAAACAACCTTTGGCAACTTTACACATATTAAGATGAGGATTAGAAGCATGACACACATCTATGATCTTAATGATGATGTTTTCTTTTAATGCTGGTCTTCCTTTTCCCTCACCTAAGATGCAAAAGATAGGAACATTATGGCGATGCACTGTAGATGATATTATTTGCCTTAGTAAAAATAATCCCCTTTTCCCTAATAAATTATCTTTATTCTGTAATAGAATCCCTTCATAGATAGGTGGTAGGAATCTGATGCACTGTAGATGATATTATTTGCCTCAGTAAAAATAATTCCCTTTTCCCTAATAAATTATCTTTATTCTGTAATAGAATCCCTTCATAGATAGGTGGTAGGAATCTAATAAACTAATTTCCTTCTTCTGTATGAACTTATGTGCACCAATTAAGTTTTGTGGGATGGTTATTCATGGTTACTTTCAATGAATACTATTGTATCAAGACAAACTTAGATGGGCATAATACTATTTTGGATCAAGAACATTGTTTGACAACAAAATAAATGCTCTATCCATATACATGTTAAAGTTTATTGATGATAGACCATGCATGGATAGCTATGTTATGTATAGCAGGTAAGAGTATACCCTAAGGGGAAATGGTAATGCTTAACTATACATTATAAAATGGAGACCCTATGATGTTAGGAATACATTTACTGAATCCTAATAGGAGCTTGACTATTTAATATTCATAAGAAGCTTGACATAGTGACAGATCATGTACAATCATGTTTTGTACTTAATTAGGTTTTAATACTTGTTTTAATCTTTATTTTGGGGTTACTTAGCTCTCTTTGGCATATGTTGGTCATGAGGTGAATCCATTAGAATTTTTCATTCCTTTTGGACTTATAATCCTAAAATTTAAAATGAAAGTGCGACATACATTCAACTCTCATACAGTGTAGTCATACTTCAACATTTATGCTTATGTTTATTATTAAGAGGGGAAGTATAGCCTTTGTATTAAAATTAATAAGGGAGTGATGAAGGATGTCAAATCTCAATTACCATGTCAAATTGCTATAAAAGATCTTGGTGTCACAGATTTTAATTCAATTAAGGAAACTATAAATGATTGTTTATATTGAAAACTCTAGTTGAATCAAAAAAATATGTTGAGAGGATATTGCAAGGGTTAAAAGTGCACAAATGCATACTTGTTAATGTTCCCATTTATGTTGGTTAAATTTATATGTAGAAAATTATCCTAAGATATGAAAGGACATGTGTCATGTTCTTCATGTACTGTCTAATTTTGTTTTCTTTATTATGGCAAAAAATACACCAAAATAACTTTCTTAGCCCAAGAAGCATTTGATAGATTTTATAGCAGTATTTAAAATCTCTTATAGAGTCTAGATAGATTTGTCATTTTCATAATTGTTAAGCATAAAGTAATCATAAACACACATGGAGAAAACACATTGGGCATGAAACAAACACATAAATATAAGACATGAAGTATACACATAAATACATGTGAAAGGCATGCACATATAGAAATGCAATGTTGGCCTACTTGATTTTATTTTTTGATTTTCTTAAGAGAGTTGAATAATTAATCCTAATTGACTGGTGGTTAAAGTAGGTTTGTCTCGTAGGTTGGTAGGATTAATGCTCCGATATCAATTGTAATGTCCCTTTGGGAATACTCCTAAATAAGAAATACAATATATTTAAGAATAATAAAATTACCAATTAACTTGTCCTTTATCAGATACTGTATCTGCACACAAAATTTGACATTAAATCATAAACCATGATAATATATATTATTAATCATTAGCAAACATCATGATATCCATGCACATTAGTCACATCAAAATCTAATTAAGGCAATAGCTTTTCTAGTGTGGATTCCCATAATAATCTTAATAAGAATTTGTTGAGATGCTTGCAAACTGTAGTCTCAAGATTGGTCACCCTTGTACTGCAAGAGCATGGAAGGTGAGTCACCCTTCCACCCCTCAATCCACCTTGGAGGTTGGTTGTCCTCCTTGATCAAGCCCAAGGGCATGGAAGACTGGTCTTCCATTCCACTCCTGGCCCACGAGCATGGAAGGTCGATCTTCCATTCCATCTTGAGGTTGTGTATTTGATAAGAGCATGAAGGCTAGTCTTATCGAATTACTTGAATTTACCATGGTCTTTGCATCATATTGCCAAATGAGCATCATGGTCTTCCATATCATGGTGTCATAAGGCATATATGTTTGCACTTGACCTTTTTGATCAAGTACTTGGCACATTCTAACCCTAGTTCCTTACACCTTGGTGCATAACATCAAAACTAGGTTGCTTATACCACCACGTGATTCTAATCCATCCTCCCTCTTTATCGATTTCTCTATCATCTTTATCTCCTTTTCATCCAGATTCTCCCATGTCCTTTTATCCTTCCTCCAATCCTCCCATCCATTTTGAGAGCGTATCTGTGTTTTTGAACCCTCTTGTCCTCTCAAGGGGGCATGCCACTACCTTTTCAACCTTCCTCATCCTACTAGTGATTGGCACATCATCCCACTAGTCCTTAGGGACATCATCCCACTAATCCTTAGGGACATCACAATAGTCTCAAAGTTTTGATCTTGTTACCCTATAAGAAAAAATTCTTGTTGATGTTTTTTAGTAAAAGAGAGATCAAGGATTAAATAAGGGAGCAAAAAAGTTTCAAATACAAGCTCCTACATAAATAAGGAAATATGATATGAGGAAGAGGAAAGTACCATCTAACTAAGGAAGAAAAAAAATATGTTTTCATGAAATACGAAGGAAAAGAAGACTTCTTCCTTAAAATATTGGTAAGGATTAGTCAAAGGCGAGAAAATTTATCAAACTTAATGCCACACATGTTGCATACCTTAAAAGACTCAAAAAATCTATAACCTAATAAAACACCTCAAGGAGAAAGGAGTACGTAAGTCAATCACAAATTTATGGTAAATTCCATATCAAAGTCATTATGATTAATGTTTTTTGCCAAAAAGGAGAGTAGGAAGAAAATTACTCGAAGGCCCTTCTATAGAATAATATTTTTTAATGAATACTAGGGAAAGTACTTAGACATTTTTGGAAAAATGATCCCTAATGGAAGGAGCACTCTAGATGGCAATGTAAACAATGAAAAAAGAACATTGCAATACAAAGTAAGTTGAATGATCCAACTTTTGATGGTAGCTTAAGAGTAAATCTCTATTCCGCTCACAAAGGTATTGTTAAGGGTTTTGTACCTACCTCTCTACAAGAATGATAAGAAGAGGCCTAATGCTTGAGTAGTTGATCCTTAAGAGAATATTTATTCCAATCCAAGGTACACACTAGTGTAGAAAAATAAATTTCAAAAGAGAGCATTATATTCACATCTAGAAGGTCACACCCCCATTGTCTACAACAACGCATATGACTAGAAAATATTAACCTTTAAGAAAGAAGTGTTTTTCTCATAAAGATCCATGAGATCTTGGCCATAGATGCATTGATAAAGGTCAAGTCCATTATATTGAGGTTGTGTTTGATGATGAATTTGATTATGAAGAACCAAAGCCATAATTGGTTATCGAGGAGCATGATTTTGAAAAGATGGAGGATGAAGACATAAATGGAGGTATGCTTTTAAGTATTTCAAGGGCACCTAGATACCACCCCTTCAAAATTTGAGGGGTGTTGTTCAAGCAACAAATAATGGTGTTGGTTGATAATGAGGCCACCCATAGTTACATTGATGAAGGTTTGGTGGTTAAAAGTGGATTAGAAGTTGAGAGTTCCAAAGGATGTAATGTCATTATTGCTATTGTATTCATTGTTTTGTGCTCCAAACTAATTCAATAGCTTGACATAACCATGGAAAAGCATAAGATATGTGATGATTTCTATGTCGTGGGTTTAGGAGAGGCAAACATGGTGTTGGGTGTGCAATCAATTGTTGCAATCCTTTAATGAATTTTCTCTGAATTATTAATCAATGGAACTCAAATTTAAATTTGGAGGGAAAAAAGTGATGCTTAGAGGAATATTTGATGAAATACCTATAATGGTCATTGTTAAGAGAATATAATATCTTTCACAAGGGACAAGTAGCTTCGAAAAAAAAAAATCTTGGTAATGCACACAAGTTCATATATGGGTGAGAAACACACCTATAATACTAATAGTAAAAGTATTTTGAATAAGTTTAGTAGGGTGTTTAGTGATTTGCCTCTAGGACTAGTGCTTCATAGAGGATTTTTACATATTGTATAGTTCGAATTGGGCTCCAAAACTACCATGACGACTCCTTACCACCTCCCAAGAATGTGCAAGGAGGAGATATTATACTTCATCAATGGTTCTTGTGAGTAAAAAAAAAGCCATGCAAATGTGTACTTATTATAGGACTTTGAACAAGAAAATTGCAAAAATAGGTACCCCATTTTAAGAATTGACGAGTTGATTAGTAAATTGCATGAAACTATTATTTTTAAAAGATTGAATTGAGATTAACCTACCATCAAATTAGGACGAAGGATGAGGATGTGCATAAACAACCTTTAGATGTCATTTTGGGCACTTTGAATTCATAGTCATGCCTTTTGGCTCAACAATTACACCGACTATCTTCTAATCATGCATGGATCATATATTTAGCAATTAGTTAAGAAAGTTTATTTTGGATTTTTTTTTATGAATCTTGATTTGCAAAAAGGCCTAAGAATATTATTTGAAACATCTATATATGGTCCTTGGAATATTAGGGCATTAGATGCTCTTTGCAAAAAAATCAAAATGTGTGTTTGGGGTGGTATATATCTTATACTTGGGCCATGTCCTTAGTGCTTAGGGAATTCAAGTGAATCGAGAGAATATCTAATCCATTTTCAACTATCCTCTTATCACTTTGACACAATTGAGAGAATTATTTGGACTTGGTAGTTACTATAGGAGGTTTGTTAAGAAGTTTTCACAACTAGCAACGATCATAACCAACATGACCAAGAATGAATATTTGCATCGATAGAAACAACTCAAGAATATTTTGACAAGTTTAAAGACATAATGAGTTCATGTCTTGTCCTTGCTATTTTAGAGTTTTCATAATTTTTTATAGGATGGGATGTCTCAAGAGGGGGAATTGGAGTGGTTATGGTTAAGAAGGGGTACTTCATAGCCATTTGAGAGTAGGGAATTGAAAAACTTGAAAAAAATGTTCTCTAAAAAAATTATATCTATGATAGAGATGTTGAAAATCACGTATGTGCTGGCCAAGTTTCAACTACATTTGATTTGTGGGAGATTTGTGGTGAAAACAAATTATAACAACTTGAAGTTATTCCTTGGCCAATATGACTTGAATAATTGGTAGCAAATATGAGTAAGTAAACTCAAAGCCTATGATTTCAACATAGAGTACATGAAGTGAAATAAGAACATAGAAGCTAATTCTCTTTCTAGAATGCCTCTTTTATGCCACACCTATGCTATTTCTATTGAATCAAATTTCTTTATTATTGTAGAATATGCTAAAACTGCACTTGCCACTAACTTGTTTGATGGGACTATGAAAGAGACAAATTTATAATAAAAAATGTTCTTTTCCTTTATGAGACCAACAATATTTTAAACCTTGAATCTAGAATAAGTTAGAAGATTTTGAGGGGTTTCCATGATGCCACTCTAGTAAGACACTTGGAGTATTATGAAACCTACAAGAAAATTAGATGTGTTTTTATAGAAGGGTGTCAAGGAGGATGTCCTTAAATGCATCAAAGAATGCATGAGTTGTTGGGAAAGAAAAATGAGCATGTCTCTCTAATAGAAATACTTCAATGAATGTTATCCCAAATTAGAAGTGGGAAAAAATATCTATGGATTTCATCATAGGCCTCTCCAATATACATGGTAAGGATTGCATATATGTTGTATATGGGCTAACAAAATATGCACACTTCTATTTCATTAGAACTCAAGGCTCATTAATAAATTGATATAATTTTTAGAGAGAGTTTAAAAGTACATGGGTTGCCTAAAAATATCATTAGTGATAAGGAAAATAGATTGTTTAGCTCTTTTTTTAAGAGTTATGTCACCTAACTAGCATAAACCTCACTCCTAATACAAGCTATGACCCCAAACAGATGGGAAAATAAAGATAGTAAATAAATTGGTTGAGGTCTACTTGAGAAATTATGTTTCAAACCAACAATCAACTTGGGCTAAGTGGTTGCACTGGAGAGAATACTTTTACAACATTACCCATCACATGTCCATTGTTATGTCTCAATTGATGGCATTATATGGCTGACACATTAATATTTTTTGATTTAGTTTTCATAGACAATGGATTCTAGTAATTGATAACTTGGTGAACCAAACCAAGACACATTAAGATCACTAAAGGACCACCCTAACAAGTGCATAATTGACATAGATTTTATGTAGATAAAAATTAAACAAAGAGGTTTTTTGAGGTTGGAGATATGACCTTTCTAATATAGTTTCCCTATAGGAAAATCCCCATCAAAATAAGTGGGGTTGAAAAATCAAACCTTTCTTTGTAATAATAACCCCTATTTTTTTGAAAATTACTTCTATAAATGAGATAAAATGAAATTTCTATTCCACTTTTTAATCACTCAATTCTTGAGATGGGAAAGGTGAAAGCATATGGTGTTTAGGACTATACAATCAACTAGAATGCTTGCAATTGAAAATAAATGCACTAGGCAGTAAGCAACCAATCTCACTTATTTAGTGGAGTGCTTATGCAATTGAAAAGGAACACTACACACTTATTCAACGAGATATGATTACAAAGCAACCACTTATTTAGTGGGTAAACAAAGGGCACTTCCACTTATGTAGTGGGTTAGAAAATTATAATTAAACCACTTGTTTAGTGAGGTAAGAAAATCCAAAACCCTTCCACTTTAGTGTGGTAAGTTCATACATCAATGAGCAAATGTCAAATTGACTACTGGTACTACCATCTAGTGTTTACAATACGAATGCATACTCTTTAATGATATATTTTGAAGTATTATAAACTTAGTTCATAAGTAGTATAAACACCATATAAGAGGATCAACTACTTATATAAACTGTTGAAACACCCCCAAATAGATCCAAGTAACATGAATAAAATACCTTAATCATGAATTAACAAGGATTTATCTTATTTAAATGATGTAGGATGTTGGTGTAGGTTTCATATCAACTTATAACACATTGCAAAAGGGTTGGCCAATGAGATAAACTCCCAAAAAACACCTACAGTTGTACCCAACACACCACCAATCAATCATGAGCATAAATAATACCTCAGAGAATACCTAAAGCCCGCCACAACACATCGAAAGAAGAATATGCCAGTTTAGAAACTAATATCAAACTTGTGTAGGTTTAATATGGAATTGGTACAACACCACTAAGTGCATCATAACTCAACCAAAACTCATAATCTTAGTGCCAAAACTATTTGGAAAAGATTAGGAAGGACTTGGTAGCCTAAAATCAACATTAACTTTGAAAACATGATAGAAAACACAATAAAATCAACTAAGTGCATCATAACTCAACCAAAACTCATAATCTTATTGCCAAAAGTATTTGGAAAAGATTAGGAAGGACTTGGTAGCCTAAAATCAACATTAACTTTGAAAACATGATAGCAAACACAATAAAATATGCAACTCAAAATAAAAAATCTCTATACTTGTAACCCAAAAAACTAGAACTCTTCTTTGTAGCTCACTAGTGATTCTTGGATTAAATTACACTAACTAGCTAGGGGGGTTTTGTCTCCAAAACTAGTGATCTCAAGAGGGTTTTCGTCCTCAAATTATTTTGGAAGAATTCACGTTCTTTCCAACAACAAAATTAAATAATATAACATGGCTAACCTTTCAAATTAGCCCTCAACCTCCTTTTTATAGTCTTTTTTCATTGATTTTTCAAAAAGTATATTTTTGTAGTTTTTTTTTGAAAATATATATTTTTGTTCATCAATTTTTTCAAAAAAAAAAAAGGTTTTTTTTTAACTTTTTTTCCAAAAATATTTTTACTTTTTCTTTTTTCCAAAAAGGTTTTAACTTTTTTTGCTATTTTTTTCTAAAAATACATTTAAAAAAAAAAATTAAATAATTCATTACGTGTAAAAGATCCCCTTGTGCTTAGGCATCCAACTTGAAGCACACTAAACACCTTTTAAAATGAATTATTACACTACTATTTTTAATATTTTCAACAATTGACAACTTAAGTGAATAGTTATTTATTAACTTAATAATTTACTCGAGTTGCAAAAAGTATTCAAATGACATAAAAATAGAATTTTAATCATACCAACGTGATACTAAAGACTTAGGATGATGACCAGAGGCAATTGGGTGACTTACTAAAAATAGCCTGCTTATCCAAGAAGTTTAGAGAGGTCCCAAAAGGTTGAAAATCAAATTTGAAAGCATCAAAAGGATCCACATCATGAGCTAAGCTCATTTCCATGAATAAATTTGATAAACTAAAAGTATACTTTCCAATAAATTTTGAGTTCCCCCTTGCTCACCAATTAGGCTAATTGTTCAAAAATCAATTTAGCTCAAAGAGGGGACATTACATGTTTCTATGGACCATATTTGATCTTGAGGAGGATTGACGAAGTTACTTATGAGTTAGAACTATTTGAAAACATGATTCATAAAGTTTTATGTGTATTTTGCCTCGAGAAGGCACTTGGGCACCATATCAAACTTTCAGTGGATCTACCACCTTTAGATGACAAAAAAGCCCATTTTGATACTTGATGTTGTTGATATCAATATGAAGAAGTTGAGAAACAAGAGCATTATAGAGTATCTAGTTCATTGGAAAAATCTACCTACAGGAGATGCTACTTGAAAAGGACCAAAGATTTTAGAGCATCTAACTTTGCATTGTTTGAGGATAAACAAATTTTAAAAGGGTAGATATGTAATGTCCCAAGTTCTAGGTATGAGTATTTAGGTCCTTTTCTAGCCCTAAGCAAGGTTTCGAGTTTCTTTGTACAACCATACTTATATTTTAACCCTTGTTTCCTTGATCCCTTACTTTTTATGTGTTTTTGAAGAGTTTTTTTTTACCTTGGTACCCTTTCCCTTAGTTCCTCATTTTTTTAATCCTTTCTTTACTTGAAATGTCAAAGTCTTAGACTTTCCCATGCTAATGCCTCTTTTCCTCCATCTTCGTTGAGACCTTGATTCCCTAGTTCCCCATGTTTCAAAACTTCAAAATTTCTTCTAATGGCATCCCATGCTTTTGTTCCCTATGCATCCTTTGCCTCACTTCCTCATATCTCATAGCTTTTTGGATTTATGTCTCCTTCCTTTCACTTTGTTTGAATAAGTTGGTCACCCCCTTGATCCCTAAGGTACTAGATACTTTTGAGTCTTGACCTTCACTAGACTATGGACTTAGAATTTTCCCTATTGACATACCTAAAAGGTATGAGGTGTTCACCCTAGAAACTTGATTCCCACTTCTTCATTACTCTCTAGTGTGAAAATTTTTGGGGTTCCCTATACTTCATCACTTTGGTATCATGTAGATTGTGGACCCCCAAACCTTTCCATCTCTTACTTCTAGATGCTACTTGGTATCTAATGTCCCTAACTTTTGATCCTCACTTCTTCATCATCCTCCAGCATATATACTTTTAGGTTCCCTTTATTTTATTATGCACATACGAGGTATGTTGTATCCTTAACCCTTAATCCCTATTAGTATTAGATATGTTGAGACTTTGATCTTTTATTTCCCTTATATTGTGTATCTATGTATCTTGAACCCTCCACCCTTCAACATCGAGTATTTCCTAATCTCAATCCTTATTCTCCCCTCTATTGGGTATTTTCAAATATTGATCCTTGCTCCCTCTAAAGTTGAGTATCTTTGAAGTTCAATCTTTACTCCCTCTAGTATTGGGTATCTTTGAAGGAAAACCCTTGTCTTGTCGTTCTACCTTCTAAATCTCATGGACATTTGCATATCCTCACATTCCCCAAATCACCAAATTCAAACCTCAGGAGTATCCTCTACTTGTCCTTCAAGCACACAACTCTCTAGATCCTCACCTTTAGGCAAGCAATTATTTGGGCACATACCTCTTGATATGCCTTTTCCATGAACTTATGTTATTTAAATATGGAATTTCATATACCATGCTGCACAAATATGAATACCATTAATGATCTCACTTGAATACAAAAATTAAAGTGAAACTCTCAAATGCCTTCTAGCATCCATGGGCTCCATGCTAGAATTTCAAACTAATTTTTAAGGTAGACAACTTCATCATTTTGCACCTTTTTCTATTTCAAACAAACCCTATTTTGCAAAGTTGACCACTTGTATTAACTTGTTAAATTTGAGGACAAAATCCCTTAGATTTTTTAGACTACTGAATGAAATTTCATTGACTTCTTGGATATTAGAGGATGGAAACTCTATGGTTTCTTGAGGGCAACTTCATATGAAGGTTGCATACGCACTTTAAGGATTTCAATAGTTTGGCAATCTTAGCATTTTAGGCATTTTCATAAATAACTATAATCATTGTAACATCAATTATTAGTAACATTTCAATAAATATTTGTAGATATTTGGAACAACATAATATATGATTTATTTTTTGGGTTTTAGTGCGTGTGTGTGTGTGAATGTTCTTTTTGTTAATCCAATCTATTGCTAAAATATTTTGTGGGTATTTCATTCTTGAGCATTTTATATCAATATGAGATGTGGGCATTTTAGATCTTGGTATTTTATGAGTATTTTGGCCTAAGGTCATCACAATTTATGTGATGGAACAATATGTTTTCAGTGGAAGACGAGTTTCTAATTCATTTATTTTCCACATTTTCAAAGTAGTCCACTTTATTGTCCTAAGTTTGGTCCAAGTATTAATTTTCCTCTAAGAGATCCAATTTGTTTTCTAAACATGTTTATGAGCATTTCAAGCATCAAACCAAAATATAGATTTTTTTTATATTATAAATGACCCAAGGAAGATGTAGGAAAATTAGTTCTCTATAATTTTTAATTAAGTTCCACATTTTGGAACCTAAAGGTGGATTGGCTATTGTAAAAATCATTTTTTTATTTTGGGTGTTAAGATATTTTTCTTTTAGAAGTCTGAACCATTTTGAATATGTTTTGGCAAACATGTTCCAAGCAAGTGGGCTAGATTTTGTGCTTCAATGTTATACACATTAGCTCCTCTTGAGGACTTCAATCTACATACTTTCTATCATACTAGTAAAGCTATTTTTTACCTTTCCTTCATTTTGATAGAAATTGTTCTATTTCAAAAGAAATACCCATTATAATTTTTGAGATTGACAACGAAAAAATGGTGACAATTGATAAAGTTATGTTTATCATAATAATTATTCTTACTAGAGGAAACAACCAAACTCCAAAAGTTGTTAACCGCCATTTACCCTTCCATGAAGGCATTTTTTTTAATAGAGGAAACAACCAAACTCTAAAAGTTGTTTTTAATTTCTCCATAGAATAAAGGAATGCCTAGGTAGAGACAAGTAAATTTTTGAATCTTTTAATCCATTAAATTCATAATTCTTCTTAGTTCTTAAAGCATAGTTAATTTTTTTTGGATTTAAAGGAGTTAATCTATTGAATAGAAGCTAAGCAATAATATTTAGTTACTTATTTACTTTAGCTTCCTCATAGTTGTTGGTATTAAAATTATTTTTCAATTGATTTGTTTATTCTCTACCAAAATTGATCTGCTTAAATCCTCTACCATAATGATGCATAAAAAATATGACATCGGATCTCCTCATTTAATTCCTTGGGAATATTTAAGAAAATTATTAGATTGCTATTAAATAGAATAGAGAATTTGATCCATGATATGCATGAGTATATCCTTTTACAACACTCTTTTGAGAAACCAAAAAATTTCAAGACTTCTAGTAAGAATTTGCATCTTATTTTATCATATTCTTTCATCATTTCAAGTTTTATGATCATTGTGGAGAGTGGTTTTTGTTGAATAAAGTGTAGTGTTGTAATATCCCCTATCCTACTTTGCCCTAGAATTCGCTTGTTGATTAGGGTTAGGGTCTTTCACCTTGTCAATTGGGTACTTCTCCAATGATCTATTCCTAGCTGAAACCTACATTCACCATATGAACAATATTTCCACACATACACATTTTTATTAGCATTAGCACCATGGCATCCAATTATAGAATCGTCACAAAATGCAACTAGTGTGAAATAAGAGGAGCAACATGGTGGGTCTGCCCGAAGCCATTTGCCAAGTCTAAGAGGTTCTATACCACAACTCTCATGATGGTGACTTGTAACTGCTTTCTCCAACCATGTCACAATCCTGGAAGACACTTTCCCTATTGGAGGAAGCCAGTGAAGCTCACAAGTGGCCTATGCCTACCACCCCTCCATGGCCCATCCCTTTCTTGGTCCTAGCGGACTTGAGTGGGACCCCCACCCATCCATGGCCCATCCCTGCCTTTGGACTGGGCGGATCTTCAGTGGCATTTCCACTCATCCATGGCCCATCCTTTCCCTAGAATTGGGCGGATCTTAAGTGAGGTTTTTAGGCATGTACCACTTTCTCAAGCCCTTCCTCTTGATCAGGTTTTCAAACACACAACTTATCCTTAGCCATGAAAATATAATAGCATCTATACATATAATTGTTTCTTGAAACACATCCAGATCCACTATTAGAGTAATGTTGATAATAATAATAATACTATGAAGATCATCTTATTTATAATCAGATGGTTATTAAGACATTGGATGATTTGTACATACACTTAGATTGAAATAAATATTTACACATGCATATTATTAGCCTTAGTACAATCCCTTATTATTGATAATCAAATGAAACAAGTTTGAGATGAATTTACAGGTAAGGAAATGACAATAAACAGAAAAATAAATTATTTGAATGCAATTAGGCAAATTTAGTAATCAAACTTAGAAATAAATAGATTGCATCTAAATAAATATACTTGCATATCGGATTGCTTGCCTTTCAATAACTTCAAATGATGCCTATATATTTTAGCAGGAACGAATCATGCAAGGGACAAACCACAGATGTATAAGCAATCAAATCGAATGTAAGGAAGACAGTTCAGTTTACACATATCCAATAGGTAGAGTAGATCGCAGTATAAAATTATGAATGCATATATAGACCAACAATTACACAATATAGAATACCTATCGATTCAATGATCCTGAATTCAGAATTCAAGATCTTAAGGCTAAGTAATTGTATGGTCCCATGGGGGGGCTTGGGCTTCTATTTTCATGGATCAAGCGGTCTCATGAAGAAAAAAAATTGTGCTACGGGATTAATTAGAATCTTTTCCAGAAAAATAGGAGCCCCTACCTTTTAGAAATGAATCTTTAAGCGGGTGAAATTGAGGTGGGGCTAGAAATTGCCCCTACAACTTAGGAATTTTTTAGAAAGTTATTTGCCACTTGTCTATCACTTAAAATTTTAAATTCCTACAAAAAATTAAAAATGAGAGAATTTTTATTTATTTATTAATTTTTACCAAAAATACTCCAATTTGATCCTTAAATTTTGGAGCTCAAACTTTTAAACTGAATTGCAAAATTGAATTCATGGGACCACTAGCCTTAAAATATTCCTAAAAAATCTAAGCAGCACCCATTGAAATTTTTTAGGAAGCCCCCCTCCATGGGACCATACCCTAAGAGATTCACCTGATTTGGCATGTTTGTAGTCTCTATCCAATGCTTTCTTATTTTTAATCTACTTTATTTCTCTCCCCAAATCACCCCCTCATTTCCTCTATATCTATGTTTGGAAAGATTGCACGTTTCTATTCTTGGTCACATCTCTTGTCTGGAGGCAACCCATCACTATCTAAATGGGGTGATTAACAATTAACAATTCTATATCCCCGTCGCTTGTTTTAAGGGTAGCGCTTGCTTTGGAAAAGGAAATTAATTAGTGTCGATTTAATATCCTTGTGTTGCATTCAAATAATAATGTTTTATGATTATTTTATATTTATGTCTTAGGCATATTTAAATGTATATAATATGAGTTTTATATTTATATACATTTTCTTATAAATGGTTGTCCATTTTATTTATTTATTTAATGTCATTTTGTGGACATGACAAGTGTCCCATGGGCTATAATGCACCACCAAGGACCCATGAGACATTAGCTTAGAAAAGAACATAATTATTTTTGAAAAATATTAACACAACACTAATGACACAACAATGCCATCAAGTACAAGACATCATCGATGCCTAAGAAACGTGGCACCAATAGAAGACTAAAACACTAAATCAACAACTCTATTTCTCAAGAGGTGCAAGCACCAACAATGGCCTCTAGCACATGGGTTAAACCCTACAAGACTTGGCAATCTTAAGAGAAACAAGCCCCTTAACATAAGATGCACCAAGGAGATCTGATTTCATGCGAAGACACATTTTCCAAGGAAAAAATTAGCATAATTCCTCAATGGTGACACCTATCGACATGATAGGGGGACTTACAAAATTTATGGGGAACAACTTTTGTTCATAAAATTTCCCCAAAAAATGTTTAAAATAATCATTATCCGATGTATGGAGGGATAATAGTGCCCTAGAAGGACTCTAACGCCCAAGTGGGACATTAGCACCTAGGTGTAGGTGTCCTATTTGGTGCTAGAGTCCAAGATAGGCTTCGTAGTCTTGAGTCTAACACTGGAGTCTTGGCCGATGAGAAAACCCAAGCTAGGGTTTGGTCCCCAGGACATTCCAAACACTCATGAACTATCTAGGAAGGCCTAGAATGAAAATCAAACTTTGAAACTTTAAAAATGACCTAGGGTTCCTACTGATTTTAATCCCCTAGTCAAAATACACCTTGACCCACAAAGGAGATGACTCCCAAGGGGTTGGGAATCTCCAACACTCTAACACAAGATTCAAGACAAGAGGGACAAAGGGGAATTGTCTCCCACACCTTCCATCCACTCCAAGAGCACTTAGGGACCCTAAATGACCCCCGAAACAAGATGGTTCCCTAAGACCAAACACACCTAAGGTTTCATGAGCAACTTAGTATTTCAATGATTGACTTCATGTTCTCTAAACTTGATGTTCATTTTAAAACCCACAAAAAGGTGCTCTAGATTCATTTTAATCAATCAATATGATTTTTTTAAAAGCATACAAGATAGCATGCATGCTTGACTCCAACATCAAGACATGTAAAGATAATTAAAACATCAGGACCACTTATGCGGTTCATTTACAATCCATCCACTAGGGAAGTCCAAATATTATATTACATAATTATACAAGGGATCAAATATGATTCAATTACACTTTTCAAAATACTTAAACAAATGAGAAAGAAAGGATTGGTGAAGCCTTTACTCAACTTGCTCATGGTTCCTCTGTTCCTTCCATGATATTCTAATCCTCAATGGACATAAAAGAATGAGGAACAATATCTCTTTAGGCACAATATAGTGGTCACAAGGACCAGATTCTAGAGAGGGGTTAGGGAGTGTCATCATAATAACCTATTGTACTGACTCAACGGAACTGAGTACACCTCTCACAAGACATGAGGTTACTCAATCTACAAGACCCAACACTCCCCAAGTTGGCACATCTTACACGTTCATACCGAACCTATACGAACACTCCAAGTATGTCATAGGCATCGTTATCTTAGTTATTTTTAATTATCAGTCTATTTATCACTTGGTTAAGAGAATTCCACATGAGATATCCTCAAGCCACTTTGGGCCTTGGCAAACATTGAAAGCCACTCTCATACTTCTCTCTAAAACCTACATCCTATGTTCATCACAACTCACACAATTGTGTGCGACATGTTGGCAAACATTGAAAGCCACTCTCATACTTCTCTCTAAAACCTACATCCTATGTTCATCACAACTCACACAATTGTGTGCGACATGAAAAAATAAGGCAAGATCTTGGCTCAACAAAAAAAATCAATATAATCTTAAAATGTTTATCTCAAAAATAAGGAGTTTTCAATTCCCCCATTTTGAAACATCAGAAATCACATTAAAAATTCAAAGTTTGCCTATTTATTTTCAACACATAAACTAAGAAATTTTCATAAACTCCACTGTTGTGACCTTAAATTTTTAATTTTTCAAAAAAAAAATCTGCCCTTTGGCTCTAAATATGAACAACTACTACTTTATGAATTAGAATTTGATTTTCGAACATTTTGATATTATGAGGGCACACATTGGAAAAATGAAAAATTACAAATTACAAATTTAATTCTACTCTATTTACACAAATTGAATCATATTGGGGAAGTCCTATGCTCTCTTAAGGGTGAGCATGTCATCCAAATGAAAAGACATGTAAAAAGAGATGAAATGAGAATTTTACCTCAATTTTGAAAGCGCATCAAAACAATGAAAAACTTACAATTTTCCAATTTCGAGAGATCAAGATCACACACAATCACAATTATTTTCCTATCCCAATCCTTTCAAATTCAAATGAGTACAATTTCCCTAAATTTTAAATTTTTTATTGAGGAGGTTTTCAGAGTATTTACTTTATAAAAATCCTAAGCATTATGCTTTTGTTCTACTTTTTTCATATTTCATATTTTTTTTATTTTTTTTATTTTCTATATTTTCACTTTAATTATTTTCCTAATTGTTTCTCTACCAAGCAATTGAGACAAAAGAGCATTCAACCTTATTTTTATTTCTGCATTTTAAATATGATTAAATCAAATACATGCACTCCCATCTAATAATATATTCCCAACATAATTAATTTACCCTTATTTTTTTCAATTTCACAAAAACAAAATATTTGATAAAAATGCAATACTTTAACTCATTGAACTATATTTACAACGAACAAGGAAGTTAAACCATCATTTAACTCGTGCATTTATTATTATTTCACAACAATAACGCATTATGAAATTGCCTCCAATTTGAATTTGGATTAGCACAACAATAATGGATTATGAAATTGCCTCCAATTTGAATCCCAATGTGATATCTTTGAAATGACCATAGCTAAAGAGATAACTTACTTACATAATCAAGTGGAGAAATATCATGTACCTACACACTCAATTCTCACATCAAATGTACCTATTGCATGTACATGACAACTAAAACACAACATAAATACCCCATTGAAACATCATACAATATATAAACAATGCATCCAAAATGTTGTACAATAAAAAACACACAATATATATAATCCAAACATAATAAATTCACAAATATCTCACAATATACACATGGTCCTATAGTACCTATACAAAACGATATGATGAGAAAACCTCAAAATCTAAGTCCAAAACAAGAGTGTCAAGATGCAAATGGAGAGGCATTACATGAGCAAATAATGAATCCTTTAGTTTATCTATTTGACACAAATCCTCCTAGCACTTCATAAATGAAAGAGGGAATAATGTTTCCCAATCTAATAATGATGACCTTTATGAATAAGAGATTAGCTAAAGTTCGTAAACATGGAAAGATTATGTGTAACAATGAGATTGTACTAAAAATATTCACCATTGTTTTTTGTAAACACGGAAAGATTATGTGTAACAACCATTAAATTGTACTGAAAAATTTCACATTTTTAAAAAAAATTGTTCTTATGTGTTCATTCCATTATATAATCAAGTAATTATTTGTTCCTTTCATTATTCACTCATATAGAACATACATCTAGTATAAATACAAATTTGTCACATTTTTAAAGAAAATGATCACTACAAATAAATTTTTTGAACTTTACCCATCTAAAAGTGATATTTAATACTTTAAAAATGTCTCTATAATTTTTTTATAAATTTAATAAATCTTTAATTGCTGATTTTTTAAAATAGAACTAAATGCATTGTATATTTTTCAAATTTTTCAAATATATTAAAATATTTTTTAAATTTATAATCAACTTCATATTGAATTATAAGAAATTTCTAATCAATTTCATATTGAATTTTAAAAATCCTACTACAATAAATCAACTTATTTCAAAGGAAAGAATGAAGATTCTATTCCTGGTTGGAGCTTATCACTTACCAAATACTTCTTATAAAATCATTGCAAAGGCTTTAGCACTCATAATTAAACTTATTGTTCAAGATATTTTGAGACCTAAACAAACTAGGTTTATGAAAAACATATTTTGGATAATCTTATGCTGACTTGGGAGACTATGGAATGAGCCCAACAAACAAGACAAAATGCTTTGGTGGTGATGTTAGATTTTGATAAAGCATATGACAAGATTTGTTGGAGCTTCATTCTTAAAATGCTTCAATGGATGGGATTTGGACTACAAATTATTATCCATGTTCAAATACTTCGAATTGCAACACTCTATTAAAGCAAGGCTGCCCTCTAGCTCCCTTCTTATGCATGCTTCTTGTTGATGCTTTGGGATATCTTCTTCAAAGAGCTAATCAAATGAAGCTTATTAAAGGAATTTCTATTCCTCCAAGTAAAGTGGTTATTAACTCCCATTTTGCTATTGATGGTATGTTGTTCCTACAAAATGATGAAGTTAACAATACCTTTAGCATTTTGAACTTGTATTGTGCTATTTCAGGTTCTCAATTAGCTCATAATAAAATTGAATTTCTTATGTGTCAGATTGGTCCTACCCCTCACTGGATCCACTAGATATCTTAGCATTCCTTTTGAGCTAGGGGTCTCTCTATCTGATATGCAGAACTGGTTTTTAAATAAACTTAAGAATAAGTTGTTTTATTGGGGCAACAAATTTCTTTCCCTAGCTAGTAAAATTCAGGTTGCTACTAGAATACTCATTGTTACCCATGTTTACTACTCTTCTTGTTGGATGCCTTCCAAACAAAGTCATGAAGAGTTAAACAAAATTATTCAAAAAAATTTGTGGTCAAAATGGGATGGTAATGATGGATTTGTTGCATCTTCTTGGTGCCATTGGATACAACCATAGTGCAAAGGAGGCCTTGGGCTTATTGATCCTAAAACCCAAGGAATATGTTTAGTTGCTAAATGGATCATTACAGCTACCAATGAAGATGAACCATGGAAGTTCTCGTTTGTCATCGAATCATGGCAACGACAATTAATAAGAAGTGGCAAAATGTTAGTTGATTGGATAAAATATTGCTCTCCTTTTTTTAAAATCAAGGCTTCATTTCCTCTTCAAACAATTTGGAAAACATGGCAAAGAGTTTGATTTTTTTTTAAATGAAAGCTCTTCATTGCAACATGGCTTCAATTTTGCTTCAACTTCAACATGGCTTCTATGAAACTTTGCACTTCTATGATGAGTAATTTTTACAAAGACTGGAAATGGCTGTCCTACAATCATTTTCCTCTAAAAAAGATCTATTTAGCTATCCTTCCCAACTGGCCTCTTACACCTCAACTTAACCAAAAGCGGAGCTGACCTCTTACACCTCAACTTAACCAAAAGTGGAGCTGTAGCTTTAGTTCTAAATTTTGGTCCAAAATGAATGCTCAAATATAGAGATCTAAAGCTGATTTTGATACTCAAGTGCCGGCTTGGAAAATTCTACATTGCAAACTTCTTGTTGGGGAGAGGTCAAAATGTATGATGGTTCAACCAGCTAAGTGTCCTTTTTGTCAATATGAAAAAAATATGAAACACATATTTTGGTATTGCATACATGCCAGAAAACTATGGCTGACTGTTTTTAAAGACTTCCCTGCAATTTTTAATCATGATTTTAATTGGAAAAAAGCCATCCTGGATTTTGGTATGAAAAAAAAGTGATTACTGATTCTACTAGACAAGTTATTCTAAAGCATTTATGGAAGAATAGATGTGCAGCTGTGTTTTCTGACAATTTTCATCATGTAGCTGGTATTCTACAGCTTTTAGGTGGTTTTCTTGTTTTCACAGCTTCAAGCTGAGTAACAAATTAAAAAACAAATTCTAAAGTTTCAACATCACAACAAGTGTAAACAATGTAATATTGTCTTGCAGCTCATGTAATTTTGTGTTCAGTCTCTTTGACAATGTAATTCTGTCTTTGCTACTTTTGAATTTTGTTTTGGTAGTTTTTGAGCTGTTTTTATTGTAGACTGTAGGTCCCTTTTACTTCATGCTCAGTGGTTGTATTGCTGTTGTAATTTTTTTCTAACTATCTATTGATAGCTTCATTCTTGTAATACTTTGAATCATATATAAAAAAAAAAAAATCAATATTCTACCATTTTTTCAATAAAATTAATTAAACAGAAGATAAACAAATATATATTTTTAAATGTTTAACTCTGAAATTTTGAAAAAAAAACTACTTTCTTGACTTTCATGAAACATGTTCTAATTGAAAAAATCTAATTTTTTTTTTTAATTTCCTCAAATAAAAAGTCTCACATAAAATCCAAAAAACCACAGAGAATTTTAAATGAGGGTTTCCCCCAAAACCTTTCAGTTGATACCTCACACAGAAATACCATTAAGCATAATTTGCTATCCTTTCTCACAAACACCAATTAACCCATTTCATTTTCTTGGTCTTATACTCATTTAATTGACTGTTACATTCGTTAAAGGGATACTGTTTTTCTGCCTATTTGTTTCTTGTCTTATTTTGTTTCCAAAATAAAGTCAGATGTGAGAAATTACAATGGCTGGAGAGAAGGCTACTCGAAGACAGAGATTTCAAAACTGAGGTTTTAAAAAAAAACACAAATGATCCGGCAGCGTACAGATGTCCGAAAAACATTCGTTGAAACCATGGCAAATAACTTAGCTCAGGATTCTGCATAATTATGTCATGCTGTCAATGATTCCGATAAGGAAAAATGAGCAGAGTCTCCAGGAAATATTTCGTAACCAAAAACAAAACTAATCACCTACAGAGTTCGAGCTAATTACAATAAGGGAAAAGTAAATCAGGATTTTAGTGCTTCTCGATTCTTGATTTGGAAATTATTGGTTACAAATTAAGATTTGATTTAATTGGGAGATCCGATTTGATTTAACTCAGATCCGATTTGAATTGTCTAAATTCGGTGATCCAATTTGATTAGAATACCAAATTTACTCTGTTTTGATACTCGCGTCGTTTTGCAGCAACCCGCGGCAGTTCGACAGCAACCCAAGACAGTTTGATTATGTTGTTAACAACTTTTATCTCTGGTAACTTCACTCAATGTGATATTTAATTTATTTTGATCCGAACCCTAGTTTAATTTAACAACATATCTCCTCATTTTTCACAGAACTGAAAAGTCAAAGATAGAACAGGTTTGCATGTTCTGCAAAATAAACCAAAAGCAAAATCACATTACAATTAAGATCATATTTCAGATCTTTGGATGCCCATTGAAAGTAATTCAAAATAGGCAAAGATTCACACATTCTTCTAAAACATTGCTTATATTTTTTTTCAGCAATTTTATTAAATCCAATAACTTCTCTAATCATTTAAAATCCTCCATACAAAGAGCCATATTGTTCCCACGAAAATATAGAATACAAAACCATAAATCAAAAAGATAATTTCAAGCCCAAAGAGGCATCGTTCCACGAAAAAATAGAATACAAAACCATAAATCAAAAAGATAATTTCAAGCCCTACGCAAGAAAAAATCAGACTCACCAAACCCTACAAAAAAAGATCAAATACGCCAAACACTACAAAAAAAGATCAAATACGCCAAACCCTAAAAAAAGAATGATCAAATACGCAAAACACTAGGCATGAAAAGATCAGACACATCAGACCCTAACACAAGATATTAATCAAATCCAAGTCCATCGTCTAAGCCGTGTCAATCAGAACCTGTTGGGATATAAAATAGCATCAACAAATTTTCAGTGGTTTGCACATGTCAGTTTTCATCACATTGACCGGCTATTTGCAATAAATATTTCGGAGACTCCAATTTTATCGTTTAAGTGCTCACTCAGAACTTCTTAGAGGTTGTTGCCTTCATCGAAACGAATGCTTCTAAGGCAAACAAGTTTTTTCATCATAGCGAGCAATTTTTTTAAAAGTGACAGATCAGGCTTCGTGAAAGCTAGAAAATACGCTACAGATATCTATTTAAACAGCACCTCAACAGAAATCTATTTATTGCCATCGCTCGATAGACGGCTGCACATCAAAGTACATCGCCCACGACATTTGCCGTGAAAAAAGTTGAATATATAACCTTCTAGTGCAAACCCTAAAATAGAGAACCCTAATCGAATTGCCAACTACAGAAATGCCCAGATTTTGGCACCTAAAATTTGACGGTCGACCCTGCTTTTCAAGCTTTTTTTAAGTGATAGATTATCCATTCGAAGTTGCCCTATATACAAGCCTGGAATTTGATGGTCTATTTAACTGTTTTTGTCATTTTAGATCGTATTTTACAACTTTAAAATTTATTAGACCCTATAACTTGACTTGCTAAAATTTTACATAGCCATATATATGACACTTTAAATTATTTGTAAACCGTAAAATTTTATTATAGGATAATATAATATAATAGTTTTATTTGTAATAATTTGTTATAGAAATATAAATGATTTTTTTTTTACAATGTTTAATTTAAATTTTTTAAAATTGATGTAGAAATATATATTAAATTAAAATATTTTCAAAGAATGTTTATATTCAACAAATTTTAAAAAACAATTTAGAAATAAATTTTTGCTTTGTTGTATTGTTTTTTATATTAAAAATCAATTTAGAAACAATTTTTTGCTTTGTCTATACTTGTTATTTATTGTTTCTTTAAATCATTTTAGAAACAGATCTTTCTAAATCTTTTCTTTATTTTATTGTTTTCTATAATAAAAATCAATTTACAAACAAATCTTTGTTTTGTCTATACTTGTTATTTATTGTTTTTTTTTAATCAATTTAGAAACAAATCTTTGTGTAAAGAAGAGTCTCCAATAAGAATTTGAGGATTAGCTTCCAACTTGATGTAAGGGTTTTTTATGCATAGTAGTGGTACTATTATTTTAGGTTGTGTAGCAGCTTGGTGCTCTTTGATGGTCTTACTTAAACCATGTTCTTATACATCTATTGGTTTCCAACTTTATGACCCGTTTTTGTCTTGGTTTGATGAGATAGCCTGTTTTTGGTAGTATACTGATTGTTCTTTATTTTATCATGATAGTGTCAATGATCAGTTTCAGTAGCCAAGGGAAGAATAATACAGTTGTGAATGTCAAGGTGAACCACTTGAAACAATTGAGCTAAGCTGATCACCGTGAAGTTTCTCCAAAGGAAGAGGTCTTCTTATTTGTAGTTTTATTTGTGATTTTGTTGTTGATTGTTGCTTTTTTTTGCATCTTTAGACTGTTTTTTTATAAGTTGTGACCGTCAAATTCTAGGCCTGCCTATATATATTATAAAATTTTATTGTATTTTATGAAAAAGTCAAGCTCTTTTTTTAGTGATGGCTATCCATTCGAAATTGATATATATATATATATATATAATTTTATTGTATTTTATGAAAAAATATGTAAATGTTCAAATTTAAGCCTTGTTTATCTATATATTTAAGGTTGTCCAACCTCCTTTATAAATAATTTATATAATTTATAAGTGTTAGAAAGTAAATTAAAATTGAATTTTTTTAGGGTAAATTAGTTAAACAATAATAATTAGTAAAATAAAAATATTTAAGGATTGGTGAGTTGGGATTGATTTCATGTTGATTTGATTTTGTAGAAGTTTTCAATTGATTTATTTCTATATTAAAAAAATAATAGTTGATTATGGATTTGAGTTTTTGTATAGATTTGCATTGTAATTTTGGAAATGAACTTTGCTTAATTTTAGGGCTATAACTTGTTTGGCATGATTTTTGTAAGCTAAAAAAAAAAGTGTGAATAAAGAAGTTGGCTAGGCAATAATTGTTCTCCTTTGGTCAAACTCTTAGGATACTAATTTAACAACTTTGTACAATGACTGATGATAATAAGTAGTCATGCAATATGTCCTTGAATGTTGATGCAATATTGATATCACATAATAGTACTTTGATTCTCCTTGAGGTGTGTAAGATGTGTTCTTTCGATGTTAGATATATGTTAGATTCTAGAAATTCAAAATGAATTAGGGATCATCCTTAAATACAACTTGAAAGGTGGCAAATGAAATGCTTCATGCTTCAAGTCGACGTGTTATAGTTAGTTGTGACAATTAAGTTAACCCAAATTAGAATTAGAATTTTCTTTTTTTACAATGTTGCAAAGCTAAACTTTGGAAATGGATAAACTGAGAATTACAATTAGTCCCTATAAATGAGTGCAAACAAGAACAAGGCTTGAGATATGTGTCACTTTCAATAGAAATTGCGCCACTTATACACTTGTCATTGCGTACAAATAATTAGATTAAAGTTAGTCCACAACAAAAGGGAATAATATAAGATACAAATTTCACTAAAAATTTAATTATCTTGTGAAATATTATTCATTAAATTGTTGTTCAATGGTGATTATAAGATTAACTTCTATCTTTATTTCTATTTTAATATTTATTTATTAATATTTTCATCTAAAGATGGGGAATGATGTGTTGGGTGATGAAGAGAAGGGAAAAACTATGACATCGATCAATATAAGCAATGTGATTAAACATGTTGACTTCATTGAAAGGAATGAAATGAAAGCTTTTAAGAATACCCACAAAACCTAGTAATCTATATGACCCAAGGAATAAAACAACTTTGCTTTGCACATAAACAACCCCAATTGGTGTCACCTCAATCATATTTAATTGATAGCCATTTCCTTTATGATTTTGAATATTTTATTGTGAATCTTGGTTGAGAATCTATTGTTTGAACTAGCCTCTCCTCTTTAGAAAAGTTATTCAAGAAGTTAGCTTTCAAGATATTTGTGTATTTGATCTAGATATCCTTGTAAGTTATACATTCTATGATGTAGTGTTATTCCATTTCCACCAATCCCAAAGTGCAAAAGTGAGATGTATTATATTTGTCTAATCTTCTTTGGGCATTATCCACCTTCTAATCTTACATCTAAGACAATGTGCAAGCTAGTTTGTAGGTGAAATATTAACATTTTTGCTTTCCATTTTATTTTTGCTCACATATATATTTTTTTCTTGTGGTCACATGTAGGATGGAATTTTCTAATGTACCAATCTCTTTTTTTTCCAAGTAGCTTTTCCACATGGTTGCCTTGAATTTTTTGTCACACATATTTTGAATCCCTCATTAGTGTTTGGATACACTTGCATGCTAATGTTTCCTTTATCCATCGACTTGGTATTTTGTTTCATCCACATGCTATTTCTTCTACTTAAATTTTCCTTTTCTACTATTTTGGGTCAATAAAGCATGACTCCATGCTCTCTATTATTTTTAGATAGTTCAACAACTAGATCAAATTCAATGCCTCCAATTAGAAAGTGCTCGCCTTAGCTAATAAAATCTCATACAAAATTGAACTTTTAATATTGAAACTACTTGTGATTAAATGCTTTTGTGACTATAGTATTCAAATTTGACTCAACACTACTATGTACAATTCAAAGATGATAGGTACATGTGTTACACATGTTTGGCTTAATAATTAATAAATCATTCCTAGTCATCTGGCAAAAACAAGTGTAGTAGAGAGGTGTCTAGAGAACTACCTTCTTTGTGTGGGCAAAGTATCCTAAATGTGACGATGATATTTACTTGAAGGATAAGAGCTCCTTATGGATAGTAGTTTTGTTTAATTGATTAAATTATTTATGTGGAGTGTGTTGACTTCTAGTTGCAAGGTTTACATTTCTCAATGAGCATTTTCAAGGGTGATTTTTTTTGAATTGTTTCAATTTCTAAGAGAGCTTCTTGATATTCTCATTCAATGGCTAAGATTTTTTATTTTCTTATCAAATTATTTGTAAGGCATCTTCTTCTTCAAAACCTTTAATTGGTGTGAGAATTGGTGTTTGTTCTCTTAATTCATTCAAGGTGACTTCTACCCAACCTATTCTCACTCTTGGACACATTAGGTATGAAATGCCAAAGTGTATACAAGAGAGATGAACAAATAGGTGAAAGTCTCCTTGATCAATTAAATGTGTATGCAAGTTTGATCTTGTTTGCAAGCTAATGATTTGTATTCATCTATGATGATTATGTTGTAACTTGAAACTAAGTTTGAGAGCTTATTTCAACTTGAAGACAAAAGATCCTAATGTTTTTGTCCTTTTTTCCTTTTTGATACTTTTTTACCCTTTTAATTAATTTTATTCTTTTATATTCTTTTTGTGTTTTTTGAAAACATGAAAATATCAAGATAAACTTATCAACTAAACTAAAATTCATAAAAAGAAAAAGCTGAAAAGAAAAAATGAATCTAACAAAAAATAAAAATTAATTAAAATGAAACTCACTAAAAAGAAATTAACACATGCAAAATAAAAATATAGACCAATTTATCTTTTTGTGGCTTTAGAATAATATGTTTCCAACCAAACTAACATGCAAGAATTATCAACTTCTTCTTTTTTTTTGGATACCTTTTTAAGTTTCGTATGCATGCAAGTGACTATTTCAATGCAACATGAATAAATTATTATTCTTTTTATTTCCTTTCCTTTTTTACAAATCAAATAAAGAAGCGTGAAAAAACTTACACATGAAAACACTTTTATTTTTGTATTGAATAAGAATTTATGTGTAACAACCTTTAAATTGTACTAAAAAATTAATCATTTTTTACAACTTTAACCTCTTAATTAAGTTCTTATGTGTTTGTTCTATTAGTAATTATTTGTTCATATGGAACATGCATCTATCTTTATAGAATATTAAGGTAAAAGTACAAATTTGTATCACATTTTTATAAAGAAAATGATCAACACAAATAGAAATTTTTAACTTTAACCACCTTGATATTTATGTTCTAAATTTTAAAATAATATAAACTAATAGAAATGTATAATTCTTAGTGTAGTTTATGTTTATAATTTTAAAATTATTTGATAATATTTTTTTATAAATAATTTAATAGAAGAATTTTAATTCATTTTTTTTGGAAAAAGTGGGGTTGATGAGATGTGGTTTTTTCACCACATAGATTATTTAAAAATCTAGTGCATGAAAAAAATATAAATATTTAATTTTTAATAAATTTTAAAGTCACTCAATCAAAATGTAATAGTTCTCATAGGACATCAACTTTTGCCTATTTTTTTATGATTCTAAAAGAAATTATACCCTCTTGGTCTTTAGTTCATCATATATTTTTTTATTTTTTAAAATATATTTAAATATTTTTAAAATTTCTAATCAACTTCATGTTTGATTATAAAAGCCTACTTATAGTAATTTAAAAAAAATCATAATAAAATTAATCAAAATATAAATAAGATTTTTTTTTATTCTAGACTTTGAGCTCTACAAAAGCGATTTTCTTGGAGAAATCTAGAGTTTTTTTTTTCTTTTCTAAATTAGTCCCAAAAGAGGGGTTAAGTTGCAACATAAGAACCACAAAAACAATTTTAAGTGAAAGGGTTTAAAATCTCTTGACGAATTTTTTTTTGTTTTTTTAATTGAAAAGATATTTAATGGTTTCAAACAAAACTCTTTAAATGCTCGAAACTACATGTGATTAAATTATGTCTTCCTTAAAATATAAATATAAATGAATAGACTAAACTATAATTCTTTTTTAGTAAGATTTTTTTTTTAATATTCTATTTCAATAAAAATATAAAACTAATAATAATTTATTTACATTTTTAATTTTTTTAATAAATTAGATATTTTTTAATTTTCATTTTTAAATAAATTAAACTAACATTAGTTATGTGAAAAAGATTTTTTTGTTTCTTAGATTTATTATCAAAATAGTTTCATAGACGACGTTGTTGCAGCTATGTTAGATGACATTATGACATTATGTGCAAACATAAACTAGAGTATATTGATTTAAAGAAACTTTACAATCATCTGCCAACACAAGCTATGAAATTGAGCCTTGAACCATTTCCCTAAGAAGCACACCAAAATGGTGACCAGTCACACCAAACCACCATTCAACCTTCGCAAAATATAGACATCAGGCTTAACCTGGCAAAATGCCCATCTTTGGCATATCAATAGAACAGTGCAGGGAGTTAATGCTAACATAAACCCTACTATGAACCATACCTGGCCAACCAAGGACCACCCACCAAAAACAAAACTAAGAGGAGACACAAATACCCAACAGACCCAACACCACAACACAAAGGACTCCAACAATTATAGAAAGCCATTTGCTTTCACAAAGGCATCAAACTCTTTTATCCATTCGAGATGACTGACCTCATCTAGATGGAAGATCTCGAGGAAATTCACCACGATTACAACAATTATCCTGTGACGCACCAGGCCCATCCCCTTTAAATCGAGAAGGAAGGGGTAAATTTTGATCACCTCCCCCAATTCCTTCACCAATTCTAAATTGCACATATGCAGAGCACCTTTGCCAGGAATGACCACCTTTAAAACCTCCTCCAAACTGCCTAGCAGCTCCTTGAACAATTTTCCCATCAAAGTTCTAGCTTCAACCTTGGGAACCTAGTTATCCAAAATGGAAGCCAAAAACCGTGACACCACCTGTGAATTTTCTCTAAAATACTCCTTATGATCTAGATGCCCCTTGCCAAGCACCATTTTCACTGCCACTACCGTTAGCGGGTCGATGTTAAGAAAAATGCACTTTAAGCATTGATCAGTAACCTCCCAGAAGGCATTTTGACAGTCCTTGTAATCCAGACTAAAGGGGTAGCGACCCAAAAAAAAACAATCGATTCCATTGAAATCACCATGAATTTCAAACGTTCAACCATGGTCAACCAAACACCCAGAAACAAGCTAACACAGAGAGAAAAAAAAAATCTTACCCTCGCCACCCTCGGACAAGAATGGGAATGCACCGCAATGATTTCCACCTTTATTACCTTGTACATTGCCAACATGCCAACCACATAACCATTTGCAAATATCGATGTCGACTTTACTCAAGTGAATGAGTACGCATAGAGGTGAAGTGAGCAGTCATATCAACTGTTTTGGGAAGCAAACATGTCCTTCCTAGCTGCCACCAATATCCCAATATAATGGCACCATAAAGACCCCCAACTCCCTAATGGACATGTTGTGAGGAGACCACACCCAATCCACACCCATCCACCTCAGCCTGATCCAACAGACCAACAGACTTGCCACCCACTATTATTTTTTAATTTTTTATTTATATTTAAGTTTGAAATTTATTTTTATTATTTGTCTTTTTATAAAATTATAAATAATAATTAAAAAAATTAGAACTAATTTAATTTATAATTATTTGTCTTATTAAATTTTAATTATTGTATAATAATTTTATTTCAATTTTGTATTTTAATTTATATAATAAAATGAATTTCAAACTTAAAAATATAAATTAAAAGTTATAAACTGTGTGCGAGAGAGAAGATAACTTTTGATTAGTCATTTCATGCCAATAATTTATGCTTAGGGTAGCTTGATTGATTACGGATATGATAATTCACCTTATAACCTCTTTAGTGTACCCATTTCATACTTAAGGAGGAAAATAGATAAAGAAAGAGAGAAGGGAGAGGAGATGGAGATAAGATATAGAGGCAAATAGAGAAAAAATAGAAAGAAAAGAAGAGAGAAAGAGAGGGGGAGCAAATGAGACAAGGGAGGAGAGATGTAGATAGACAAAGAGAGATAACGAGATTTAGATAGAGAGAAACAAAGATAGAAATGGAGGGATAGAGAGAGGGAGAGGGAGATACAAAATGAGATAAGAGAGAAAAAAGATAAAGATAGAGATATAGAGATAAAGAGAAAGAGAAATAGAGTGATAAAGAGGGAGACAAAGAGATATAGAGAAATAAAAAGAGAGAGAGATATGGAGATAGAGGTAGATATATAGAGGAATAAAGAGAGAGAAATAGAAAGAGATAAGAAGAGAGATAAAGAAAGAGCAAGAGGAAAAGAGAGAAGATGTTGCAAGAGGAAAAGAGAGAAGATGGTGCAACACCCATCTGCTGCTCACAACACACTATGCAACATAATCTTTGTTGCAAATAAGAACAACTCATAAAACCAAAATAAATGCAAACACATTCAAATTTTTATTGCATTCAATCAACTTGAGGCAATTACATAATTTTCTCAATACATAAAGGCTTCCCACATGCTCTCTCTCTAGCTTCCTTTTTCTACCCTAAACTCTTCTTGTAGCTCCTTCTTCCTGCTGCTCAAACCTTCATACCATTCCTCCAAAATTTTCTATACCTTTCTCTTAAAATCCATGTTGTCCTCTTCTTCTTTCTCTTGTTGTTGAGCATTTTGGACTGTAATCTTTCACCTTCATGTTACTGCTACCTTTGCACAACCCTAAAAATGGATTAATTTATCCCCATGCTTGATGTCCCCTCCTCTATTACCTGCACCAAAAATTACTTCTATTTTTAAGTGCTCATATTTTTTCATAGCTGCCTTCTCCCACGCAACCCTGTTGCTGCATTTTTTTAGCTACAACTCTTATTTTTTTCATTTTATTTTTTTGTTTGATGCCCCTTCACTCAAACTTCCCCATCAATGTTTCTAGCCACCCCCACTAATCCCACGTATCATTAATTTGTCAATTTTAGCCTCCCACTCCAATCCCCATGCCTCCACAAAGTGTTGATTTTAATGTTTTAAATTAATTCAGAAAACGGGTTGCAAGTTCCCATTTACCACGTCACCATCTTTCCCATTTTGGGCATGGTATCTTTGCCTACCTTAGCCCCTTTAAAATATCATAAATAATCATTTAATTAGGCGTTAAAAATAACTACCCTCAATAGTCTATTTGCAGATTTAATTATTGAGAAAAAGAATGAAATACATGTGAATCCAAAATAACCTTCAAATTGGCATTTTCAAACAAATATAAAACTTTGGAAAAACTAAATTTTGGAATATCGAGTGAGCATCAATCATCCAACCTTAATATTCAAAATAATGCATTGGACCTGCAATGAGAATTAGGATAAAATTAATTAAGTGATTGCAAAACAGCGTAAGAGTGGATCTAGGTGCTGACAGGCGAAAAAATAAAAGTTCTTTGTTTCACACAAAAATTGACATGCAAGCTTTGAATGGTACCTCATGGACCCATGCAAAAGTATTTTTCCTAAAACTTCATGGATTTTAAAATTTTAAACTTTTACCAAATTGCATGTTGAAGTCACAAAACAATAAATTCTTCCAAACTATGAAAGATCTACTCACGAAACCTTCACCATCATATCAAGGAGCTCACAAGATGTAGAGAGACACAAAAAATCACCACAACACACCAAAAATGAGAAAATAAAAAATAAGTATTTTTGGGTGATGCAAGATTGCCCATAGACCCAAATGCTCCTGCATCAAACACATTGGGTAAGTTGAAATGTTCCATGAGCTGAAAACTCATGAACAATTGGATGAGTTTTGTATGGTGATCCCATGCTTGTTCTTGATCCATATGTCCTCACACTCCTTCACTTCACTTCAAACTTCTGCAACTCCCTCTTGTTTCATCTTCTCTTTTCCTTTTCATTGTTTTCTACCTGCACATTGTAAGATTTCAATGCTCACCTTCTTTTGTAAATCTAATTTAAATTTTTCATGATAATTGACCATATCTAAAACCAATGATCTCTATTATCCATCTTAGTATCATTGTTATTCTTATGTACTTCCCTTGTACCTCTATTCTCAAGAGCCTTCAAACTATTTCTAACCTCTGATGCAACCTTTACCTCTGGTTTTTTTTACCCGCAACAATTCATAAGATTGTTGCCTTGCACCTCATTCTCTTTCTCCTTCAATGAACTTGAAGTATACTTTTGCTCATCTTTCACAATGGTGTACAAATTCGCTCTACAATCATAGATAGCCTTTCTATCAAATTGCCAAGGCCTTCCTAATAAAACATGATGTGCACTCATGGACATAATATCACATAAAACTTGATCTTTATAAGGACCAATATGAAAATTTAACAAGAATTTCTCTTTCACCTCTAACTTGTGATCTTCTTGCAACCAACTTACTTTATAAGGATTACGATGCTTAATCCTCTTCGATCCTAGTTTTTCTACTATCTGGACTCAGAAACCAAGTTATCTATACTACCACTATCTACAATAATCTTACAACACTTACCTCTTGATTTACATACGGTACAAAAGAGACTCCTTCATTGAGATGGTCCATTCTTGTATTTGCTTGGATTCACCAACACTTTCTTGAACATAAGGGATTCTCCATGCTCTGGTTCTATCACATCCTCTGGTGATGTTATGCTCTCCTTGTCTTCTTGCACCATGTGATTTCTTGTTGCAACTCTCTTATTGATTTCTTGGTGTATTTGTGGACACTCAAAATCTCTATGTCCAACTTCCCCACACTGGAAACACTTGCCCAAGAACTCCCTGCTACTGTTGCCACATCCTCTTGTTGAATACTCTTTTTCTTGTGCCCCTTTGTTCCATTTTAGACTTGTTTCTTCTTCAAAAATTTGCTTTCCTTTGTGGCTACTTGGTTGTCCTTTTTCCGTTGCTATCTTTCCCTTTCCTCTTGAATTATTTTGTTGCCTTTTATTTAATTTTTCCTCTGCTTTCATAGCATAGTGGTAAGCCTCTTCAACAGTAGAAATCTTCAACATACTCATCTCATCCTAGATATTGAAATTGAGTCCATTTATATATCTATCCACCTTCTCTCTACCCATTTCATGATGTCTTGATCTAATCACCATCTTGTAAAATCCCTTTGTATACTCCTTCACACTCATGTTTTTCTGTTTTAAATTTTGAAGCTTTTTAAACAACTCCAAATCATAATCTCTTGGAATAAACTTTTCCTTCAATCTAGTAACCATGTGTCTCCACTGTGTTATTCTCATCTCACCATTCTCTACTCTCTATTTCTGCAACTCTTTCCACCACAATGCAACATGTCCCTTAAGCTTTGTTTGTGCCAACCTTACCCTCTGTGGGTCTCTAATATTTTCAAACTCAAAATAATATTCCAACTCTCTAATTCAATCTATTAGATTCTCAAGATTCAATGTGCCTAAAAAATTAGAGACTTCCATTTTATGGCCTCTATTGATTGGGTTATTGCTCTCAAAAATCTTTCTTCTCCTTCATCTATTAGCTCCCCATTTTCTCTCTCAGGCTCATTTATAACTTCCTCATCTTTAGTATGCGCATCTTCAAGCTTTGGATTTATTCCCAAACTTGTAGCTATATTTCTTAGCTCATTTCTCATTTCATTGTGAAAGTCTTCTAGCATCTGCTCTACTCTTCTAGGTATTATCCTTCTTAGAGGCATCTTGAAATCCTTTCAACCTCTTCTCTTATGAAGCTATTGTCTTCTCATCTCTCTACAGCTACATGACTCCACACACCTGCAACAATCTCTGGAGCTTTGAAACAACTTAGATCCTCACCCACAGATCCTGGCATAAGTTGTCTCACATTCAGGGCTCTACTTATGCACTCAAGATCACTCACTTTGATAACATTTGGTCAACACCAAATTGATTCTCACAACACACTATGCAACATAATCTTTGCTGAAAATAAGAACTCATAAACCAAAAGAAATGCAAACAAATTCAAATTTTTATTGCATTCAATCAACTTGAGACAATTACATAATTTTATCTTGATACATAAAGGCCTCAAATCTGCTCCACATGCTCTCTCTCTTGCTTCCTTTTGCTACCCAAAACTCCTCCTATAGCTCCTTCCTGCTTCTCAAAACTTCATACCATTCCTCCAAAATTTTCTATACCTTGCTCTTAAAATCCACGTTGTCCTCTTCTTCTTTCTATTGTTGTTGAGCATTCTAGACTGTAATCTTTCATATTCATGTTATTGCTACCTTTGTACAACCCCAAAAATGGATTAATTTATCCCCATGCTTGATGTCCCCTCCTCTATTACCTGTAGCAAAAATTACTTATATTTTTAAGTGCTTATTTTTTTCATAGCTGCCTTCTCCCACACAACCCTGTTGCTGCATTTTTTCAGCTACAACTTCTTCTTTTTTTGTTTGATGCCCTTCACTCAAACTTCCCCATCAATGTTTCCAGCCACCCCACTAATACCACATAGCATTAATTTTTCAATTTTATCCTCCCACTCCAATCCCCATGCCTCCACAAAGTGTTGCTTTTAAATGTTTTAAATTAATTTAGAAAATGGGCTCTAGGTTCCCATTTCCCATGCCACTATCTTTCACATTTTGAGCATGGTATCTTTGCCTACCTTATTCCCCTTAAAATATCATAAATAAGCCTTTAATTAGGAGCTAACAAGAACTTCCCTTGATAGTCTTCAATTTGTAGATTTAAAATTGAGAAAAAGAATGACATGTGAACCCAAAATAACCCTCAAACTAGCATTTTCAAATGAATATAAAACTTTGGAAAAACTAAATTTTGGAATATTGACAAGTGAGCATCAATCATCCCACCTTAATATTCAAAAATAATGCCTTGGACTTGCAATGAGAATTAGGATAAAATTAATTATGTGATTGCAAAACTGCATAAGAGTGGACCTAGGTGTTGACAGGTGAAAAATTCAAAGTTGTCTATTTCACACGAAAATTGGCATGCAATCTTTGAATGGTACCCCATGGGCCCCCACAAAAGTATTTTCCAAACACTTTATGGATTTTAAAATTTTAAACTTTTACTAAATTGCCCACCAAAGTCACAAAACAATAAATTCTTCCAAACTATGAAAGATCTACTCACGAAACCTTCACCATCATATCAAGGAGCTCACAAGATGAAAAGAGACAAAAAAATCACCACAACACACCAAAAATGAGACAAAATAAAAAGAAAGTAGTTTTGGGCGATATAGGATTGCCCGTAGACCTAGATGCCCCTGCATCAGAAGAGGAGAGATAGATAGATATAGTCACATAGAGAGGGAGATAGTGAGATAGAGAAATAAAGAGAAGTAGGAGACAAAACAAAATATAGAGGTAGAGAGATAAAGAGGGAAAGGGGGAGAGAGGGGGGAGATAAATAGGGATAACAAAAGAGAGTAAGGGAGAGAGATAGGGAGAGGGAAAGAGATAGAGGGAGGAAAATAGAGAAAAGTAGATAGATGTAGAGAGAAGGGAAGATAAATATAGATAGAAATAGGGTAGAGAGGAAGAGAGAGATCAAGAGATAATGAGAATCATAGAGCTAGAGAGGGACATAGAGATATAAAGATATCTCACTTTCTCTTCCTATATAGATCTCTATATATATCTCCACATTTTTACCTCTCTATCTCTCTTTGTATATATCTCCCTCTCTACCTCTCTTTATACATAACTTCATATATCTTTCTATCCCTTCATAGATCTCCCTCTCTTTGTCTCCCCCTCTTTATATCTCTATTTATCTCTCCCTTTCTCTCCATATCCATATCCATTTCTATCTCTATCTCTATCTCTATCTTCCTTTTTATCTCTCCCCTCTATCTCTATCTCCTTGCCTCTCCCCACATCTCTCTCTTTTCCTATATCTTTCTTAATCTCTCTCTCTCTCTCTCTCCCAATCACTCTCTTTCTATATATCTCTAGTTCTCTATCCTCTCTCTATTTCTCTCCCTCTCTCTCTTCCTATATATATCCCTCTCTATCTTTATCTCAATATCTCTCTCACTCACACACACTCCCTATTTCTCCCTCCCTATATTTATCAAAAAATATTTCTCTCTCTCACACACACACTCCCTATTTTTTCCTCCCTATACCTACCCCCCCTCTATCTCTCTCTCCCTCACTATCTCTATTACTTATCTCTATCACATCCTTTATCTCTCACTCTTCCCCCTCTATCTCTATCTTCCCATCTTTCCCTCTCCCTCACTCTTTATATCGTATTACCTCTATCTCTCTCACTTATTCACTCAATCTCTCCCTCCATCTCTCCCACTCTCTCTCCATATATCACTTCCCATATCTTTATCTTGCTCTCTCTAACTCCCCCTCTTTCATCATCTCCCTCTTTTTGTCTCTATTTATCCCTCTCCCTCTTTGTCTCTCCTTCCATCTCTCCCTCTATATATTTATCTCTCTATCTTTGTCTTTGACTCTCTACATCTCATCCTCTCTATCTTTCCCAAGTTGTATCTATCTCTCCATCTCTCCTTTCTATCCCTATCTCTCCCTCTTTCTATCTCTATCTCTCCCTCTCTCCCCCTCTCTCCCTATCACTCCCTCTTTATATATCATTATACTTCTCTCTCCTATCTCCTCTATTTTTCTCCTTCATCTCCCTCCCTCTCTATATATTTATACATAACTATCGCCCTCTCTCTCTCTCTCTTATGCATACACACACTTCGTGTTTCTCCCTCCCTATCTCTATATCTATCTCTTCATATTTATTCTTTCATCAATCCCTCTATCTCTATCTTATTATCCCTCCATGTCTCTCCACCCCTATATTTTTCCATCTCTACCTCTTATATATCACTCCCTATATCTTTGTATTTCTATCTTTCCCTCTCTCATTCTCTCCCTCTCTCTCCCTCTCTCTCCCTTTTTCTCCATCTCTATCTATCTCTCTATCCTCTCTTTTTATTTATCTCCCTCTCCTCTCCATATCCCTCTCCTCCATCTTCGTCTCCATTTCCATTTTCATTTCCATCTCTATCTTTATCTCCTTAACCCTTTGTTTCTCTCTCTTGCTCTTCCCCCTTTATCTCTCCCTCTCTCTCCCTATTTGAATTATAACATGAGCCTATTGATAATGGAGCTTGATTATCTTCCCAATTTAGAGGTCTTGTTTTAGTTGTGTGTAGATCCTTGTAAGTGGATGCATAATTGATTTGAAGTTGTCACTTTTCCATTGAAGTTTGAGACCTTTGTTGCACAAACATCATTTTCTAAATTGACTACCAATTGACCTCATGTATACTTCGCAAATGTATGCGAAAATAAACCAAAATTTTCCCTAATTTACCTTCCACACATCTTTGGCGTACCCATTGCACACCAAGGTGTGATTGCTAATATATATATAATTTCAAAATATTCTTTAAGATATTGTTTAAAATAAAGATATCAATTTCAAAGAAAATCTATATCAAATTTAATTTAAAATAAGAAAAACTTTGTAAAAATTTTTTTTGGTTAGAACAAAGCTAAGTCCAATTTATTTTATTTTATATTTATTTATTTTGAATAATCAAAGATAATGTTTTTATCGCGAATTGGTGAAATCAAAAAGTTTTTCTAGGGGTAAATGCTTTTGACTTGGAGCTATGAATCCATGAACTAGTGAGGTCACAAATAGAGGACCTCAACAAAGGACCTCGTTCCCAATATAAACATTCAACAATAACACCCCAATGGGGTTTGAACCTTGATGGCAAGAACAACACCACAACAACTTAACCATCACACTATGCCATTATTGACCAAAGATAATATTTAATTATTATCAATTTACTTAAAAAAAAAATCAGGCGACCGGTGATGCTGGTGCAACACGCCCTTCGATACAATGAGAACGAAGGGGAGACTAAACCTCGTGACCTCTTGTCTGCAATAAGAATCTGTCAAAATTTCAAGAATAATACTGAGTAGTTTATTTTATTTTAATTTTTTAAATTAAAATACAATCTAATAATTTTGGTCCCTGTTAATGGGGGTAGGAAGGTTGATCTTCCCATTGATCCAAGGAAAGGGGTGAAATGGGTGTCATCAGATTTAGGATGGATAAAGATAAACTTTGACGGTGCTTCAAAAGGAAACCCAGGGCCAAGCGAAGCTGGATGTGTGATCAAAGACCATATCGGAAAGGTTTTATGTGAAAAATCGGAATTCCTAGGGGAAGCAACAAATAATATGGTAGAGTTTAGGGTTGCATATATAGACTTAAAATGCGGTTTGAAATTGAAGACTAAAAAAGTGCACTTAGAAAGAGACTCCCTAATAAGAATAAATGCAATCTGCTAAAAGAAAATGCCAAATTGGAAGCTAAGCAAATGGTTGGAACCAATTTGGGACTTGATTGGAAGATTTGAAGAGTTCAAACTAACACATATATCGCGAGGGTAACAAAATGGCAGATGAGTTGACTAATAAAAGTGTCGATGGCAACAGGTAGGTGACTTAGATGACAACTTGGCAGGTCACTATGTTGGTAGGATACAATCAATCACATCAAAATTATGAACCTTTATGGCTTCAATTAGGAAAGGTGCAGTGGAGGGATACAGTGGGAGGAAGTAACTTTTTGTGATGGCATAACAAGATCGAATGTGATTGGTAACACGTTAAGGCAATCATGTCCAAAGAAATGGCAACAGGGATCACCATATTATTTTGAGGTGTAAGTTGTTAAATTAAGCTGGTGTAAGTTGTTAAATTAAGCTAGTGTCTGCAACTTTCAAAGTGACGAACACAAAGATTGACACGAAGAGGCATTTTGATTTCCCTTAGGTAGTGCGTATTTAGAGTAGGGTGAAGATGGACACACTCGTGAGGTTGATAAGCAAGAACCGACAAGTAGCATTTTTGGGTCTGGTGATGGATAGAAGGATGAAGTGCATTCTTAAGGTCCACCATAGTCTGGTAATCCATGCGGTGAAGTGGGTGTTGGGCGAGGATTTTTTGAATTATGAGCATCATTATAAGGTGAACAATGATGTTTCTACAATGTTTTTGGCATCCATCTTGAAAGAAGGGGTGTCTAAAAAGGAGGCTAAAAAATCCTCTATGAGAAGTTGTTCAAAATGAATTTTCTGGGGGAGCTAGGTGATGTCCTCGAGAATGTGGACTAGGAGGGGAGGATTTTGCTACCAATGGACTATTATATGTTGAGAAGGCATGGCTGTGAAATTAAGAGGTTACCTTTAATAATCCCAAGGGCTATGAAGGTGTTTGCAAACAATAAATGGGGATTGCATTTTTAAAGAGATGGGTGGGGCTTGTGAAGGATGAGGACGTCGAATAGATTCAAAAATTTACAATTGCTACACAATAGGAGATGGAGGGTTGGGGTAGTCGAATGGGGATGGAGAGCATGAAGAATGAGGTTGTTGTGTTGGTTGAGCATGCAGATTGCAAACCAAAATGCTTGATGAAGATTGGGGTGTTGGCTCATGGTTAATTCCAAATTGGTTATGTTATTCCATTTTGCTATGTCAATATGTTGATGTATAGTGTTACAAGTTTAGGCTAAATGTAATATGTAAGGGTTTGAGATGAATAGCAGTATGTAAATTCTGGTATACAATGGTCGAGAAGGTTGGCTGAAAATAAATTAGTCTATCAATGGACATCTAATTAGTCTATGGTATCTAATACTTCTCAAGGTTTAATGTCATAGTACAATGGTTAAGTGGCGATGTTGTGGCCATCAGGACTTGACCCGTAGCATTGGTTGATGATGTCTACTCCCTGTTGAGGTTAATCTGCTCGCATGAGTGGGGTTTGTGGCCTCGTTGGTATATAACTTCAATACAAAAAACCTATCAATTCTGTATTGTTTTAATTTCTTCTCTTTTAAAATTATGTAGTAATTTTGAATATAATATATTTTATAATAAATTAAACTAGCTATGGCACCTTGTGCAATGGATACGCCGAAGAGGTGTGGAAGATCAATTAGAAAAAAAATGGTTTATTTTTTGCACACATTTGTATAGCAAATGAGATCAATTGGTAGATCTTTTAGAAAACGATTTTAATATTATTATTAATTTTTTATCTATTTTTTAATTATAGAATAATATTATTATATTTATTTTTTGAATTTGTGTTATTTATGTCATTATTATATTTATTATTTATGTATTAACTATTATATTATTATATAATATAATATTATATATTATAAACCAAATTATTTATTATATAAAACTAATTAAAACTAATTAATTATGTCGTAATGTTAAAACCTAACTGTGCTCATTATTAGGGCTGTAATTTATGCTAATTTATACTTAACCACCTAGAATAAAAGATGCCGAAATTTTTAAACCTAATAATATGTATTTGATAATTTTGTTAAAAATAAGATATAATTTTTAAATAGGATTGAAACAAAACTTTTGAATAAGGAAAATAGTTAAGCTCTTTAACCATAAATATCTACATGCATGGGTCCATTTTGTTTGATTTTTCTATTGTCTTTATAAATTTCCCTTGTTAGGTTTGGCATTATTGATACATAGTTTAAATGTTTGGAAACTTTGATCAATTTAACTGTCAAATGTGATTGCTAGCAATGTCATCCACCAAGATTTAAAATAAAGAGGTGAAAATTATTCAAAATACATAGCACACCAACAAACAACCAAAAACTCTCATGCAATGGATTTCTAAAATGAGACTATTTGAACCTGGCTGACATAGAATATGCACATGGTACATTCACTTTGAATAACAAACAAAAGGACAACATTATATTGAAGAAAATTTGGAAAGAATGCTCATGTGGTAGTGGCTTGCAAGTTCTATTCAGTTCTCAAACCAAGGTGCACAACTTCGTACTATTCAATCCACATTGGAAAAGGTACATGGGCTCCACAACCCTATCAATTCATATAAGAGAATGTGTTTGAATCACTCAAAATTTGCTTTGGGCATTGGGAAATGGTGGAAGGAAGTTAAAGTATGGATTCAAGGAAACGTTGGACTCTTGGAGCACCATAACACAAAATAAAAGATTGGTGTCATAAGGTTTTTGGCAATCTCTTCAAGTGGAACCTAATCCCTAACTAGGGAATCAACAAAAAAACTGATCCAAGAGCAAGGTTCCTCAAATGATATGGCTTCTCAATAATACTCCTTAATGCAAAGGTGAGCATAAATCTAGGGAGAGGTCAATAAAAAATGGGGACTCAAACACCAAATTTCTTGTAATTAACAACCAACACATTATTTGGTCTTTTGAATCAAAACAACAAAGAAGAATTACCTCCAATTGAAATTATACAAGAGATGACGATTGCACTCTATATATAATAATTTGAATAACTCAAATTTAACTTAGATGAGTTCACTTGCGTGTGCCTTATGAAATTTGTAGTGGAACCAAATATAATCTGAAGTGATATAACATTTTGAAAAAGGGGACCATCAATGATGAAATCAACTTGATCCATTCATGTGGCTATTGAGGCAATGAGAAACTTTTTAATCAAAAAAATGTTTAAATTGAAAGAGTTTGTAAGTCCAAAATTGCAAAAAAAATTTAGTGCCTAATAAAGCTCTTGAATAAAGGGAAACCATGGTAATCAACAAATCCAATATCTACACATTTGTAACACAACCATTGTAACAAGGAGAAGCATGTCTTTAGCTTTGGTCTACATCACAGAGATGGATAAATGTCTAAACAATGCAATCATTGCATTCCATGAGATAACCTATCTTTGAGGCATTCTATCATACAGTTCGCGTGCCTTTTCTATGCTTCCACATTTTGCATACATGTCCACTAAAGCATTTCCAACTATAATATCTAGAAAATTTCCTCCATCTATGATGCTTCAATGGGAGTATATTGGTGAAGGTTGTGGAATTTGGCTTTACACTTGCCAATTGCATTTGGTTAAAAGTTTCTAAAGCCTTCTCAACAAATCTATTTTGTACATATCATGCAACCATTACAATCCATGAGATGAGATCTTTTCAAGTATTTTGTCAAACAGTTCACGTGCCTTGTTAATGCTTCCACTTTTTGCATGCATATCTACTAGGGTCGTTGCTACTATAAAATCTAACAAAGTTTCTCTATTGTTTATGCTTCGATTGATGTACATATTGTTCCAAAGCAACATTATAGCACTGGCTGCACAAAATTTCAAAGGTAATCATCTCCAACATGCACATGCCAAAGGAACAGATAACCACCAATTCATTGAAATCCTCTTCATACAACTCTGGAGCCATGAATTTAGGTGTACTAATCACAGTATTCGATGGGAGTATACTAGCGAAGGCTGTGGAATTTGGCTTTACACCTGCCAATTGCATTTGGTTAAAAGTTTCTAAAGCCTTCTCAACAAATCTATTTTGTACATATCTTGCAACCATTACAATCCATGAGATGAGATCTTTTCAAGTATTTTGTCAAACAGTTCATGTGCCTTGTTAATGCTTCCACTTTTTGCATGCATATCTACTAGGGTCGTTGCTACTATAAAATCTGACAAAGTTTCTCTATCATTTATGCTTCGATGGATGCACATATTGTTCTAAAGCAACATTATAGCACTGACTGTACAAAATTTCAAAGGTAATCATCTCCAACATGCACATGCCAAAGGAACAGATATCCACCAGTTCATTGAAACCCTCTTCATACAACTTTGGAGCCATGAATTCAAGTGTACTAATCACAGTATGAGCAACTTGATCACTTCCAAGGGTGCCCGCAAGACCCAGGTCCCCAATCTTCAGAGTGCCACTATTGCCATTCACAAAAATATTATTGCAATTCAAATCCCTGTGAATGATGCGAGGTTCTTGGCTATATAAATAATGCAAATCCTTGAGAATTTGTCGTGCCCTGTTCTTTACAGCTTTCATGGAAACATGTTTGTTCTTCTGTCGGTACTGTCTTAGCTCAAAAGTGCAAACCTCAGTAATAAAATTCACATGTTCAACCCTCTCATTCAACCATGCATTATAAAGAGTTATTATATTTTTATTGTTCAGGGATTTCAAAAGCCAAACTTCTGCAAAGAGTATTTCTATTGCATAGTCTTCAAGGCACTTCAGAGACCCCTTGTTCCATACAACCTCAATTTTGTCTTCCTCATAAAAAGCTCAATATACCATCTTCATGGCACCATAGGCTAGAACCTCATCATACCAACCATACCTTCTAGTTGGGTCCATTTCCACAAAGGGCTCCATATCCTTGTCACCGCCATAGAATTCTACTATTGGCATTTCTTTTGCCGAAAAATGAGAAAACCTCCTTGCCCCACGAAACCGAAGTTTGGGTCCTTAGGTCTAGGGCACAAATTCTCTAAGTACTAAAGGAACAAATAGTCCATTTATTGCATGCACTCGTTTCCCCATTTTGGGTTCTCTTCCCTCTTCAACTAGATCAAGGGAAAAAATGAGTATTTATATTCGTGTGGTGGATCGAGAGGTGGGATGAGGTGGTCCAAGATGCTTGCGCGACAAGGGACGTATGGAGGGATCTCATGCTGTCACTTAATCCAAATCAAGGTGATCCGCTTCTCAACCAAGCGGCTATCCTTCTCTCCCAAAACTCTCAAGCTCTCACTTATCCTCAAGTAAGTCGATCTCAAGATGGGACTATTGTGCACGATACTCCACTATCCCTTTCTATCACACAACTTCAATATGGCGAAAAATGATTAAGTCGATCTCAAGATGGGACTACTGTGCATGATACTCCACTATCCCTTTCTATCATGCATCTTTAATATGGCAAAAAATGATTAAGTAAATCTCAAGATGGGACTCTTGTGCACGATACCCCACTATCCCTTTTTATCATATAGAAACACGCCTTCATGAATTCAATTTTGCAATTCAGCTTAAAAATTTGAACTCCAAAATTTAAGGATCGAACTCGAGTATTTTTGATAAAAATTAATAAATAAATAAAAATTCTCTCATTTCTTATTTTTTTAAGAATTTAAAGTTATAAGTGATAGACAAGTGGCAGAAAAACTTTCAATAATAACACCTCAATTTCACAAAGATTTCTAAAAAGTAGGGGCTCCTATTTTTCTTGAAAAGATTATAATTAATCCCGTCGCACAATTTTATTTTCTTCATGGGACCGCTTGATCCATGAAAATAGAAGCCCAAACCCCCAAAGACCATACAATTAACAAGTTCTTGCATAGATCTTAAAATTCATAAGAAATAGTATTTAAAAAAAGTTATATGATATATAACAGATTAAATAACTAGATTTCGAATATAATAATTTGTTACTTATAAAGCTTTTGTTTAAATCTTAAAAGATTTATAAAAAAATACTATGATTTTTTTATGATCTATTAATAGTTTGAATAAATAAATTTTTAATAATATAATTATTATATAACAAATTCATTAGAAATTCTATTTAGTACAAAAGGAAACGCAATTGTCTGTTCATGATTGTGCAAGAAAGATAAATATTTGTTTGATTTTATTTTTATATTTTTTATGCAGTTTGCAATTTCATTGATTACACCATGTTTGTTCATTCTACATCCAAAATCGTGTGTAATTTATTACTTCACTAACAACTAAATTGTATTTCTTCCAAATTTTGCTTGACCTTTTTGGTTGGCCTGATAAAACATAATTTGCTTCCTTTCCTTTCAAAGGACAATTTGCCCATTTCATTTTCTTGGCCTTAATGCCGATTTAAAGCATTATCTAGGTCTCGATCCTGATTTAATTGACTGTTACATTTTGTTTATGTGACACTGCTTTTCTGTCTGTTCCAATCATGTTATATTTTGTTTCTAAAAAAATCGGATGACAAATTGTAACGAGTGAAGAGAACGCTACTTAATATCAGAGGCTTCCAAACTGATGTTTAAACAAATAAAAAATGATCCCGCAGCTTACAGATTTCCAATTTGATTGATTAAATTAGGTCACAGAGATCAAATTTACTCTGGTTTAAAGACTGCATGACGTTTCGACAGGGTGAGACTTCTTTCAGACTAAAAGTTCAGCCTACAGAATCTATCGGCTAAATAATATTCATCGACTTTATAAAAAGTGTTGTTAATAAATTTATCTCTGGTAACTTCACTCAACGTGACCTATTTAATTTCTTTTGAACCGAACTCTAGTTTCATTTCACAATATATTTCCTTTCATTTTTAAAGTTAACTGTAGCGTCAAAGATCGGTCAGGTTTGTAGGTTCATCTAAATTTAAAAATCGGCACACATCCTCCTAATACAAATCTGATTCTACAAACTAATTAAATCCAATACAATTTATCCCTAAACATCCTCCTAATACAAAACTGTTTCTACAAACTAATTAAGCCCAATACAATTTATCCCTAATATACCTTCCAAATCACAGGTTATTATTTCACTAATAAAAATTGCGTAGGAAACCATAAATAAAAAATATAATTTCAAACCCTCGGCTAAAAAAATCAGACACGCCAAACCCTAAGAAAAAAAAAGATCAGACACGCCAATCCCTAAGCAAGAAAATATCAGATATGCCGAACCCTAAGAAAAAAATGATCAGACACGTCAAACCCTAAGAAAGAAAAGATCAGACACGCCAAACCATAACCCAATTTATAAAACAAACACAAATCCGTTGTCTAAGCCGAGTCAATCAGAACCTGTTAAGAAATATATAGCATCAACAAATTTTCAGCGGATTGACAGATTTTAGTTTTCATCACATTGACCGGCTATCTGCAATAAACAATAGCCTACAATTGTAACATTAAAATGCTCACTCAGAACTTCTTAGAGGATTGTAGCCTTCATCGAAACGAATGCTTCTAAGGCATACAAGCTTTCTCATCATAGCGAGCAATACATCATTTTTTTCTTTTAAAGAGACAGATCAGGCTTCATTGAAAAGCTAGAAAATACGCCATAGATATCCATTTCAACAGCACTTACCAGTGAAGAGCAATAAATCTATTGATCCCTAACCATCGCTACACTAAACGTGTGTACATCTAAGTCCATTACCGATACTTAACGTGGCTGCGCAGTTGAATATATAACCTTCTAGTGCAAACCCTAAAATAGAGAACCCTAATCGAATTGCCAACTACAGAAAAAGCCCAAATTTTAACACCTAAAATTTGACGCTCGACGCTGCTTGTCAGGCAATTTTTAGTGCCAGCTATCCATTCGAAGTTGCCTCTTTTATTTATATGCAGATATATATTATAGGAATTTGACATATATTCCCAAATCCTCATTTATGTAATATATTCTTAAAATTTTATTGTATTTTATGACAAATTGTCTAAATGCTCAAATAAATGTTAGAAATTAGATTACAATTTTAAAAATATTAGGGTGAATTAGTTAAACAATAATAAAAAATGTTAAAATTTAGAAAATTAAATATGAAAAAACATTCTTAAATTTACTATTTATATAAAAAAGTAAGTTTCTAAATTATTATTCTTAAAAATTAAAAAATATTCAAAATCTTTAAAATAGAAAAATATTCTTTAATGTCATAGAAGTAAAATTATAAAAGAATGGAAAAAAAATTGTTCTTTTAAAGAACTCTAAATTAATATGTTTAAAATTAAAAAAACTGAATAAAAAAGGAATTTTTTATAAAAGTATCTTTCTAAATTAATATATTTACAACATAAAAAATATTCAATATCTTTAAAATATAAGACTTTACTTAAGATCCTACAAAAATATAGAAACTTTGTTTTAGTCTAATATAAAGGCTTTTCATAATAAGTGCATATCTAAAAGTGATTTAAAACTAGCATATCTATCTTTGAAAAGGTAATGTAATTACACATTAAATTTACATTCACTTACAAAATAAATTTACATTTAATTTTATCATATAAACTAAAAATAATTTATAAAACATAATTATTTATATATTCATTACTATTTAGAACTGAGTTATGATTATGGTTAGGATTATTGTGTTAGTGTTTAATTATAATTAAAACTTGGAATTAGGGTTAGGGTGACTAAAGTTAGATGAAGGTTAAAATTAGGGTTAATATTCAAAATGGTTCAATTAGGATTAATGTTAGGTTAGGGTTCTTGATTATGATTTAATTAGTGTTAGGGTTAGGGTTAGGTATAAGAGTAATGAGTTAAGATTAGGCTGGGGTCGGAGTTAAGGTTAGGGTTAGGGGTGAGGATTAATTAGTGTTAAGGTTTGGGTTTAATTAGGGCTAATATTCAATTAGAGTTATGGTTTCAATTCATGTTTAATTAAAGTTAGGATTCTAGGATAAATTTTTGGATTAGGTTTATGGTTGAGGCTAGAGTTCAATTAAGATTAGGGTTAGGCTTACATTTATGGTTAGGATTAGGGTTAAACTAAGATTAAGATTAGGATTTAGTTATAGTTAAGGTTAAAGGGTTAGGGTTTAATTAGGTTCACGGTTATGATTTAATTAAGCTTAGATTTATAACTAAGGTTGCCTTTAGAACTAGGGTTAGTGTTATAAAAATTATTTTTTGATGTCATAGAAATAAAATTATAAAGGAATGAAAATACAATTATTATTTGTAAAAACTCTAAATTAATGTGAATTAAATTAGAAAATTTGAATAAAAAGAAAATTAATATAAAAGTATGTTTCTAAATTAATATATTTAAAACATAGAAATATTCAACATCTTTTAAATCTAAGACTTTATGGAAGATTTTATTGTACAAAAATATAGAAACTTTGTTTTAGTCTAAAAGTAATTTAAAACTAGCATATCTATTTTTGAAAAAATAATGTAATTAAGAATTAAATTTACATTTAATTTTATCATATAAACTAAAAATAATTAATAAAATATTATTCTTTATATATTGATTTTTTTTAGAATTGGATCATGATTATGGTTAGAATTTTAGTAAGTATTAGAGTTTAAATAGAAATTCAAAGATAAAGCTTGGAGTTAGGGTTAGGGTGACTAAAGTTAGATGAAGGTTAAAATTAGGGTTAGGATTCAAAATGGTTCAATTAGGGTTAAGGTTAGGTTAGGGTTCTTGATTATGATTTAATTAGTGTTAGGGTTAGGGTTAGGTATAAGAGTGATGAGTTAAGATTAGGTTGGGGTTGGAGTTAGGGTTAGGGTTAGAGGTGGGGATTAATTTATAAAACATTATTATTTATATATTCATTATTATTTAGAACTGGGTTATAATTATGGTTAGGATTTAATAAGTGTTAGTGTATAATTATTATTTAGAACCAGGTTATGATTATGGTTAGGATTTATTAACACTTATTAAGCATTGATTAAGATTTAATGATAACTCTCGGCGTATTTTATATATATTAATATTTAATATGTGTATGCTAGTTTATATACAGATATATATTATAGGAATTTGACATATATTCCCAAATCCTCATTTATGTAATATATTCTTAAAATTTTATTGTATTTTATGACAAATTGTCTAAATGCTCAAATAAATGTTAGAAATTAGATTACAATTTTAAAAATATTAGGGTGAATTAGTTAAACAATAATAATTAATAAAATAAAAACATTTAAGGATTAGTGAGTTGGGATTGGTTCAACGTTGATTTGATTTTATTAGAAGTTTTCAATTGATTTATTTTTATACTAGCATTTGCATCTATAAGAGGTTCAAGGGATATGTCGATAGGAAATTAAATATAAAATTTAAATGTATCTTGATAATCCATTATACATGTTTACTATAACAAAAAAATGGCATAGATCCCAATAGATAAAGCTCATAGTTTATTACTCGATGGATTGTTTTTGGAACAAGGAAGAGTGGAATTAAATAGCTTGTAGCTACAAAAAAATATACTAATTTCCTCAATAACATTGAATATAAAGAGTAGCAAAGCACTGATTTCAAGTAGCAAAAATTAGAGGAAGAGGCATGTGAGTTAAAGCCATATTGGGTAAATATTGCTAATACAATTGTTGGTAAAGAGATGGTTGTGCAAGGGGCATCTCCTCATCATGCCTATTACATAAGGATTTTTATTCATTAGTGCAACGTGATATTGGATTTCGACAACATTAAAATAGCATACATTTCTTCAGTAAGAGTAAATTAAAAAATAAAAATGTATAGTTGAGGGGAAGTTGGAGCCAGTGGATAGAAACACCATCATTAATTTCTTAAATGAATGTTAATACAAAAGTGCTCAACAAAAGGCATCTAGGTACAAACAAGTTAAGGCATTTAACATACAACAGAACAATGGAATAAAATTGTGTCAATGAATTGAAAAGTTCAAAAATTTCTTGACCCGCTGGTCTAATGATGCTTTAAAGGCAAGCAGTGGTATGTCCCTTTAATAGTTTCCACCTAGGAGAATAGTTGGATAACACTTAGTTCAACCAAATGTTTAAGGAAATGTCATTTAAATATTACTTCAACACCTAAACTTGAATATCCACAAAGCTTCCCAAATTAAGAATGATGAGAATTTTTAGCAATTAGATTACCCTATAGTCTCAAGTCATTGCTTATGCCATGACAAACCCAAAGGAAAAATAGGTCATTCCCACTAGTAACATGGCTTCAAACACAATGCACCCAAGACACTATTTGTCAATATGGTGTGTCCCGTTTACCTCCAAGTCGGCAAAATATGAAAAGTTCAACTACAAGAGTCATTTGATTTGATTAAGTAATCAAAGATACATGAAAAAAATCACTCATTTATCAAAACTCAGAATGTTTGCATAGTGAACATTGATTTTACTTTTATTGATATAAAGTGTGTTGTGATGCCTAGCTTGTCCTTGCAGATACAATGATGAAGTGAAACATTGGTAATGGAGCTCACAATAGTCATTCATTTGGAACTCATTATATAATGATAAATTTCTTGCAATCCTAGTCATTTCAAAGGGGAAAAAACATGAGTTTCCATAGTCAATTTACCTCTTGTAGATCTATAGCAGGATTGCCATCAGGCATTTGTTGAAGTATAATTTACTTCGATTTAAATTCCATAGCTATTATTTAGGGATCTTATTTAGGTTGTAAATAATTCATATACAAGTGTAAGAGTGTCTTAGTTGTATCTGATAGATTAATGAGTTAAAATAGGGCAGTCTCTTAATGTAAAAGATGGAGTCTTTAGTAAGAATCTACTGTTGACTTTATATAGAGTTAAAACAGGGCAATTTTTTTATGCAAAAGATGGAGTCTTTAGTAAGAATCTATTGTTGACTTTATATATACACAAAAGTATTATAAATAAAGAAAGTGTGAAGTTTTTGTGAGCATCTCTCTTTTCTTTATATTGTTACATTTTTCATTATTTTAACATAATTCAATAAGATGGTAATATGTGAACCCACCTTGTGACTTCATTGATCTGCATATAGGTATGAAAAATTGTTGGTTGAACTTGGATTGATTTTGGTTTTAATGTTGAAAAGTACCATATTTGTTGTGATTACTTGTTACTTGGGTGTTGTGATGTCTTAAATGGGTGAATCTAGATTCAAGAGAGAGTGGGCATAATTAGCTGGCTATTTGAACAATTAAATGGAGAAAAATAAATCATAGAGGTGGATTATATATTCAATCTTTCTTTTTTAAGAGTAAGGAATGTTTAGAGGTGCTTGTGAGCTAAACAGGTTCCATTGTAATTGTCATTGCCATATATAATGAAAATGCCACTTCTCACTATATCTCCCCACCCACCCAGCAATAGTGGAGCCCAACCCATCCCTGGTGGGTGGCAATAGTGGAGCCCAACCTAACTATATCCAGGTGGGAGGGAATTATAGGGTCTCAGTAGTTCTCGAGATGGGCAGGAGAAGTAGTGGAGGTATATGTCGTTGAAGGTGTCGAGGAGTTCTAGTTGGGCACTCCAGAGATGCAGGTTCATCTTCAAATGATTTAAAATGCATTTTCCAAAACCCATAAGAAGAAAAATTATATCAACCACAAGGAATGACTTCATTTGAGTTCATACAGCTTTCTCCAATAATAATAAATAAATAATTAAATAGAGAATTTTAGAAAATCATGACTTCAACATAATAAGGCTATCAAGGGAAAAAAAACTTCTAAGAGTGTCATATAGAACAAATAATTAATTTAAGCACGGTTTCAAGATTGTTGGAAACCTACTATTTGATAAAAAAAATAGTTTAGAAAACATTGACTAAAAGTTGTCGGATTCGTGTATTTCTTTATCTTCCTTATATAAATCATAAAAATATAAAGCTATGAAAAGCATGCTTACAGTAGTAAGAAGCATCTATTTTGTATCCCAATGGTAATCAATACAACCCATTTAGCTTGGATCTATTTGTTAGCGAATGAAACATAGGTTTGTCTGGTAAATCATTGAAAATCCTTGATCTACCCTATCATCATTTTTTAGCCTTGTAGCTAATTCATACAAAGTATATATGAAAAATTCCTTCAACGACTACATATGAATGAAAAAAATGGTTATGAAAAAATAGAGCAAAATGGGGACTTGGAAAATCACAACTAAAAAATTGAAAACTCAAATCCTATCAATAAATAATTAGTTCCAAATGGCATTTTAAAAATAAGCAATAAAAACCAAACAAAATGCAAAATCATAAGACAACAAAAACACCTATAGAAGAAAAAGACTAGTATGATAAATATAGGGGTTGATAGAGGCTACATAAAACAACCCACACTGAAAATCTCATCACTTTTCTCTGAAGGAAGATATTATCTGCATCAAATAACTATCTCTCATACTCCATGAGACTCTAGTCATGTCAAATGATTTACCTCAAGTCTCTTCACAAATTATGTCATGCTATCATTGATGCCAATGAAAAAAATGGGCAAAGTTTGGAGGAAAAATATTACGAAATCCAACCAAAATAGATTTTTTTAAAAGATGAAATGAACCAAAACCAATCTCTCTACAATGGTTGCTTCAATCTATTTATAATTAATGAAAATTAGAGCTAAAAACATTAGGGTTTCAAAGGTACCATTTTCACGAGCTTGAGAGAATGAATGGTGGCCAACAATAATCAAATCTAATGATACTGCATTTTTTAAAAAGATAACAATCTGATTTATCAGTAGTAAAAAGTTTGATAGATTTTTGAGTGCCAGAAGTAGGGCATGTATGCATCATATTAGTCCAAAATAAACATTTTTTGCTTCCAATGCAATCAAATCATTCACATATAATCCCATCATAAGATTAGACAAAATATCACGTGGAATTAATTGATTCACTATATGGATATAACATACCTACTGCATAGATAGGCCATCCAAGTTTTTCTCGATATGTTCTTCTATCATATAACTCTTTTGAGGGCCATATAACTCGTTGTCCAAGTTACTTAATGGAGGAAAGCTCTATTCCAAGTTTAATAGAAGGGCATTAGAATTATAATCAATATTCAATCTTGATTCAAATTAGATTAAAAGAATCTAGTGGAGCAAGATTGAATTTGGATAGCAACACAAGCATTAATGCAAAAAATCTTGTAGAAGGGAAATCAAAGCTAAATACATCAATGCATTGAAATATAAAGCACCTTTTTTGAGCAAGAGTGTACGTGAAAATCAATATATATTTTTTTTGCAGCTTGGTACAAGGAAAATATTGGTCGTGAATTAAATTTTGTTTGCAAGTGTTCTAGAAAGTAGTGGTCAATCCTTGAAATTGGCCACAATGATTACTGCATTCTAGCATTGTTGTTGAACTCCTACCATGGTGGATTATTGTACATATTTGGCATAACATATATATGAATAAACAACTTTTTTGGTCACCTAAAGATGGTTCATGATAGAATAAACTTGTTTCTAGGCGTGAGATAGGCTTGTCGGTGGATTGTGGACTAGAAAGTCCACTTAAAACAAGCCTACCAACTAATTAGAAAAATAATATTTGACTATAGATTTGAGATTTTGCATATATTTGCACTATAACTTTGGATATGAACTTTATTTAATTTCAAGTCTATAATGTGTTTTCTGTAGAAGTTGAGCAAATACAACTTCATAAGAGCCCAATGATCTCTGCAAGCTAAGAAAACCTGTTACAGGGAGAAGCAAAGAGAAGCAACATAGACAAATGCTCAAAGATATGGAGCTCTGTATTATCCAAAAATGTGTAACAACATCATAATACAAAAGAGAATTTTTCAACCACATATAGGTCAAAAACCCTAAAAAGGAAAACCCTAGGCTTGCACATTAATAATTAATAAAATAATTAATTATTATGCACCTAATGTTAGCTTAAGTGTAAAAGAGATAAAAGGGAACTTTAATTAATTAAACAAATATTGTTTAATTAATCAAGTAAATAACCAATTACTCTAACACCCCCCCTTAAGCTAGACTTAGGGAGAAGCTAAAACCTAAAAGAAGCTACTGAAAGCAAAAGCAATGAATCCTGCCAACTAGGCCTGATCAGGTACCCAAGTACAACCAAATCTCTATAAAGTGGAGAAATAGAGAAAACCTCATGGGAAAAACTCTACTCCAAAAAGAGATGCAAGAGAAGGACGAAGAAGCCTCCAAACAAGAATGAAGGATGAAGAAGCCTCCAATCAAGAAGAAATTGTCCCAAAAGATAGGAACAAAGGATCAACGCCACAGAAGCATGAAGAAACTGCAAAATTTGTCGAAGAATGACTGTTGAAATGCTGAAACAAGAACCTCCGCTGAAAATAGATGATGATCAAGAACAAATATTATATACATAGGAACAAATGTTGTATACATAGCTCACTCCAATGAAACCAAGGAAGCATTAACACCAATAGTAGAAACCCCCCCATAATGCTAACAAGGAAGAGGTATGACAGGTACTCTGAAATAAAATGCCTGAATGTAGTGCATGAAGAAGAATCAAGAACATCTGAATGTGCAAACATGAAAGTACAAGCAGATATAAAGGGTGTGCAAACAAAAGACACACACATGAGGTTGTTATCGTGGAAGGGACACTCACTTGACATAGGTATGATTGCAAACAAAGGCATAAAATCAAACCCACCCATGGCACTTTATAACATAGTACAAGTACAATAAGACACAAATCATGTGCAAGAATTCTAAAAAAACTAATACAAAGCTGAGGCACTTTATTTTAGTGCGTTTACAAATGATAAAAAACATGCAATGTGAGCCCATAAGGTCCAAAAAGGACAACAGCAAGAAGAATGATTTCTGGAAAAAACCAAAAATCAAATTGAGGAACCACCTGCACCACTGTGAAGAGCTCGAAACTAGCTTTTCGACGATATCTCGTTTGCCCATTTTCGACATCATATGCAAAAGTTATGTCGAAAACACTGAAGGCAACACTCGAAAAGAAGAGCTGAATTTGACTGGAAATAATAGAGACCTAAGAAAAAAATATCCAAAAAATACCTACACCACTTAAAAGTGCTCTGAATCCTCTTTCCGATGATATCTCGTTTGCCCGATTTTGACACTGTGGGCAAACGTTATGGCCTCTGGAAGAAAATAGCTCCAGAGAGGAAAAAACACAATACTGGAATAAATTTGACAGTCGTTTCGGTCAAATGACCATCACAGCAAAATTGTGAGATTAAATTTGACGGCTAAATGGCCGTCACCGAATTTGCACAATTCGGCTTATTTTAGAAAAAAAATAAAAATTACAATAAAAAAAATTTTAATAACTTTTTTTTTAAAAATAAAATTGTTGGGGGAGGCACGTGGGCCTACCCCCACTACACCCCATTAGGGCATGGGTACACTGTGTAGGTACGGCCCTGCGCAGGTACGCTCCCCTCTTTTTTTGATTTTTTTTTGTTTTTGAAAAAACAAAAAACTTTTTTTTCAAAAGCTTTAAAAAAGTAAAGCTTAAAAAATATATATTTTTTTTTATACAATGAAAAACTGTGAAATTTTTTGCAGGAAAAACATTTATTATTATTTTTTGACGAATTTTTCACCTCGATCCACGTGCGGATAATCATCGTACAGATAAAAATATTTGTCCTTTGGATCAACTGTGTTCAAAATGAATGAATTAACAGTTGTTTTGGGGGTTTTGGACCGCTGCGGACTCAACCGTGATGTCGGTTTTTGCTCAAAGTGCACCAAAAATAAAATCTCCCCTAGATCCACACCAAAAACTTTTGAAACCCCAGAACTACTTCCAATGCAAAAATTCTCAAAACAAGAACAGGTAACTGCAGATCTACCGCTCTGATACCATGTAGAAGTTGAGCAAATACAACTTCATAAGAGCCCAGTGATCTCTGCAAGCTAAGAAAACCTGTTACAGGGAGAAGCAAAGAGAAGCAACACAGACAAATGCTCAAAGATATGGAGCTCTGTATTATCCAAAAATGTGTAACAACATCATAATACAAAAGAGAAGTTTTCAACCACATATAGGTCAAAAACCCTAGGCTTGCACATTAATAATTAATAAAATAATTAATTAGTATGGACCTAATGTTAGCTTAAGTGTAAAAGAGATAAAAGGGAACTTTAATTAATTAAACAAATATTGTTTAATTAATCAAGTAAATAACCAATTACTCTAACATTTTCCATGATTTTTATAAGTTAAAAAAATGATTGTGTGGATAGGGAAGTTGGCTAGGCAATAATTGGTCTCCTTTGGTCAAACTCTTAGGATATTGATTTAACAAATTTTTACAGTGATCGAAGTGTTGAATGCATAAGACAACTGAGAGGGGGGTGAATCAGTTGTACATTAAAACATCAAAACCCTCATTAACATTCAGATCTGCATTAGTCCTTAAACCTTTAACAACCATTAAACCCTTATCATGCATTAATATAATGTAAACATGAGAAATAATGCAAACACATCCAAACACATGAGAACACCAGATTTACATGGAAAACCTAAGAAGGGAAAAACCATGATGAGGATTAGCTCACAATATAAATTAATTGCAACATCAAATACAATAGGCTCATTTCCCAAAAGAAGAGAAGGGCTCATTGTCAAATTACAAAAAAGAGGAAAGAAGAATGTTACAATGAGAAATCAATCTCAAAGCAATAGAAAGATCCACCACAATATCACTAGTACATTGACAACCACTCTAAATATTGTAGACACCTTTTTCTCACTACTCCCAGTAGTCTAACATATTAAAGCTCACACTTTCACACTTCACAACTCCACACTTTTCATCACACACTTCACTACTTTGATTCTCCATCAACTTAACACTTATTTATACCATCCTCAAGCTTGAAAATAATTAACAAGGTTGGCTATGTATCTCAATTGTGCAAATTCAAATTAGGTCGGTGCTAAGAATTCCCATGGTGGAAAGGAATGAAATTGGACCACACCACACCTTAATTTAGACCTAAAACCATATATATACACCAAACCGTGCTTCCAAAAACATCGAAGCATATCCAAAATTAGTGTAAACACCAAGGTTGGCCGAACCTATGTAAACACCATTAAACATTAAGTACACGCTTCCTTTAATCCAAAGATGATTCATGGACCACACAAAACACTTAAACACCATCTAGAATATTCCATCAACACCCTAAAATCCAACAAATCCTTCGTAAACATCATACACCAGAAGAACATGTTCATCCTACACACCTAGTTAACCTTCAACACCTGAATCCAACCTTGTAGAGCACCAAAACACAAATAAATTAGATTGAAGATAGATACTATCAATACAAGCAAACTTCTAGATCTATGAGACCAAAATCCAAACTATGGAGAAATGCAGAGCAAAACCATTTCTCTCAGACACCATTGCATACATTGTTCACACACTGGTGAACATAACTTTCTTTGCACACTGATCCAAAACCTAAAACTCTGGATATAACACCTCTGAATACCTCTAAGAAACATATCCAGACCGCATAAGTATATCTTTAACACAAAAGAAATGCAAAGAAAAAAAATGAACACCACTCTGTCACATTGAACACTCTTCACCATATTGTTTCCTCTTTTATTCAAATTTTCTCAAAAGCACTTGGAAACCAAGCACCACAAAAACGTTATAATCATCTTCAACACTTCCTCATCACCACATAACCACTATAGCAACTCAACCACACACAAGAGGTTGAACATCTACCAACAAAAGCTTATCAAAGCAACACTAGAGGTTGACACTAGTGATACTACTAATGATAACATAATGCAACAAATCAAAGCATCATTACAAAATTCCAACAAAATCTCCATATACCTATTGACATCAATGCAACAACAAAGATTTGTTGACATCAATGACAACACAAACTTCCAACAATCTCCCCCATTTTCAATGTTGGAAACACATGATGTGAAAAACCACTAACAACAAAAACAACAATTTTGATTACCAAAACACATACTACACATCAGTGCATACTACTCCCTTACACTTTCTCTTTCTCTCCATTATTTCATAAGTTTTTTTAGTTAACTCTCTCCCCCTTTGACATCAAACATACATACTTTCTCTCCCCTAAAGGCAACAACTATAAGGGACAACAACTACTTTGTAACTACCTTTCCTTTTACTGCACTTTGTTTCCTTCACATCTTTTCTACATACTCCCCCTTAGGAGTGCACACCATATTGCACCAAACAACAACTACTGCCCATACCATACAATAACAACGCTTACTCTCCCTGACTACAACAACCAACAATGTCACTACCTACTCCCCCTGAGAGGTATCCAACAATATTAGTCCAAAAAATTGAAAGAATCTTTAAATCCATTGGACTGATGCATATCCATATGCATCTAGTTGAAATGAGGGGAAACAATCCCCAACTTCTATCTGAGATACTCAAAATTATCCTTAGGAAGAGCCTTAATGAAGATATCTACAATTTGATCTTTTGCAGGCACATACTCTAGCTTCACCTCATTCTCTAAAACCTTCTCCCTCAAAAAGTGATACCAGATTGAGATATGTTTTGTTCTTGAATGCATTACTAGATTATTTGAAATATTGATAGCACTTGTGTTGTCACAAAATATAGGAATAACTTCATCATATACCACTCTGATATCCTTCAAAGATTGTTTCATCTATAACACCTGTGTGCAGCATGATGTTGCAATAATGTATTTTGCCTTTGTAGTAGATAATGACACAAAATCTTGCTTCTTGCTTATATAAGACACCAACCTATTTCTAAGAAAAAATGCACCACCACTTGTACTTTTTCTATCATCCACGCAACCTACCCAATCTGCATCTGTATAAGCACTCAGATAGAAATCAATATCCTTTAGATACTACAAGCCATGTTTTAGATTTCCCTTCAAGTATCTGAATATTCTCTCCATTGTTGCAACATGTGACTCTTTGGGATCTTAAAATCTAGCCACAAGATAGACTGCATGCATGATATTCAGTCTAGTAGCAGTTAGATATAGCAATCCTCCAATCATTGATTTTTACTTGCTTTAATCAACCTTGAAAGATTCATCATTCTTACTCAGTTTGGAACCATTAACCATATGAGTACATATCAATTTAGAGTATTCCATTCCAGACTTCTTCAGCATCTCCTTGACATACTCTGATTGTGAAATGAATATCCCTTTCTTTATTTGATTGATTTGTAGTTCAAGGAAGACATTCATCTCCCCAAACATAGACATCTCAAACTCTTTTGCATCTCTTCTACAAATATCTCGCACATTGCTTCATTACCTCCAAAGATTATGTCATCAACATATACAACCATAATCATGATTTAATGTTTTTCAACTTTAAAGTAAAGATTATTATCCGCAATACCTTTATTGAATACTTGTTGCAACAAGTACCTATCAAATATTATATACCAAGCTCTAGGAGCTTGATTGAGTCCATATATTGTCTTCTTCCATTTACAAACCATATCAGGATTATCTGATAATTGAAAGCCTTCGAGTTGTTCAATTTAAACCTTTTCTTCCAACTCACCATTCAAGAATGCAGACTTCACATCCATCTGATAAAATTTGAAATATTTGTGTGCTACAAAAGCCAAAAAAATCTTAATAGCTTCCATCCTTGCCACCAAATAAAATGTCTCCTCAAAGTCAATTCTTCCACTTGTGAGTAACCTTTACACACAAGCCTTGCCTTATTCCTAACAACTTCTCCACTCTCATTCAGCTTATTCTAGAACACCCACTTAGTTTTGATTTCATTCTTGTTTTCTAGTCTTGGGATAAGTTCCCAAGTCCGATTCTTCTCAACTTGCATCAATTCTTCCTCCATAGACTTGGTCCAATACTCATCTTTGCATGCTTCAATCACTGTTTTAGGTTCAAATTTGGAAAGTAACCATAATTTTGCTTGTTCTTCTATTATAGCAACCTTTTTTTCTTGTCAACACACATCTTCTCTCATCACCAATGATATGATCTTCTGAGTGATTCTTTTGTACATACTTAGGGGCCTTAGGGATCTTTTTCGAAGCTTCCTCCTCTTCAACTTGCACTTCTTTTTCGTTACCTTCATCTTTCTCTTCTTCTTCGCAAGAGGACTCATCTGATTCATATCCATCTGTTATCACTAAATTTTTATGTAAGTTGATGAGTCCAATTAATGGCTTAATTTTGATAGGGTTTATCATATATTTGTTGTTGATACTATAGACTATGGCACTTGGTTATGTAGTGACCCTCCTGATGTCACCTTTATTTTAGCTATTTTGTGACACTGTTAGCAGTTAGACCTTTCATATTATGTTGTTTCGATGTTTTAAGTCATGGTTTACATGACCGGTTGTGAAACTCAGTTGATGATACACTGTACTTTATGATGTGATGTTTACTTTCATGAGATGATATTTTATGACGATTATCTATGTTGTTATGTTTTACACATTATGATATTATGTTAGTTAGATGTTTACGTCAGTCAGTGAAGAAGACGATTTAGCAGTACTCATTAGTGAGTACCCTGCTATGTCGCGACTCTTTTTCACAGTGTGTTTTCATATTTATACGTGTAGTGTTACACAACTTTCAGGTACAGGCATCAACTTCACCTGCTTGTCAGGTCTGAGTGTGCCATGACCCAATGAAATTATCAATGGGAGATAGACTTGTCCTTTGTTCTTAGCCTTCATTCTGAAAAGAACGAGTATCTTTCATCACCCTTTTGTCTTGTCACCTGTTCGTCGTGTGTTTGTAGTCGTTTGTATTGATTGAGTTTGTAATGCTTATATTATGTTAATTTAGATTATTATAATGTTTTAATTAATATTAATGTTGCTTTATTTTATTTGATGATATAATTAAATTAAAGAAGTTATTTTTAGTTTAATAAGTGATTAAATTAAAATGTTCAATTATCTTGTTTTCGAAAAGAGCATTTAATTGTAATTGATTTCATTATTCAATTTGACGTTTCGAAAATAGAACTTTTAGTTGAGATCTAAAGTTGAAATATCGTGTTAATCTGTTGTGTTTATTGAGTTTGATTGATGCATGTGTTGCATGGTATAACTCAAAGTTAAATTTGAGACTTTGGAAGAATGGAAAAGGTTATAATCTTGAAATTGTTGATTCTTGCACACACATTTTTGGATATTTGAACAATAGGAAGTTAAAAAAGATTGTTTTCACCAAAGATGTTTTCTGGAAATTTGGATTTGGAGTTGATTATAGAAGCTGCAAATTATTATTGAAGTCAACGTTCATATTGTGAAAGGTTGAAGGTTTGAATTTGCGGGGTTTTGCTGTGTTCATCCTTCATTTTTAGGGAAATGCTTTCAGGTTCTTTTCTTGTTAAATTCCAAAGTATATTTTGTTATGAACATGTAAATTTTGCTATGAATATTTCATCTTCAAACCCTGCTACACCATAGAGAAATGAAACATGTTAGTATCTGAATAAATGCAATGATATCTCGACTGAATGTAGGAAACAAAAATAGTATTATTGATGGTGGTTACAAAATATAGAAGTAGAAAACATGGTTGATCTCTTTAATGTCTGATGCATGCACCAAATCTGTAGTTATAGTTTCTCGCTTTGTAATCCCATGTCGACCCCTGAACGTTGTTTACCTTTTGACTGCGTATAGGAGGTGTAAGGCTCTAGTTATTTGTGTTTTTGCTGTGAAGTATTGTTCTTTGTTGTTGCCACAGCCTGGTGAAATATCTAAGACTCTTTGGAGTTACATGCTCGACCCAACCGTGCCTTATTCTTTCCTTGTTTCGTGTAACCTGCATATTATTTGAGCCTTGGCATATAAGCTTTCAAAAATAATTCTCACTGGTATATAATCTTTCTATTTTGTAGTATACAAGCCTGAGAATGACCATCGATTTCTTAAGGGCATTGGGCATTGAAGTTTGCAAACATTGGGTTGTTTTGTTATGTAGAGCAAACTAGGCTGGGGCATTCTTGTATGGTATAATCGATGTAGCAAGTCATCTTTTCGAAAGGAGTCTTTCAATAAGAACGTGCATTGTATGGTCTATTTGATGTGGCAAATCATCTACCTGAGATAATTTTAACAGATATGGGAATCGGTATTTCTTGAATGGTATGTTTGAAGTAGAAAATTATCCATTTGTAGGGAATTATTTAACAAATATGGCAATGAACTGGTATATTTAATTTAATTACCATTTACGAAGGTTTCATTCAAGAAACAAACAAGCCATCGTCGACTTGGTCACTAGGCCTCTTGCTTCATTAGGCCACCAATGGGAGGAACCTATGTGGTGATGAGTATCTGTATCCGAACCCATGGAATTTACTGTGTCGCTTTCGGGTCGGCTACGTACCTCTGGTGAAGCCAAGATTCACCCTATGAATGAATGATCAGTTTGCATGCGTCAGAGTTGTCTATAATAGCCTCTTTCCTGTGATGTCTTTGTTTCTTTTGCTAACTCTGTTGTCGACGATGAACACTGTGCTAACGTCAGTTCCTTTCTCCACTCTGCGGTGATGGTTGCATGTCCTTTGCAACCTTTAACATTAAGTTAAGGTTTAGTTACCTCATTGGTATCGGCTGGCTTTGAGTCATTCGGTTGCTAATTCATATGTTTAGTGATGTCGATGTAGGTTCCTTTGTTAATTCGACACTTGTTGTTGACATAAAGTTAGTTACGTGGTTATAATAGTAATAGATATGTATGCGTCGGCACAGTCGATGTTTGCGAATAAACTTTACTTCATTTAGTCTTATAGTAATAAGTGTCAATGTTCCTTTATATTTAAATTCATACTATTTGAATGTAGAGGGTGGGGTAAATAATCATAATTTTACTCTCAAATTAGGATATAATAAATAAATAAGTGTTTTATATGTTATGTTTGAAATTGTAAATTGAAATTGTCAATTAAATTAACACTACTTTGATTTATAATATAGATTATTATTCATAATAATAATCTATATTATAATCACTAATATAGATACATTAATACATTTATTTGTAATCTCTATTTAATTTGTATTATACTTGATATTCTTGATTTGTTAATATCTTATATGAATGGTTAAATTGTATTAATTAAGTTGGTTGCAATATTTATAATGTATTTTATGAAAAGATATTAAAATCATGGATTGTATCAATTAGTTTTTGGAATAAACGTAATTGTTGGTAATTTAATCTTTTATAGATTGTGAACTATAGAATATCATTTATGTGAATACTTAAGTTTGTTAGTTCAATGTATTTAAAGCATTGAGATTGTCTTGTATGATGTAGAATTTTATTTTAGAATTCGTTAATTCTAATTAAATGCTTTCCCTATGTGGATTATTTATTGATTATGGAAGGGTCTTGGTTTTGGTGTCTTAGAGGTTTTGTTCCTTATTACTGAGTTAAGGCATGTCTTATTGATTATCAATTGGTAATGTGACCTTTTTTCAATTTTACCTTGTTTGGATCTTGTGGGAAACATGGATCTCTCACATTATGTCTATGTATTACTGGTTGGGCAAGTGTTGTATCTTATAATATGAGTACGTGCTTGCAGAAGTTTCGCAATGTTGTCACCATGGTCATTTATTGGATCAGTTTATTATGCCCTTGTTTAATGAAGCTCATGTTCATGTATAATTTCCTTCTTGTTGTAATCTATTTGTGGAGTTGTACCTTAGGAAGAGTGGCTTCCGTTAGGGGTCAGACCCGAAAGTGGTTGCAGGGGTAACCTCTAGGAAGTATGTTAATCAAGTGATAATTAAAATAAGCTTTTAGGTGTTTCAAGTCACATCTCATATTAATACAGATAAGTTAACCTCATTCATGACTCAAGTGCTTGTTTGGGCTTGGGATGAGTGGGAAGGCCTGGAATGGCGAAGATCAACTATCTTGTTCCTTTGAAAGGTATGTTGATCCCGCATGAGTAAGAGTGGGGGCCGAGGATTGGTTGAGGTTGCCAGGGTTTAACCAAGTGAGGGGACCAGTAACCTATGAAGATCCCATTGGGTAACCCATGTTGAGCCTGTGTGATGACACTCTTATCCTAGTACACCTTGTGAGCTTTTTGTTATGAGTCACCTCTAGGAGTTTTTAGTTTGCAGTTTATAGTTTGTCTTTGATTGGTTCTTGAGTTGTCATGTGAGTCAACCTTGTAATTATATTTGATTCTTTGTGAGGTCAGTTTGACTTGAGGACTTGTTATGTTTCCTAGCATGGGGGGTGGGATTTTGAGCTCCACATGGTTGGGAGGAACGTGCCACAACTCCATTGGGTCCCCATCAGGTATTTTGTTTGTGACAGGTTTTTTTGGCTAGATCCAGATTACACAATGGTTGGGAGTTTAGTTCCTTTCGCGAGTTTGTGGCGTGGACGTCTTCTTTTCCTCATCTCATTCTTCATTGTATTACTCTCATGATGTGCATGAGATGCCTTGTATCCATTTGTTTTATTCTGATATTTGTTATAATCTTAATTATTGTATGTAAACTCTTATTACTATATTTATCTGGACATGACTTTTCTTGAGTATATTATTTAAATGGCTATTGTATTGTATTGTTGTTATTCATGGTACCATAGTTGTGGAACCTTGAAACGTTTATGGTTGTTGTTGTCACATGTTATCTCTTTAAAAAATATATATATTTTGTTGTTTATGTAATTGTCATTACGTTTTCCGGGTTCCACGGCGGGGCATTACAGGTTATTGACACTCTCCATGATATTTCCTTAAATCCATAAACCTTGGGCATAGAATTATCCTTGTGAATTTTAATGATATTAGATTTCTATGTGATTAATCTATGTTAATTGACATGTAGTTGAATGGATGTTACTTTAAGGTAATTATGGATATGAATTTGTATTGTGCACGCTAAAGTTATAATGCAGGTCCAGATTTAGATGCAAAAATGAAAGGATCTCGCAATGTGGATGGTTGCTGAAAAATTCAAGTAGAGGTGGACATTGAAGAAGTCAAATTGGTTGGAAACTTCCAAGTTGTGGAATTTAATCTTATTTTCCATATATGTTGGTTGAGTAGATATAGGAGATATTGTTATGCTAGATTTCAATTGAAGCAAGTTTGGTTTGACCAAATCTTGTGCATGCATAACCTCCTTTCCCTTTCTTTATGCTTTCAATAAGTGGCATCCTCCTAATCTATTGGAGTTGCCTACCTTGTTAGTTAAGTTAGTTAGGATCTCTCCTTTTATAAATAATGGTCAGGTGCTCCTCTTCAAGAGGGTGAATGTTTTGAGAGTTATATTTGCATATTTATTTTTCAAGAAATACAATTATGTTGTTGCTACATTGTAATATTATTCTTAATGAATAAAACGATATTTTAGTTTGTAAAATCTGAGTTAGTATTGGGAAACTCATTCAAGGGGGGCACTTGGTGAGAATTCCATCCTTTCAGTTTAGCAGTTACATTTTTGCTCAACAATTAGTTACAGTCTTAGCACTTGTCTATTCCTGCAACCACTGAAACTTTGTTTTGTGACTGTTCCTACAACCAAGGGAGACATAGTAAATTCCTATCTGTTTACTAAGATTTCTATTTATGTAATTCATTTCAGTTCAGTTTAGTGGTTGGTTTATGTTCAATACTTATGTTGCTTCATTTTAAGCATTCACTTTTAGTATTACTTTATTTCTAAGTTATAGGATAAAGATGGCTACAATGGAATCCTAGTGCATATATAGTGCTGAACCATTTCAAGTTCACGTTCCTGGGTTGATAATAAAATGAACCTTCATAATGAGCAAAATAGCTACTTGGTGCAGATATTTAATTTTTAGGTTATAGCTTTGAGGGCTTAGTTATTGAGCCATTAAAGAAGGCTAACATTTCTGGTGTCGTTACTAGGGATGGTGTCAAACTAGGAGGTTCTTAGGAGTCATTTCTAGTTTCTTCTCATTTTTGGTTTCCATGAAGTTTTTTTTCAACATACCCTTCATTAGAATAAGTAATGATCCACTATTATTTCACTGATTGTTTGTGTGAGTTGGCTAATACTAAGTTGATACCGCATGCACAGTGGTAGGAGAAGAGATGCTATAGGGAGATTCCTTCTTGTTGATCCTAATCTTAGTAACCAACTAGTTGAGTTTCAAAATTTTCCAGAAGAAGAAGAAGTAAACCCTTTTGCTGATGTATTTCCTAATTTGACCAGTTTTGAAACTTCCTCTGAAGAGCAAGCCGCCCAAAACCTGATAGAAAACCCATTTGCTATGATAATCCATCAAGCAAATATGGTTTCCCAAATTAGGCCTAACCAACCAACCTTTCATTTCCCTATCCCTCAACAAAATTATGTTGATACCCTCAAGAACATTCTTGCTTCAGTTCTTTCTAAATTCTATGGGATTGTAATATAGGACCCAGACACTTTCTTGTTTGAATCTAATATCCTCTTCAGAAGCTATGATTACACTACTGACGCTCGTAGGCTTAAGTTGTTTCCTACTACCTTGAAAGAAGCTATATTAAGATGTTTTATGATCTTAGGAAGGAATACTATAAATAGTTGGGATGAGATGAAGGAAAAGTTTCTTGACAAGTATAAAGAATATTGTAGAGGTAGTGATATGAGAGGAGGTGATATCTTCGATGAAATTTTAGAGGACTATGTGTCAAGGTTCTAGTTTATTCTGAAGAAGTCTCCACATCGTGCACTCAATGAAGAGTCTCAAAAGTTGATCTTCCTTAGAGGAATCAATGAGGGTTGTGTTGATGGTTTGGATTTGATAGGAGGAGATATCACCCAAATGTCCTAGGATGCTATTAAGAATATATGTCAGAATATGAGCAGTTATAAAGAAAGGGAGAGGTTACCAATCTTTTATGGGTAAATCTTCCATTAATGGAGTTTCAAGGATTGAAATCACTCACTTACTGTCAGAATTCAACCAAGACATCATAAATAATATGGAAACTCAGATAGATATACTTTAAGCAAAGAAGAAACATGAGGAGACAAAGGTAATGTTGGCAAAATATTATGCTCATTGCAGGCAAAAGAAGAAAGACTGCAAATGTAAAATGATGGCCAATATTGACAACAAGCACATTCCACTCGAGTTCAAGCCAATTGAGGGTGAAGAATATCAAGTTTTATATGTTTCACAAAGAAGGCCATGGGCTCCAAGACAAGATATGCCACTAGACCCATTATCTTTCAGTGGACCTTATATGAATTCTTATGCATTTGGTAATCAATGGAAACCCCAATATCCATCAAAATTTGGAGGTTATTCACCTCATCCTTGGAGAAACCCTCGAAATACTTGGCCTAATTACCAAAACACTCCAGCTCAATGGCAACAACCCCAAGGAAATTGGCAACAAACATCCCAATGGAGGGGAGGGCAACAAGGCCAAACCAGGAAACTGGTTACATGCAACCACCTCCACTGCCTCAACAACCTGCCATAATGCCTCCTCCTAACTCAAATACTAACACACCTAGAACTACTCAGTTACCAACTCAACCCACACCCAAACCAAATAACAAACCACAACAACAACCAGTCTATTCTGCAAATCCAAACTAATATCCTGCCTATGCTGTGAGTTTGAGTAATATTCATCTACGTTTAGGAACCACTTTGTCATCACCTTCCACTCCTATTATTACAAAGCTTCCTATGGAAGAGGAGGAGCATCAAAATTTACCTAATATCCCTACTCAGATAAATATGCCAAGGAATCCTGAACCAGTTAGATATACTGATCTTGACCCACCATTTCCTCAAAGGTTAGAAGTTGCTAAGCAAAAGGAGGAAGCAACCTTTGATATTTTGGATCAGCTGAAACACATATGTGTCAAGATACCTCTATTCCAAGTCATAAAATATGTTCCCATATATGGTAGGGCAATAAATGAAGCATGCCTTAAAAATCCTAGGAGGGAAAAGAAGGACCCCACCACTGCTCATGTGATGGGATAGTTGGTAGATATCATGCTTGCGAAAGTTACTTATCCTAAGTATACTGAACCAAGTAATCCTGTAGTTGGAGTCATCACAAAGTAATTCAAGTAAATAATGCTATAATAGAATTGGGAGTTGCTATCAATGTGATGACTAAAGATATCTTGCAACAACTGAATGTTACAAATCTGAGACCTACTTCTATTGTCCTGCAGCTTGTTGATAGTTCCATTGTCAAACTAGATGGTATAGTTGAAGACCTTGTGGTCATTCTAGACTCTTGGGAATATACAACTAATTTTATGATCCTTCCCCCTAAATCTACATTAGGAGGATATCCTATTATTCTAGGAAGGTCGTGGTTAGCTACAACAAATGCTTACATTAGATGTCAGTCAAGGGACATGACTATTTTAGATGGGAAAAATCTTGTCCTTTATCCTCCTGCTCAACCATCCCATGATATGGACAACCTCATTTGGCCACAAGTTGGAGAAGAAGCAAAGGAATCCAATTCAGTGACACAACTCATGATGATTAGTAGAACTCCTTTCCCATAGCTTCAGGAAGAAGATGATATATTATCCCATATAATTCAAAACAGTTATGAAATGCATGAAAAAGCACCCACTCAAGAATCTTGTTCTGCATGTCCATTGCAGACACTTTGGTTGTCTTCTTCTACACTTGAATTTACTGTAGCAATAGATATACTTCATACATTGTTACCTCATGAAGTAAAAGTGCAAAGCATTAGTGAAACAACCATGATTGAGTTGACTACACAAGTATAGGTTTCAGAGGGGAAATATTTTAATATAAATAACAAGCTTACTCAGGAGCAGTAGTTGTCTCTAAAAAACTTGTTAAAGAAGCATCAACAAGCATTTGCATGGGATTACCATGACATGAAATATTTGGATCATAAAATTTGTACTCATAGGATCTACACTAGGAATGACTACACACCAATGAGGCAGCCACAAAGGAGAATCAACCCTGCATTGAGGGAGATTGTGATTTAAGGAGAATTGCAAAAGTTGTTGGATGCAAGATTCATCTACCCTATCTCAGACAACCAATGGGTGTATCCTTTGGTGATTGTGCCTAAAAATGGAGGTAAATGGAGAGTTTGTGTTGAATATAGAGAACTAAATTCTACCACCAAAAAGGATCACTTTCCTCTTCCTTTCATAGACCAAGTGTTGGATTCACTTGCAGGTAAGAAGTATTTTTCCTTCTTAGATGGGTTCAGTGACTATAATCAAATCTAGATTGCACCTAAGGATCAAGACAAGACAAATTTCACTTGTCCTTGGGGAACTTATTCCTATTTAGTACTTCCATTTGGCCTATGCAATGCACCTGCAACCTTCCAAAGAGCAGTTATTAGTATATTCTTAGATATCTCATATGATTGTATGGAAATCTATATGGATGATTTCACTGCTTATGGTTCTTATTTTGTATAAGCATTAGAAAACTTCAAAAAGGTTTTGCAAAGATGTGAGGACCATAATCTCTCCTTGAACAGTGAGAAATGTTTTATGATGATGCAAGGAGTGGTACTTGGCCATTATATCTCTCAAAAGGGAATTCAAGTGGACCCAACCAAAATAGAGGTAATTACCAATATTAATATTCATGTCAAGCAAAAAGATGTTAGAAGTTTCTTGAGACATGTAGGTTATTACAAGTGTTTCATAAAAAAAATCAGTAAAATGGCAACACCACTTTACACTCCTTTGACTAAAGATGTTGAGTTCCAATGGATAGTAAATTGTGATAAATCATTGTTTGATTTAAAAATAACATTAACCCATGCTCCTATGATCAAAGGTCCTAATTGGGAACTTCCTTTCCACATTCACACAAATGCATCTGATTATGCATTAGGGGTTGTGTTAGGACAAAAATAAGGAACAATAGAACATGCAATCTACTTTATCAACAATAAACTACAAGGGTCTGAGTTTATCTATACAGTGACAAAGAAGGAGATGTTGGTAGTCATTTATGCTCTCAAAAAATTTAGGCATTATATCATAGGATACCAGATCTTTGTCCATACAGACTATGCAACCATAAGATATCTTATGAACAATTCATTGATCATAGGCAGATTGGCAAGGTGGTTATTGTTAATGTAGGAGTTTGATATCACCATCATAGACAAGCTAGGGAAAGAAAATGTTGTGGCATAATTTCTCTCCAGATTGACAACATCAGAAGACACTCAAGTCATTGATGACTCTTTTCTTGATGAACATTTATTCTCCATTAGTGTGCATACACCTTGGTATGCTAATATAGCCAATTATTTGGTTATAGGAAGAGTTTCCCCTCATTTCTCTCCAAAAGAGCGAAGGGTTCTTATTGAGAAGACTTTTTCATTCTCATGGATGGCAGGTTGTTTATTCTATACTAGACCAGATCATGTGCTCAAAAGATGTATAAGAGAGGATGAGACTTATGATATACTACATGCATTCCATGATGAACCTTGTGAGGGAAATTTTGCAACTAAGAGGACAACCATGAAGATCCTCAATACAAGATGCTACTAGCTTACACTTCATAAGGATGGAAGCAATTACACCAGGAAATGCGATAGGTGTCAAAGAATGGGTAGACCAACTAAATAAGATGAGATGCTTCTATATCCTTAGGTAGTTATCACACCATTTGATAAATGGGGACTTGAATTTATAGGTCCAATCGATCCACCATCAAATGGAAAATCTTACATCTTGGTTTGTATTGATTATGTGACAAAATGGACTGAGGTAAAAGGCATGAAGCATGCTAGGGACAATAAAGTTGCAAAATTACTCTATGAAGAAATCTTCCCCTGCTATGGAGTTCCTAGGGAGATAGTCACAAAGTAAGGGGCTCAGTTCACATCCACTCTTGTCACAACATTGGTGAATAAGTATAATGTCAGGCATAGGAAATCCACTCCCTATCACCCACAAAACAATGGACAATCTGAGGTAACAAATATATAAATAGAGTCTATTCTGACAAAGACAATAGCACTTCACAAAAAATATTGGGCAAATAGGTTGCCAAAAGTTGTTTGGGCCTATAAAACCACTTGGAAAACGACAACTGGTTTTACTCCATTTGAGTTGTTGTATGGACAAAAAATAATGATTCCTATTGAGTTTGAGCATAAAACTCTTAAAACTGCACTAGATCTTGGGATAGACATATCTGAGGCACATTTGGATAGGATCATGCAACCGAATGCCTTGGATGAGATGAGGAAATCAACTCTCCACCATACTGAAATGGTGCAAAATCAAAGAATGAAATGACATGATAAATACATAAAGGATAAGAAATTATAGCCATGTGACTGGGCCTTCCTTTATGATTCAAGGTATAAAGATAATGTAGGCAAATTGAAAACCAAGTGGTTGGGACCGTATGAAGTTTTAGATGTCTTCTCCAATGGTGTTGTTCAACTCACGACCATTGACCCTATCAGATTTAAGCTCCTGGTCAATGGTCATAGACTTAGGTTGTATCATAAGCCTGCCTCCAAGCAGGAATTCATGTAACAATTTGTTGAGTACCAAAATCCCAAACTTCCTACAACTGAAGGAAGTAGACCTAGTGTCCCTCCTTCTAACTAGTCAAAGTATGCATACAATCACAATAAAGATTTCCACTTTTATGGGAATTCATTTCTCCATTAATACATCCATCCATCCATCCATCTCCATCCTTTCTCTCTCTTCCATAACTCCACCATCACTTCATTCCATCACCACTTCATTTAATTACTCAACTAAAATTTTATGATAACATGTACTTCATCCACATTCTTTGGAAAAGATTTTCCAAATTTTTAGGTACATGTGTAACAACTTGTTATATCTTAATTATCTTAAATACATTTATTTAATTACTGTATATTAATGTTAATATTTTGCATAACACATCTTAAGTACTTTGCCCTATTGTACCTATAGATATCAAAATTTGACCACCCCCACATGGTCAAATTCCTTTCATTTTATTCCTCTATCCCGCATCCCTCATCTGCATTAATTAAATAATTCATCATTTAATTAATTTCCACTTTTGTTAAGGTTCCTAAGGTATTTAATTAAATAATTAAATACTTCATCATTTGTCCCCCTTCCTCTCTAAATTAAATGAATACTCTAATTTATTTAATTTATTTATTTGAATCTATGAATTTAAATTAATTTTTTTTCTCTTTCCTTGTCCCATCCTCCATAATTATTCTTTAATCCAGGTTAATCTAATTAACCTATGATTAGGATGTGCACACCCCTTAATCAGGACTAGTGTCACATCCTCCATAATCCTCCACTTTCCTTAATCTATCATTTATTCACCTAATCCCCTGTTTGCACTTCTTAATCACTTGATTAGGTCAACCTAATACCTATGTCATTTATGACATATCTCGAAGTCAACCTTTTATTAAATGCTTTCTCCTTTTGGAGAAGGCAACCCCTTTCTAATGTGAATTTTAAATTCATATTTATTCATCTTAGGCCCTTTCATTCCTTGAATTCCTTGAATGTCTTGTCACCCACATATGGACAAGAACCTCCTTTATGAGGAGATCTTGTCCCACTCCCAAGCTACTATAAAGTACCTCCACCTCATCTCCCTTTGACACCTCACCTGCCACATGTCAAGATGTGAGGGCTTGTGAGTTCTCAACTCACCCTAGCCCTTGATCTTGGTCATGGTGGCTTCATCTTGAATGTCCATGGTTTAGTGGAACTTCCCCTAAAATTAGAGGATTTTGCCTTCATTTGCATCACCATTCATTCAAGCATTCAAGCACTCTAGCAATCAAGCAAGCACTCATCCAAGCATCCAAAAACCTCCATTGTTGCAACAACATTTTGCATTCACATCAAGCATCCATTGCAACACCCCTTTGCACTATTGCATTCCTCATCATCCCATGATCATTTAACACTAGGTTTCATTCTATTTGCCATTAAAAGGAGCACACAAATCCAACGATCAATAGGGCCAACAAGCTCATCAACTTGGAAAAGGTATAACACTCCTTTTATCTTTCATTTTGTTCAAGTTCAACTAGGCTAATCATTGAGGTGTTGTTTGTGTTTTTCCTTGCTTGCATTTTATTTCATTTTGCATTCTAGAGTAGGAAAAATCACATGCACACATTTATGGCACGCCTGATGGGACCCATGTCATGGGTCTGCACTTTTACGTTTTTTATTGTTTGAATTTTGTAGGTTTAGACTTTGCACGCAGAGGTGAAATTACCTTGACGGGCAAATTTGCCTATTATAGAGGCAAATTTTCCTGTACTGAATAGGCGAACTTGATACTAGGGGGGAACTTGTCTAAAGCAGGGGCGAACTCGTAGAGGCTCCCAATAGACAGGGGAATCTGAGATCAACATAGGTGAGAGAAAATTCACCAATCCTTACAGATAGGCAAATTTGACTGTTATAAGAGGCGAATTTCCCAGGATAGGTGAATTTGAAAAGCAGAAAAAGCGATTTTACCCGACATAGGGGCGAATTTGAGGTGAGCTCAAAACTGAAAGTTTGTGATTTCCAGTTTCATTTCATTTGATTTTTGGGTACTGATTTGCTAACTTGTCTATCCGTGAGTGTGCAATTTCGCTAACAAATTTGTGCAACTTGTCCTCATTTGTCCAAGACCGGTGGTGTTAAACTACTAATGTGTCTTCTGCAAGACGATCGGTTGAAGACCTCATTAAGTAGTCTGTCTGCTGATTTTCATACTAGCTAGGCACACATAAAATTAATTAAAGGGTCAATTAACCTTGTATTTTGTGCTTGGGAGTAAGCTATTGACGTATCCACTCCCCTTACGCCTTTAGGTGATCCTGGGTGACGAGAAATTGTAGCTATCTCTAGTCTAGTCTAGTCTACCCAAGAGGTGCTAGTGCGTCTAAGCTCTCCCCTTGCACTACGTGCAAGCCTGGGGACCAGTTGAAGTGTCTAGTATCTTCTTCCTTTAGTGGGACCTACTTGAGATTTTATCACCCGAGGGACGATTCCAACCACATGTTACCGACAGGGTATATAAAGGGGGGAGAATGAAATTTTTACCCCAATCCAGTCACGCCATGTTTAGCGAAGCATCGAAGCTAAGGTGATACCTAGATAAGACGTGCAAAGTTGGTTTGAGTTTCCAATACCTCACTGGGGCTCCTGAATCACGCTTGTGATGGGTCAGTGTTCATAGTTGTGCCTCATGTACCTTGTGTATATTGAGGATACATGAGATAGCCTTGCATAACCTAGATAGTGACCCATGTTTCAGTCATGGCTTGGTGTAGTGCAGGGGATGAAAATCGTACCTCAAAGTTACTCACCACATACTCCCTTGGGTTGAGATAGGAATCCTCATGGTGGACTACGATGGTCCTCGAGTGAGAGCATGAAGGTAAGCCTGTGGCATCCGTTGACGTTCTTGTGCAATTGGAATGCTGGTTATCCACCTTACGAGAAAAGGTGCTCCAAAGAACCACCTTGGTATCATGGAGTATTAACCTTGGGATGTCCACTCAAGGTGGTGGGCCTGCATCAAGTTTGCAAACCCTTATCACTAATTTTAGGATTGTGCTACCTGGATTGTCTTCATTATGCGATACCAGTGCTTTAATTTCAGTTGAGTCAATCCATCCTTTCTGCCTATTGTTTATCATGCTTGTTATCCTTTGCCACAGTAAGCCCCCTTCCTTCAGAGGAAAATTTGCACTATAGACAAGCGAACTTTCCCTACAAAAGGGCAATTTTGTCTCTAAGTCAATCTTTAGGTCATCTCGTTGGGAAAATTTGTCTTTGTCAGAGGTGAATTTGCTTGTGGGTCCCGTTTCAGGTGACCCCATTTTCTCCTGTTCCTTGGAACAGACGAGTCTGCCCATCCCTTAGGTGAGTTTGTTAGTATTCCCCATCAATTTCACCCATTCCCAAAGAATAGGCAAATTTTCCATCTTCAGGGGCAAACCTGCTGTCCACAGGGACAATCCCATTTTCAGTCCAAGTCTTCTCATTCATCCATCCCCCTAGATAGGAAAACTTGTCACCCATAGAGGTGAATTTGTTCTCGCCTATGTCTTCTCTATCCCTATCGAGTTAGGATTTAGGTGAATCCGTTTGTCTATTGGGCAATCTCGTTTTAGGTGAACCTGTTCTCGTCCATACTATCCAAAAAAAAGGGGCAAATTGGTCCCCTCGTTGGGTGATTTTGCTAATCGAGTTCGCCCATTCTCCTCTGGTCTTCCAAAGTTTAGCTAATCCCACCTATCAAAGAGGTGATTTTGTTAGAGTTTTAGGCAAATTTGCATATCAGGTTTGCCCATTTTTGGTACATACCTCTGGTTTTAGACAATTTTGCCTCACAAGTTCTCCTGGTTTGTGTCCCTACTAGAGATAGGTGAATTTTCTTTGTGGATTCACCTGTTTCTTGTTCAGACCCCAGAAAAGGCAAATTTGCTTGTTTAAAAGACACGATTTTGATAAACACAGAGGAGAATTTGCCCCCTGAACAACCGAAGTCATGACCAAAAAAGGCGAATTTGAACTACATAGAGGCGATTGCACTACCCATACAAATTTTAAAGAGTGAATCCTTTTAGCCATTGAAAGCTTGTTTTTTTCTGAGTTCTTTGTCAAGATTGAAGAATTTTTATCATCATCCATCTTCCTATAATTGTTACTTTAGTCTTCCTGCATTTTCCAAAAGTCATCAATTTATGAATCAAATCATATAGTTGTATCTTATATCATCCCTAGGTTCCATTTTCATCATCAGCTCGTTGATCCCAATCCCCTAGCCTTTATTTTAGAGGTTTTATCCAAGTTGGCTTAGGTGTTTGACTCTGATCATCATCATACACATATACGTAGGATTGTCATCCGTCCTGAGTCAATAAATCATCTTCGACCCAATCAATCTACTTCCATCTTGAGGTAGATTCAGTGTCGTAATCATCCCTTTCGTATGATCAATCAACACCTTGTGTCATCTAGTAAGACCTTTGAATTGGGTTTAGAATTGGTTTTATCAATCTAATCCAATCTATCATCTAGTCATCTTAATCATCTCATCTCATCAATCAATCTAATCTAATCCAACCATGTATCCTATCCAATCAAATCACTACTTAATCAATTTATCATCATATCCAGCCAATCCCTTTAATCCTCACTTAGGCCATCCTTTTGTTGCATCTTAGAACGCAGAGTCATCCTAGATCCTTTGTAGTTTTGCACTTTCATGCCTGTTACCACCCGATCAAAAGAAAATAAAATCATGGCAGACCAACAAGCTCAAGGTGCCCAACCTAAGATCCCTTAGGATCCTAACAATGGTGGTTCATCACAATCCAATACCGAGGTTCGAACCACATCGCCTCTTGTTGACAAAAGCATGGTCAATTAGTCCAAAATCACAGTCGACGAGTATCTTAACAACCCCGTTAATCTTCAAATAATAGATCGCCTCCTTAATGAGTGTGGGGATAAAATCCTCACTACCTTGATCATGAAGGGCATAAAACCACCACCAGGATTCGAGTTATCCAAATTTTTCAACACCCCCATGCACCTCCTGCATCTCAAGATCCCCAAAATTTTCAAAACCTTCCTGGGAATTCGTATGTCCCTAAGGGCCCCCCTGTGGATAATTCGTATCAACCAGGATTTGGTAATATCATGATGTATCAAGTCATACATTCCCCTCAAATTTTGATTAGGATCATATGAGCATCACCTGATTTGAATGATCCCCTTTCTTATGGTATGCCACAAAATCTACCTCCCCTGCCACCTTCAAATGTCCCACAAGGTCTGACCCACGTACCATCTACGTCGTCTCTTCCACTTAATCAACCTAGTCAATTTCCAGTCAATGATGGGGGCAATCCTTTTGCTGTGTTACCACCACCTTCGGGGTCAATGCCCATTGCTAATCTGCCACCATCTCCATTTGTCTCTCAACAACCTCCTCAAAGAAATATTCCATCTTCATAACCGCCACAGGGTAATCCACAACAAAAACCATAACAATTTCCTCAACACATTTCGGTTCCATCTCAACCAATTCAACAACCCCCACAACAAAATATCCTAATTCCTCGGTAGCATCATATCCCCATTCCTTTGTAACAACAACAACCACCCCCACATCAGTAGTAGGTTAACCCATCACAACCCCCTCATCAGCCTCAAGGGTCTCTGCATCAAAAAATTCCATCTTTCCAACAACCGTAGATCACCCAACAACCTTAAATTCTAGCCCGACCTCTCTACCAACAACCTCCACCTCATCAACAACCTCCCCAACAACCACAAATCCCAACACAACCTCAACAATCCCACTAGTCAATTCCCAGTCACGTGGCTCAATACTTATACCATCCGCAAAGAAATTTCTATGCACAATCGCAACAAAGTACTTCCTACGAACAACCTAACCCACAACAACCTCCGTATGCATCCCAATAATACACTACCTACAATTATTAGTCTAATTCATACTATGCCTCACAACAAAAATCATCTTATCAAAAACCATCATACCAACAAGGTGCTTCCACCTCGTATTATCAAGAAACTTCATCATACCAACAAGGGGCTCCCTCTTCTTATTACCAAAATCCACAATCCTACCATCAATTCTATACCAATCTTCCATCTCAATCCATCTATGCCAATCAATATTAGTAACCTCCTTCATATACGCCTCCACCATCATATGATCAAACCACATCCGCTCGATCCTCATCTTACCAACAATATGGTCCTTATAATTAATCCAATCCATCAAGTCCATCATCATCAACACCCGCTAATAAGGAGTGGGAGGAGGTAAAAGCCGCCTTGAAAGACTTACAAGCAGGGACCTCTAAAAAGTCTTTCAAGTTTGAAGAGATTTGTCCTTATTCGTTCGATCCCTCGATTTTGCTCGTTCCTTTTCCCAAGCATTTTGAAATGCCAAAATTTGACAAGTATAAAGGAACTAAAGATCCTAAGAACCACCTTTAAAAGTTCTATTCACATTGTTAATAAGTCCTCCATAATGACAATTATCTCCTACAATTATTCCCTAGGAGTTTAACGAGGGTGGCTTTTGATTGGTTTATGGGTCTTCCAAAGGGATCCATCTCTTCTTTTTCGGATCTTTCAGAAAAAATTGTCACACACTTCTCCTTCAATTTGGAGAAGGATATTGATACCCTATATCTTATGAAAGAGAAACAACGTGAGGGTGAAACCTTTGCTAGCTACCTGCAAAGGTGGCATGCTTTGGCAAGTCAAATGAAATCTCCACTCAGTGAGAAAGACCTAGTGACTCTGTTTGTGGCCAACGCCCATCCAGACATGACACATAATCTCAATGTCCATTGTGTCACAACCTTTGCAAAAGTCATAGAAAAAGGTCCTATCATTGAGAGAGTGCTCATCGCTAAGGGACAAATTAAAATTTATAATCTAGATAAGGAAAGGCCATCTGGAGATAAGTCCCGCTATTGGAACAAAATCAAGAATGTAGTCAATGATGGTGTCACAGATACCAAACATGTTGAAGTAGAAAATACCTCACAAAGGCCTCAATACACCCCTCCATCACAATCGATCCCAAATACCATATATGTGCCACAAGGTGCACCTCATCCTTCCCAACAATCCAATTAGAATAATCAAGGAAACAATAAACACTCCTTTATTGCTTTAGGGGAGCCCTTAAGTGTTGTCTTCAATAGGATTTTGTAATAAAATTATCCAATTACGTATCCTATGACTAAGCCTTTTGATGAGTCTAAGCCAAATCCAGCTGGGTACAAGGAGAACAAGTATTATGATTTTCAAAACATCAAAGGCCATTCCACAAACAAGTGTCAAGGACTTAAAACATATGTCCAAGATCTCATAGATCATGGAGATATACTAGTGGATGCTAATCAGGCAGCTTTGCCCAATGCTCAGCTATAGATATACCAAAATGCCTTCCCAAAACACAACAAAGGTGTCAGTACGTCTAATGTTAATCTTGGGTCAAATAACAACAATAGTAAAAAAAACAACACCAATAACATCAACTATAAAAATGTACCTTATAACTATGATGGTATAGTAATGTGCATTATCCAAGTTGAGCCTTGCGTATTCGTGATTCGTGTCAAAGGTAAAGACCCACAATGTGTTGTTACAACTTGTTGCACCCATATCTCCATTCCTAGTCCTTCCACATTTGCCCAACTAGCTCCAGTAGGTTCCCAATACAATATTCTTGATCACCTAGGAAAGATGCCTACTCGAATATCCATCTTGGATTTGCTCAATTCTTCTCCTGTCCATCAAGAAATCCTAACCAAGGCCTTACAAGATACCCACATACCTAATTACATAGATCCTACTCAGTTCCAAGCCTTAGTGGGATACATGTCATCTACCTACTAGTTGGGATTTAGTCAAAATGACATGCCTTCCATCGATTCCAATCATAATCGTCCCCTTCACATTAAGGTCCTAGTAGCCCATCATAATGTAAAAAGGGTCTTGGTAGATAATGGCTCTACCCTTAATCTTTGTACATTGAAATTCATAAAACAGGTTGGGTACACCCATGCTGACTTGAACAACCAGGTTATCACCATAAAAGTATATGACAATGCAAAAAGGGACTCTAAAGGAATTACATGTCTTCCCATTTAGGTTGGCCCTGTAGTTCAGTACACAACATGTCATGTCCTTGATCTGGACCTTCCATATAACCTCTTTCTCGGCCACCCATGGATCCATGCCATGTAGGCCGTCCCATCCACATACCATCAATGCCTGAAATTCCTATTTAATGGGATGGAAGTAACCATACATGCCGATCCACAACCCTTTGAATATTGCCATGCTTTGGAAGCTTCCTTCCCCCATTCTCATTACTGTCCAAGAGTTGAAGTGGGGGCATGTCAGGCCTCATCATCCAATCCATCTTCTAACCCCTCAACCGCTACACCATCCATCCCATCCTCCACTTTTGTGTCCACAATCACCAAGGTCCATATCATAGACAAAGGTTTTGGTGAGTATGATATGTGAACAACTTTAAATGTGGCAACCATGCCACCATCTCCTCATACGTATGGTCAATCTTCTCAGTCCTCATCAAATGAAGAAGAAAAGACACTCACACTCAGCTCTAGAAACATGGTTTCAACAACATTCAGGGATTTGGGCACCCTTCAAGATCAAATGGGTGATGACATCAGCCAATGGGTATACAGAGAAGATTTTGAACCGTCACCTCCCCTTGTAGAATAATTTTAGGAGGTTTATTCGCATGCGTTTAAGTTGGCCAAAAAGTGCAATTATCAAGGTGGAGGTCTTGGTATAGAAGAACAAGGAAGACGACAACCCATCAAAGCATCCGTATGACCAATATGTATAGGCCTAGGCTATGATCAGAAACAAAAGGGTCTTGCACCCTCCACTAGTGCCTCTAATAACGTTAGTGTGGACAATGGTCTCCTTGAGGACATACCCAAAGAAGAGTCCATCATACTCGCATATGATGACATGGATCTCTCATCCATGTTTGATTGCTTATCCATATTTTCTATCGACCTTTCCCTTCGCCATCCTAAGCTTATTGACTGGGTCTTGTGAAGTAGTGCACCTATCGATACCTTTCATTTAGTGGATGCCTATGTAAATCTTATGGGATTGGGGGATGATGAACACCCTAACCGCAAAAGTAAGAAGAAACAAAATAAAAAAGGGTCATCTAGTGAAAACTCTCTGAGGCACTTCCTGACTCA